>RRZL01000022.1:359153-372341 GCA_006782975.1 Chlorella sp. Dachan | reverse complement strand
GCCTTCCCCAGCTGCTGATGCAGCCCATTGGTTCCTGCCCCCGCACTCACAGCTGCAACCTCAGCACACCGCGGCTCCAGCTCACGCACAGCTGCGCAACCATCAGAAATGCCATTCCTACCTGGCGGCGACAGGGGCCACGTGCAGCTGCTGGGTGGCGCCGCAGTCCAGCGTGTTGGGGGTGTGCTGCGTCAGCGGGCCTGGGAGCTGCGCAGCGAGTTCGGCTGGTCGGCATCCAGGTGCACCACTATATAGCGTGATGCAGCCATTAGCCACTCCCTAGTCCCCCGTGTCACACACAGCACGCCAGGAGTCCTGGTCACATCTAAATATAATCACCTGTGCTTTACCGGTGCTGCGGGAACCCCACGGCGGTTTGCGCGCTTGCTACTTGCTCCCGTGGACACACCCTGCCACAGCATGCATGTGCAGCCGACCCAACAGCCTTTACCTGGGAGGCGTCCCGCCTCCAGGCGCAGCCCTGATATCACCTGAAGCCAGGCATGGCGGCCCTGCAGCAGACCTGCACATGCATGGCAGTCCCACCAGCCGCCTACACCCACTGGGTGTGCTGCACAGTGGCACTGGCAGCGTGCCGCCGCCGCCGCCCTCCATGGATCCCTCCAGAGGTGGTGCAGTTGAGGAGCCTGGCTTCGGTTTTCGGGGCGGAGCCCGTAGGGGCGGAGCCCCCTTAGTTCTGTTGTTCGTTCGTTCGATTTCCTTTGAATTCTATAAACCCAGCCCTCTAGCGGCCCCCAGGGCCTCGGAAAGCGAGCGCCCCCTAGATATTCCTCCTCTGGGTTGTGACTTGATGCAGCAGGGCGAAGGGCACCGGCTGAAAGGGCCCGAGCGAGCGGCGCCGTGTGCGCCGCCAGCCCTCGACAGACGGCAGCAGAGGGGTGTCGGGTGCATACCGGGGGATCCACCGCTGCTTTGAAACAACTAGGACGGCTACGGGGGGTCTCTCATGCGAGCTATGAGGGCGCGCGAGTCGCTTGAACAGCGAGGTGCGCGCGCGCTCGTCTTGCAAGCCTTCCTCCGGGCTCAAAACCAGCTAATCGCTATAACTAGCTGATCAGAGAGCTTTCGAGAGCCGATCGGTGCGCCTGGTGTAACCCCGCCCGCCGCCGCGGCAGGCGCCGCTCCCTGCGGGCTACGCCCCGTTTTCTGCGGCCTTCAGGCCGCCACCCAACTTGTCTTGCGGCCCCGACCTTTTTGCTGCCCCCAGAGGCCCGTGAACTTGTGGTTGGTCGTGGCAGGGCGGCCAATGTAGGTCAGCCTCGCCGCAGGCCCGCCGGCGGTTCCTTCAGCCGTGCCTCGCATAGGAACTGGTCCTCCGCTGATGCTGATTTAGCCCTCCCCCCTCGCTCTGTCTCCTGTTCCACCACCACGTTGAACATCTGAACATCGATGCCAGGCCCACCAGTGCAGCGGCGCCTGGCGCCAGGGCAGCCGGCCGCCCTCCTGCTTCTGTCGCTGCTTTGCGCGGCGCAGGCGAGCACAGCCCCGCGGCCGAGTCTCAGAGAGCTCTTTCCCAGGCGAGAAGGTCTGCTGGCGGTGGTGCAGGCGTGATACCCAACTCATCAAGCGACAGGCCTGTGCGTGGGCGAGGAGCTGGAGGCGCATCATAGCAGCCTCGGGAGCTACTGCGTTGCCCGCGAGAGCCTCCGGTCGCTCAGACGGATCCCTCTGCAGCGGTCGCCGCCGCTCCTGGTGCAACTTGCCGTCGCTCACTCTGCTGCGCATCCCATTGCCTGGATTTGCAGCCCGTCTGATGGTGCCCCCGCTGCCGTCAGCGGTCCGACCGTTGCAAGCAACCAGATCGGCGAGGGCTGCCCCTTGCCCGCCCTGTATGCCGTGTTCACGCTGCCCAACATTTGCACCGACCGCGCCTTCCAGCAAGTGCGGGCCAAGTTCACCGCGGCGCTCACCACGCTGGCGGGCCCAGGTGTGGCAAGGACTGCTGGATGCCCCTTGGTCTGCATGCATGCATGCTGTCCGCCATGCTCGATGGCCAGTTCTGCGTCCCGGCGCCACCCTTAGCTAACTCTTGTACTGCATCATTTGCATGGCTTGTTGACCCAGCTGCATGTGAGCCGTGCGCCGGGGCACTGGGACGCCGCCGGCGGCGCTGCGCTGGGCTGCGGCGCTGGGCTGCGGCAGCCCAGCATCAAGCTGCACTGCACACGCCCGCTGCCACACCACCCCCTCGCAGGCTCCATCGCGCGCCCACGCTACATCGAGGACGAACGGGAGTTTGGCGCGCGCTCAGTGCACACCGTCATCGTGTACACCGCTGCCGGCGGCTGGGGCGCCGCCACCTGGCTGCGCCTGCAGCTGGAGGGCAACGCCTCCTTGCTGTTTGACGCCGCAACCTTTGGCGCCGTGTACGTGCGTGCGGTGTCTGCCCCCTACATGGTGAGATGGCATGCAAGCATGCATGCCGTATGCATACGGCACCAGATGGCTGGTGCTCATCCCGTGAGCGGTACCATGCGGGGTGTGCCCCGTGGTCATCTGTGAGCACTGCCTTTGAAAGGCGGCTCATGCCGGGCAACGAGTAACTCCTTACGTTACTTTGGACGGTGTGCGCTCACCGCCCATGCGGCGCCAAGGCTGCTCCGCAGCCTTCAGCCCTCAAACAGCTCTGCTATTTCACGCGCTTGCAGTGGGCCCAGGTCATGCCCCCCGCCCTTCGCTTCACTTTCGTCACCTGACGTGCGGCTGCCCTAAAACCCCCACCCCACCCACCACACCACACCACACCCCACCCCACCACCAACCCCACCCCACGCAGGCGCTGCTCGACGGCGCCACCTACGCCCCGGCTGCCCTGCCAGCCCACAGCAAGGCCTCTGCAATGTTCTCCCTGGCCTGGCCCAAGGGCCACGCCCCCGCCTCCATTGGCAGCAGCCACGTCACCGCATTCACCGCCGCTGTCAAGGCCTTCCTGCCGGGTGCAGTGATGCACGTGACGCGCCACATCAGCGAGTGCACCTGCACCAGCAGCTGCAGCCGCGGCCCGCAGGGCCGCCGCAGTGGCTCCCCAGCTGACGCCGTGGCCCCCCGCTCCTCCTGCCCTGGCCGTGTGGTGTTCAACGTGGTTGTGGCCTCTCCCGACCGCGCCCAGCTGGCAAGGCTGGTGCAGCTGGCGGAGACGCGGCCTGGCGCCATCTGGTCGCCCGGAAAGGTGCGGCTGTGGGGGAGGAGGCCAAACCTGAGCCTGGGCTTTGCTTCCTAAGCCTCGGGGCGAAGGCGTGCATCCCTTCCAGATCTGCATGGGCTTCCAGAAACCCCTAGGCCCCAGCACGGCGCAGCACAGTTGCACCAGGCGCCGCGGGCACCCCGGTCCACTCGCCTGCTCAAGACCGCCTTGCAGCCCCCCTCTCGCTTGCAGTTTGGGAAGTTGGAGGCCGAGGGGCTGTTTGGCATCCGCCTGGTGCCAACTAAGGGCTACAAAGAGCCACAGGGCTGCCAGCCCGCACCCCCTCGCCTGCCCAAGCCCCTGGTGACTCAGGCTCAGGCCCTCAGCTCCTCCAGTGCCGCTGTTACGGGCACTCCCCGCCCGGGTCTCACTTGCAAGCAGGCAAGCCACATGTTGCGGCAGGCTGCTGGGGCCCTGCCGTGGGCGGCGCGCGTTGCGTGCAGCTTGGCAGTCAGAACTGCGGGTCTGCTGCACGCGCGTACCAGCGGGGCTGTGCCGCGCGCACAGGCAGACCAACTTGCAGCGCTTCCCGGGCAGGCGCACTCGTTGATGACCGCTCACAGGACCCACTGGATCTGCCCCCTGTCAAATCGTGCCTGCAGTACATCTTCACCCTCACGCCGCCAGGCCCCGCAGCGCCCATCAACTCACCTGCCGTTGGCGTCCCGACCTACACCTTTAGCTCCCTGGCAGCCAGCACCACGTTCCGGGCATCTCTGACTTGTATCACGCCCACTGGTGTGCGTGTGCAGAGCAGCAACACACCGTCACTGGTCACGCCAAGCGCCAGGTGCGCCTTGTGTGCGTGTGTTGCGCAGCTGGGCAGTGGGGGGGGCTCAGAAGTGGGCACGTGAGGGGCAAGCCATCCGCTGGCCTGTCGAGATGCCGCACACAAAGAAAGAAAGACACAAGCCGCACACAACCAGCGCGTGCCGGCACCCCGCGGCGTGTGCTGCACAGCCCACCGCGCTGCCCTGCCCCGCCCCGCCCCGCCCCCTCCGCAGCTCGTTTGCCATCCTGGCGGCCAACCCAGCCTCGCCCGCCACTGCCACCGTGGTGCTGGGCCCGCTCATCAAGGGCAAGCTGCGACAGTACAGCGTGCGCGCCTGCCGGGTGGGCTCTCCCGCCAGCTGCAAGTCCCTGCAGTGCAACTCTGCATCCTGTGGCCCCATCGCCGGTCTGGCCAGCGGCAAGATGTACTCAGGTGGGTGACAATCAGTTGCACAAGTGCGCAGGTGGTAAGGGGGGCGGTGTGCTGCCACGCCCAAGCCCCTCAGCGCTCAGCCAGCGCTGCGATTCTCCGCCGCCAGGGCTGCGCACACCCAAAGCGGTCGGCCGGCAGATGCAGATGCGCATCATGTGTGGCAGCCTCTGCACTTGCCACTCGCTGTGCTGTCCGCTACAGTAGTGGAGTGTGCTTTACGCACCTTGACGACGTCAGTGATCCTTGCGCCCCCTCCAGCCCCTTCACCCCACGATGGTTGCCCCGATGTGTCACCCGTGCCTCCCCCCACCACCACCACCACCGCAGTCACCGCCAACGCAACGCTGACCAGCGGCGCCCTGGTCCGTGCCTCCAACACCCTGGACCTGGCCATGCCACCAGCTGCCGCTCCCGTCCTGCTGTCCGCTGCCCCCGCAAGCCTCACCAAGGGCGGCGCGGTGGCGGTGGCGCCTTCCACGGGCGCATGCCCCACCTACTTTTGGGTGTTTGCGCCGCTGGGTGGCGGCCCGCAAGTCAACGCCACCACTGCCGGCCTGACCATCACCACGGTGGCGGGCGCTCTGGCTCCCGGCCGCATCTACGAGGCCAAGGTGGCCTGCATGCTGAGCGGCCGGGCGGCGGCGGGCCCTGCCCGCAGCTTGCGCCAGGCCAAGCTCGGCCCCTTCTCCAACGCGGTCCGCTTCACGATGCCGGTGGCAGGCGCACCCTTCGTCAAAGCCGAAGCGCGCGGCAGCGCCAGCGCTACCGTGGCCGTTCAGGGGCCGCCGGGCTTCAGCAGCCGGTTTGAGCTGACGCTCTGCGTGCTGACCGCCTCCTGCACCACGGTGCCCTGCACCACACCCCAGGCATGCCAGCTGACGGGCCTGAACCCCGGCACACTCTATTCTGTGACCGCGCTGGCGTTCAACGCTGGCGATGCACCCAGCGCGGTCAGCAACACCGCCACCTTCGTCACCTGCCCAGCCAGCCAGCCCACCCTCTGCGGATCGACTTGCATCGCTGCCGGCACATGCTGCAAGACTGAGCCGTCCGTGGGGACGCGCTGCTCCGCCCCGCTTGCCTGCCCCAGCGACGGAGCAGCTTGTGGTGAGTGGATAGTGGGAGGGTTGAGCTCCCGACCGTCCTGGCGGGGCATGCGCCTTGCTGCTTGTGTTGCTAAACCCCTTGTGGCAGAAGCAAGCTCTCACTTTGACTGGGCTTGATGGCTGGCTGGGCTGGGTAACACCTGTCTGAATCTTACTAAGTATAGTATAGGCTGCCGCTGCTGCCGTTGCTGCTGCCCCTGCTGCCCCTGCTGCTGCTGCCGCTGCTGTCGCTGCTGCTGCCTCTGCCTCTGCCGCTGCTGCTGCTGCTGCTGCTGCCGCTGCCGCTGCTGCCCGGTGTCAGCCCTGTAGCTGCTACTGCTGTGCCGCCGCCGTTACGAGGCAGGCCAGCAGCCTGATGGCCCATGCGCCGGCATGCGCCCGCGAAGCACCCTGGTGCATGCTCTCTACAAAACACAGGCTACCTGGCTAGCCAGGCCATAGTATGCGTTGGACTGTGCGTCAATCGTGCCACGCCATGTTGCGCAAGCAACACCAGCGTTGACCTCAAGTGCACAGCTCCAGCTGTTTGTCCTTCGGATGGCAGCCATTGCACAGCACGCAGGCTCTTCTCAGCATCCGTTTTGTTGCCAGCAAGCTGGTGTCCTTTCATTGGGGCTGTCCGCGGAACAGTGCCAATGGTGCCCGGCTTGACAGTGTGATCAGCTCTCACAGACTGTGCGCGCTCCATATCAAACACTGTTGCAGGCTGCCCGTCCGGCCAGAGCAAGTGCGGCGCCCTGTGCATCAACCGCCTGACTCAGTGCTGCAAGACAGATGCAAGTGCAGGCCTTTCGTGCACTGCACCCTTGACTTGCGCGGCGGACGGAGGTGCCTGCGGTGCGCAGGGTCAACGCCGCCGTTGTGGGCAGCACCAGGTTCCATCGGCTGGGCTACACAGACCGGTGGCCTGTGTGGTGGCATGGTGGTACTTTCTGAAGGCTCTGGGACATCCCTCTGATGTACGCACTGGCCGCCCCTGGCTTGCTTTTGTGCAGCCTGCCCCTCAGGCCAGATTGATTGCGATGGCATTTGCATTAGCGCCAACACCTGTTGCAAGTCCGACAACACCGTGGGGGTCCAGTGCACTGCTCCGCTTGTCTGCCCAAGCGACGGTGGAACGTGCGGTGAGCTGGGGCAGTGCCTGCCTGCTACTATATTGAGCGTGTGGTGGCTGGCCCTGCTCAGCTTTGTGATGTTGACTGTGCATTGCGGCTGACGCTCGCTCAGCACCTGCTCTGGCCACCCCTGGCTTGCTTTTGTGCAGCCTGCCCCTCAGGCCAGATTGATTGCGATGGCATTTGCATCAGCGCCAGCCTCTGTTGCAAGTCCGACAACACCGTGGGGGTCCAGTGCACTGCTCCGCTTGTCTGCCCAAGCGACGGTGGAACGTGCGGTGAGCTGGGGCAGTGCCTGGCTGCTACTATATTGAGCGTGTGGTGGCTGCCCCTGCTCAGCTTTGTGATGTTGACTGTGCATTGCGGCTGACGCTCGCTCATCACCTGCTCTGGCCGCCCCTGGCTTGCTTTTGTGCAGCCTGCCCCTCAGGCCAGATTGATTGCGATGGCATTTGCATCAGCGCCAACACCTGTTGCAAGTCCGACAGCACCGTGGGGGTCCAATGCACTGCTCCGCTTGTCTGCCCAAGCGACGGTGGAACGTGCGGTGAGCTGGGGCAGTGCCTGCCTGCTACTATATTGAGCGTGTGGTGGCTGGCCCTGCTCAGCTTTGTGATGTTGACTGTGCATTGCGGCTGACGCTCGCTCATCACCTGCTCTGGCCGCCCCTGGCTTGCTTTTGTGCAGCCTGCCCCTCAGGCCAGATTGATTGCGATGGCATTTGCATCAGCGCCAACACCTGTTGCAAGTCCGACAACACCGTGGGGGTCCAATGCACTGCTCCGCTTGTCTGCCCAAGCGACGGTGGAACGTGCGGTGAGCTGGGGCAGTGCCTGCCTGCTACTATATTGAGCGTGTGGTGGCTGGCCCTGCTCAGCTTTGCGATGTTGACTGTGCATTGCGGCTGACGCTCGCTCATCACCTGCTCTGGCCGCCCCTGGCTTGCTTTTGTGCAGCCTGCCCCTCAGGCCAGATTGATTGCGATGGCATTTGCATCAGCGCCAACACCTGTTGCAAGTCCGACAGCACCGTGGGGGTCCAGTGCACTGCTCCGCTTGTCTGCCCAAGCGACGGTGGAACGTGCGGTGAGCTGGGGCAGTGCCTGCCTGCTACTATATTGAGCGTGTGGTGGCTGGCCCTGCTCAGCTTTGTGATGTTGACTGTGCATTGCGGCTGACGCTCGCTCATCACCTGCTCTGGCCGCCCCTGGCTTGCTTTTGTGCAGCCTGCCCCTCAGGCCAGATCGACTGCGTTGGCGTTTGCATCAGCCCCAGCCTCTGTTGCGAGTCCGACAGCACCGTGGGGGTCCAGTGCACTCCTCCGTATGTCTGTACAAGCGATGGAACGTGCCAATGGTGAACACATCTACCGCCACGTCAACGCCAACTATATCCGCGAGTGTCCACAACGTGGACGCCAACGTCAACCCGGTGGACTTCAGCACCTTTGGCATCAACACGATCGACTTCACCTTCAAAGCTCATGAAATTCCCCAGTGCGCGAACGGGGGCGGCTGGTTCACATACGATTTCCCAATCGACCTGCCACAAGGAGCTGGCACCAAGTATGCGTTGGTCGACCGTGCACTTGCATCTGGTTTGTGGTGGTTGAAACCTTCTACCAACCCAGCCATGTAATCCGATTTTGTGGGCTACCGTTCAACTATCGACGGCGGAGACACATGGGCATCTAAGACGTCTCACAACGCAATTTGGGTTCAGTCTGGTTGTGCCACCGCCCAGTTTCTTCCAGTCCCCAAAAGGAGCCGGTGCGCCACTACGCCAGCGCCCATCGCCGGCTGCGCTCCCGCACGCCTGACAGATACGCAGCTGGCACGCTGAGGCTGGCAGTGTCAATAGTCCCCCCCCCCCTGGTGCCAAACACATAGTGCCGCACCTTGGTGGCGCCGTTGTGTTTAGCTGCATCCATGAGCTGTTCAAGCTGGCGCTGCTCGCACCCCACCGGCACAGCCGCACGGCTGACGGGCTGTGGGTCTGCCAGGTCCAGCTGCACCCCGACTGCTGCCGACTGTAGCCAGTTGCTGCGCCCATGGCTGCCGTGTCGGGCTCCTGCTTTCTGGCTCAACTGCCATCGCTGTGTTGGCCAGCACTGCCTGCCGCAGCAGGCTGTCAGACGGAGCTGCCAGTGCCCTGTTCCACAGCGGCTAGCCATGCCGCTCGCAGCAGCCACCTTGCCCACAGCGGCCTTTCACCTGTTTTCGCCAGCACCACAGCATTAGGAGTGCCCTGTCGCACGCCCAGCATGTGGCGCAGGAAGCTGAGGTGCAGCCGTTCTGCCTTACAGCCAGTGCTACCAGTGCCGCATGGTGCCTTAGCCGCCAGCTGCGTCCCCCACACCTCTGCGCCGTAGGACAGCACTGAGTCTACCAGCGAGCTGAACAACTGCAACTGCGCTGATGCTGCCTCAATGCCCAGTGCTGCGCACCTAGCGCGGCAGTTGTGCAAGGCTGCGCCAGCTGCCCTGGCGCGGGCTGGTGCAGCTGTGCCTGCCAGGCATGTGGCTGAGCTGAAGCTGATGCCCAGGTACTTGAAGGTGCTGACCGCCTCCAGTAGCTGGCCGCCAAACTGCAGCTGCGCCCGCTCGGCTGGAAAGGGGCGAAGAGAGAGAGGGCAGAATCGTGCCAAATCACCCACCCGTGCACTGAGCAAGCACCAAGCTCCTGAGGACTGCTGCCTCTCTGCAACAACAACTAATACAGCAGCAGCAGCAGCAGCAGCAGCAGCAGGCCGCTGGTGGGCACCCACCGCTCGGTGCGCCGCCGCCGCCGCTTCTCGCCGCTGCCCGGCTGCCCCTCCTCCTCGCTGCCGGAGCTGCTGCTGCTCTCCGATGCGTGCTGGTGCTTCTTGGAGAGCGTCTTGAGCGCCGCTGAGGCCGCCTGGGTGCGGGGCGGCGCCCGCTGCCGCCGGGGGACAGCGTTCAGCTCGCGGTGCAGCTTGAGGGCCAGCTCCAGGTCGGCATCCGCCTCGCCGTGCCCGTGAGCTTGCTCCATCGGTCAAGTCCGCTGGGCGCTCTGGTGCTGCTCACGCCCCAATTGATGGCTTGCGGCAGTGATCTGGGACTGCCGGGCAGCGGAATCGGCGCTTTTTGCAGGAGCCTCCGGCATGGCCTCATGCCGCGCCCGGGTGAGAGCCATTCGCGCAGCTGCTGAATGCATGCATTGTGGCGCATAGCGGCGTTTCATTAACGAACAGCAGCCACGCGAGCGGTGGCCTGCACAAGTCGCGCCGCCGCGCGTCTCCCTCTCCCGCGCTCCCGCGCGGTCCTCGGTGCTTGCAGCACCTTAGGCACGATCTCAGGAGCCTGTTAAACGCGCCGTGCTCATCAGAAAGTCCCCAGCGACGCCTCCACTCCGCCGCCGCCACCGCCGCCTGACCAGCCGCCGCAATGGGCAAGCCCGGCGGGCGCAAGAAGAAGAATGCCGGGGTGGGCGTGGACTTCAAGAAGGTCAAGCGGAAGGTGAGGGGTCGCAGCGCAGGTTGTGTCTGTTGTGCTGCGCAAAGTTGCTGCTTGCCCGCTGCGCAGCCCGCTGCCCTGCCCATCCCCTCGAGCCCCGTTCGCCGCACCCGCCGCCCACCTGCCTCTACCTCTAGTGCCCCGCCCCTGCCGCCAGGTGGGCAAGAAGCTGCCGCGGGCGCAGAACCAGACGGACACGAGCTTCAAGTCGCGCACCATCTCTTTGGTGAGGTCTGCTGGCTTTGGCTCGCCTGTGACCATGTGCGGTGATTGTAACACGCCATTCTGTGGCGGGCTTGCCTGTGGCGGGCATCTGCTCCGCCTCGCCTCGCCTCGCATGTTTGGATGGGGGCTCCTGGGGGCTGCTGCTGCCACCTTGCATGCATCCTCGGCGTCTCAGCAACTTGAGAGTGCCACCACAGCGCAGTGCAGCGAGTGACGTCTGCACGCATGTGCGCCGCTGCCCTGCAGGCGCAGCAGAGCGTGGCGGTTGACCGACAGGGGCAGGCGGTCAGCACCCGCAACCTCACGCTCAAGGCAAGTTGCGAGGAGGGCCGTTGGGGAGTTCTGCATGGCTTTACCCGAGTTGCTGCTACAGTTGGTGAACGTTGGCGGCTGCTGAGGCCGCTGAGGCAGCATGCATTTCCCCAGCCCGGCCTCTCTGACGCAACCCACCCAACCCACTCTGCCTCTGGTCGCCTTGTGCGCAGGAGCTGCTGGGGCAGTGCGGGCACTACAGCGAGCGCGTGCGCAAGGATGCGCTGCAGGGGCTGGGCCAGCTGCTGGCTGCACACCCAGGTGCGTGCAGGCGTGGCGGGTGCTGCCTGCGGTCGAGGTTGTGTGCAACTGTGCACCCCTGATCGCGAACGGGGCAGCCAAGCGCGTCAGAGACTGGCACGCAGCTGGTGCCACATGCCTCTCTGCCCCAGATGCTCGCCTCATGGCCCACACGTGCAACCGTGCGTCGAGCAGCTGGCTTGTGCTTGCACGCTCGACCAACATGTCAATTCCTGCAGCTGCCACACGCCTCACTGCCCCCTCTCTGCCCGCTCTCCGCCCCAACTGCCCGCACCTGCCCGCCTGCAGAGGAGCTGAGGCGGCACGCAACGTTGATCATGGAGGCGGCTGCTGAGCGCATCACAGACGGGGAGGCGGCAGTGCGGGGTGCGCTGCGCGAGCTGCTGTCGGGCACGCTCTTCCCCTCGCTGGTGAGCTTGCGGTTGGAGGCGGCGCAGGGCGGTTGGCAAGCTTTGCGAGCTGGCAGCTGCTGTTCTGGCAACTGCAGCTGTCCTGTTCGTGTGGCGACGGCTTGCCTGGGCGGCAGACACGCAGGCGGTGTTGTGGTGGCATCGTGTGGGTGGCCACCAAGCAGCCCAGCCCTGCTGCCCCTCCCAACCGCCTGCTGCCCCGCAGGGCCCCGGCCCGCTGGCGCCCTTTGTGCCGCTACTGATGGCCCACATCTGCGCCGCGATGACGCACCTGGCGGAGCCAATCAGGTGTGCTTTTGGGGCCCGCTAAATAACCCCCGTGCTCCACCCCATCTTGGGCGGACACACGTGCTTGACTGTGCAGCTGCGACTGGATGTGCGTGCCATGGTGCGGGGCAGCGTCCCGGCGCCACGTTGCAGCTCTCTGTCGCTGCCGCCGCCGAGCGGTGTTTCGTGTTGCCGCCTGCCCCCCTTGCAGGGCGGATGCGCTGGGGTTTCGCCTCTGAGTGCTGGGGTTCCGCCTCTTGAGTGCTGGGGTTCCGCCTCTGACTGGTGCTGCCACCTGCCGCCTGCCCTCATTGTTGCAGGGCAGACGCGCTGGCGTTCCTGGAGCTGCTGATGGGCGCCCGCCCCGATCTGGTGGCCTCCTCCAGCGCCTCCCTGGCGCCGGTGCTGCAGCACTTTGGCGACCTGCTGTCCAAGGGCAGCCGTGGCCGGTCCATCAAGGTGTGTTGTGGCTGGTCTTGGCGCTTCTGGCTGGTCTTGGTGCTGCCAGCTGAGCTGCCGTTTGGGCCGCAACCTGGCAGTCTCCTCACAAAGGACAGCCGCGGCCGGGCCATCAAGGCGTGATGCGTCGCTGTTTGATTCATGTCAAGCCTGGCGGCTTTCTAGGCTCGTCTGCATGCCTGCTCTGGGTTGTCAGGGTAAGCGCCTGGAAACTCCTGGTGAGCGCTGCAACCCCCCACACCTACGTTGAGCCAGTCCCTCAAAGGACCGCTTCTTGCTTGCCTGCCAACCCGCCTGCCATGTAGGCCGGGTCGCTGGCCAGCCTTCACGTCGTGGTGCTCTCCCTGGAACGCTTCCTCTCAAAGGCCATGTCCGCTCTTGAGCCCAGCAGCAGCAGCAGCAGCAGCAGCTCAGCAGCAGCGGCGGCAGCTGGCGCGGCGACGGCACCGCCATCGCAGCAGCCGGGGGTGCTGGCGTGGCGGCGGTGCGAGTGGCCGCCCGCAGCAGCGGTCGCCGAGGGCAGCGGCGGCGGCGGCGGTGCAGCAGGGACAGAGTCAGGGGCAGGGGCAGCCTCTTCTGACCCAGCGGAGGCTGCTGCTGCCGCCCTGCTGGCCCACCTGCTGGACTGCTGGAGCGAGGCGGGACCCAGCCAGCTGGCGGAGGCTCCGGAGCTGGTGGGAGCGCAGTGCCTGACCGCCGTCCTGCGGTGAGGGGCTGCCGCTGTTTAAAGGTCTGATGATGTAAAGGGGAAATGTCTGTGCGCACAACCACGCTCAGCAACACGCTCTGCTTGGCCTCAAGCCTCACCCCATGTTTGCCCTCTCCTCGCCCGCTGCCCGCAGGTGCTGCGACCTGCTGCTGGGCCGCTGGGGCCCCGCAGCGCTGGCCGGCAGCCCCCGGGACAAGTCCAGCCTGGCGGCGGCACTCGTCAAAAAGGTGTCACCGCACTTCCCGGTGCAGCAGCCCCCGGTCAAGGCAGCAACCGCTGTGAACGACCAGCTGGTGCTGCTCAACGTGGCGGCCGCACAGCTTCTGGCCCGGTTCCTGCCTGGCCGGGCAGCGGGCGCAGCAGGCACAGCAGCAGGCACAGCAGGCACAGCAGCGGGCGCAGCAGGCGCAGCGTGCTGGGAGCAGCCCTGGGTGGAGCGCC
>RRZL01000022.1:333763-358824 GCA_006782975.1 Chlorella sp. Dachan | reverse complement strand
GGGGCCACGCCTGGCGGCGGGCCGCTGCTGCAGCAGGCGGACGTCGCCACCTGGCTGGCCGCCCTGCCGCGGCACCTGTTTGAGCTCGGCAGCAGCAACCCCGCGGCCAGCCAGGCGTCCCTCCGCCTGCTGCTGGGCGCTGCCCGGTGCGCCCCGGCAGGCGGCGCCCTGGCAGCAGCGCTCCAGGACCTGCAGCCGCAGCTGGCGCTGCTGTTTGCGGTGCTGCTGCCTCCCGGCAAGCAGGCGGCAGCAGCGGCGGCGGCGGGGCCGAGGGTGCATGTCGGGCCGCTGGGCAGCCTGCCTGCAGATGTCCAGGTGCGTTGGTAGGGCTCTCCGGTTGGTAGGTCTGCGTGGCTTGAGTTGAAGTGAGCAGTGGCTGGGTCGCACGAGCCAGCACAGCCTCGAGTGTGCTGCAGCATGGCATCTGTCAAAGCATTGCATCCGTGTCACAGCCACCTTGCCCACCGCTCACCACAGCGCTGTCCCTCCCCACTTCTTGCTGCGCAGGCCTTGGCGGTGGATTTGCTCTTCCACTTCCCAGCCGCCTCGGAGCAGCTGCTGCACACAGCAGCAGTCGTGTGTCTAGGAGACGCCTTCCCCACACCCACCGCCTGCCGCCTGCTGGGGGTGCTTGCAGCCAAGGCGGCCGCCGGCGGCGCCGACCCCGCCGCGTTTGCCGGCCTGCTGTTGAACGTGCTCAGCGGTGCCAGCGCAGCCGGCCTGCAGCAGCACAGCTGGGCGCGGCATGCCGCCCTGGTGGCAGCTGCCTGCGATGCCGCAATGCAGCTGGGCCTGCCGGGGGCAGTGGCAGCGGCGCTGTTGCCGCCGCTGCTCGAGTGTGCAGCCGGCAGCAGCTGGGCTGCGTACGGCCTGCTGCAGCTGTGTGCCCGGATTGCAGCAGCCGCGGCAGCGGCGCAGCAGCCATGGCAGCTGGCGGACGCTGCCGCGGCAGCGCTGCCGCAGCTCATGCTGCAGCTGCAAGCTAGCTGCCAGCCAGCAGCGGCGGCGGCAGCGGGCGGCGACGCCTCAGGCGGCAGCAGAGAGGGGCAGCTCGATGCGCTAGACAGTGCAGCCCTCTGCCTGAAGCTCACACGCCTGCTGCCGCAGCACCTGCTGCCCGCACTGCTGGCGGCGGTGGCGGAGCAGTTGACAGCAAGCACGGCAGAGCAGCAGCAGCAGCTCCTGCCGGCAGCGCTGCAGCTGCTGGCGGCCCTTCTGAGGGAGCAGCCGCTGCATGAGGTGCTTTTGGAGCAGGCGGCGGCGGTGCAGGCGGCCCTGTCTGCCTGCAGGGCGGCATGCGAGGCAGCGGGCAGTGACAGCCAGGGCGGACGCGAGTGGCAAGAGCGCCTGCGGCAGGTGGAGATGGCAGCGGCGGCCGTGCTGGGTGGCGTTTGATGATGGTCTGATGGTCGATCCGGCAGCACGCTCGTGGACCTTGCCACCTGGTTTATGTCATCCGTTGTATGAGGCCGTTGAATTGGTTTTAATTCAGTGAGCTGAAAGATATGTGAGCTGAATTGGGAATGCCGGCGAGACTTTTTTAGCAAGAATGGTGTGTCGGTGGGCAGGGGGATCCAGGCAGCTTGGGGAAGTGCAGTGGATGGAAAGAGAGCACAAGTACGATGGGTGAAAACAGCCGATGGGTGGAAAGAGCCGGATCGCAAGTGAAAAAAGGTTGTCATTGGGCAGCAAATATGGCTGCATCAACAAACGCCACACCAGCAGTACACATCGCGCATCCACCGAGAGCGCCACCGCCGCCAGCACGCCCGACAGCAGCCAGCTCAGCACCGCCACTGCGCCCAGTCGTGCCCCAGCAGCACCGCCTGAAGCGCTCGGTACAGCCGCTGCTGCCACCCACCCTCCAAGGGCAGGCCGCACTGCCGCCGCTCCACTTGGTGGCGCAGCCACAGCCTCGTCTCCACCACTGCCGCTACGAGCTGCCAGGCTGAAGTACAGCTGCTGATAGGCCAGCACCGTCCGGCACCCCTCGGCGGGGGCCAGCGGCCGGCTGCGTGCTGCTGCACCGAGACCGCCCAGCTGCACAGGGAATTTGCCAGGTAGTAAGATACGCTTGGTTAGCTTGGACCCAGGTCCCGGCACTGCCACAGGTGGTCGATGGAGGCTGCACAAGCACCGCCTGCTGCCGTCGCTGCCGCCGCCACTACCCTTGCAACGGGTGCACCATGAGCAAGGCGGCCACTCAATCACGCCCGGACGCACCTGGCTCAGCCCCAAGGCTGCAGCAACGCGATGCACCAAATCTCCCGCCGTTGACGCCGCCGCAAGGATGCTGTCACATGAGTCCCAATTGGCTTGCATGTGCTGGTGGACAATGGCCAGTTGGAGGGGCAGTGAGTAGCTGCGGGGCAGGGGGCGGCGGGGGATCAATCGGCTGTGGCTGATGTCTGGCTCACAAGAGGCTCAGCGCCTGAGGGCCTCTGCATGGACAACCCTTCATGGACAGCTCTGCTAGACAATTCAGCAATGGACAACTCTGCGTGGACAACCGCCATGGCATGAACAGGCACGTAGGGCCTGGGCAGGGCGATTCACAGCACTGCTTGCCAGCAGCAGCAGGTTGCATGCGGGGCCGAGACGCCCCATGAGAGCAGGAAACCGTTCCACTCACGTGATGGGGTGGCACAGAAACCACACCATCAGATTGGACAGAGCACGGCTCGCTAAAATTAGCATGAGCACTCCAGCGCCACCCGTGTGCCGGCCCCAGGTGGCTTCCAGCCCAGCCCGCACAATGTGTTGCCGTGCCAGCAGTATGTCGAACAGCGCAAAAGCGGGCAGGGCCAGGTGGCGCCAGCGGCTGTAGCTGCCGCCGTGCGGTGTGCGTCGGCAGGCGTGCCGCCACAGGAGGTCACAAATCACGAGGGCCGCATAGCGTCGCAGAGTGCAGTGCAGCGCCGCGTAATGGCTGGGTGTCCGTTTGATTCAGGCCACAATGATGAGCTGCGGCAGCAGGAGAGGGTGGGGGCAAAGCGGTCTGGGAAGGCCGCGGGGCCACATGCATGCATGTGAGCATGCATGGATCTGTGCGGTGTGCCTGGCGCACCGAGCTGCGGCACAGAGCACCTGCTGTCCGCCGCAGGCGTGTGGTACAAGAGCTGCAAGCATAATGCTCTTACCAGAACCAGGAGGGTGGCGAGATGGGAGGCAGACGCGAATGTCTGGTTGAAGCGGACGGCGAAAGGTAGCGAAGCGCTGCCACTCGGCCCGAGCGACCGGCGGCGGTGCGGCGCCGGCGGCAGCGGGGCAGCCTCAGGCGGCAATGCCTGGCGCTGCGCTCGCATGCCTGCTGGTTGTGGCATGCTGCTAAGCGCAGGGGCAGCGCTGGGGGCGGTGTGGCTGCCCCGCAGGTGCGCAAGGCTGGAGCTCTCCGACGAAGGGCGTACCAGTGGCCTACTAGGACGGTCCCGCGTGCGGCTGGGCGTAGGCATGCCCCGCGGCGGTGATGCATCTGCACGAAGCATCCATATCTGATTAACGTAGCATGCTTCTACAGGTGGCACGGACTGACAGGCAGCTCATTGTCAAGCTAGACACACGCCCAATCCGTGGTGTTCCTGCTGGGCGAGCAGGATTGCACACACCTGCACGGCAAGCCGGCTGCCATTGGTCACAGGTACGAGCTGCATTGTGGCACAGGTTTCCCTGTGGTGTACCTGAGAGGTGCTGCACAGACTGGCGACGGGTGCGTAGGCGGAATTCAAGTGAGAGGCACATCGGGGCAAGCACTTGACAGGATTTCCCCGGGGCGACGTGCTGCTGCCTGCTGTGGCTCTCACCCGCCACATGGACGCATCCGAACAACACCTGATTGGTCTGCGTGAGCCTGCGACCTGGTCACCGAGGCTGGCAGGCTGCGTAGGTGGGGACGCTGGGACCAGGTGCACCTGCCACCCCAGTCGGGCGAAGGCGTCAGGCCCCTGCCAGGAGTGGGCAGCCCAGCTCTACCGCTAGAGCTCTGGCAGGCCCCCGCCCGCACAGGTCAGACGTCATGGGGCACTGACGTCACCTGCAACGCTTGGCAGCCGCTGCAGGCCTGCACAGGCCCGGCATCCCTTGCAGGCAGGTGCGGCATGCTGAAAACTGTGGAGGCAGGTGGGAAGGCAGCGCATCGGTTTAGGTTTGTACTGCGGCCAAAGCCAAACAAGCATGTCTCCCAACCCACGCTAGGCGTGTCAATGCGTAGCAGCATCTCCACCAGCAACATTTCGGGGGGGACAGCAGCTGGGGGTCCTGACGCCGACGGGTTCGCTTTCGCTGCTGTCACGCTGTGACGGGCGCCCGCACGCGCCCCGCCGCAGTAGACGGCATGGTGGCTGCCCGGCCCCATCACGGCATTCCATTGTCTTGGACCGATGTTCTGAGGGTGTTCAACCGTGGGAGGGCAGCTGAGTCTGCAAACAGGTAAAGCCCGGGGGAGAGCCGCGTTGCCTGAGCGCGAGCCCTGTCTCGGCTGCTGGTATGTTAATGCACAAGTCCGATATTGATCGGGCGGCCTTTCAAAAGAACCAAACGCGAAGAACATGGGCTGCATGGGGCGGTCGCCGTGGCAGCCGCGCAGGGCAGGCACTGGCGCCGCACTGGCTTGCCACTGCGATCAAATTACCATCGCGCACAGGCATCGGCGCTCCCGGCTCCAGAGGGAGGACATCACTGTGAGCCCAGCCTCCCCGCTTGCCGCAGCGCCCAGAGCTCCAGCTCTTAGAGCTCTGCAAGCACCTGCAAGCGGCTAAAGCGTAGCAGCGGGGCGCCAGGAGCGACAGCGCCGCAGGCAGCCCTCAGGTGCGGTCGTGGGGCGGGCCTGGGCGCTAGGCGGTACGGTCGTGTGCAGGAAGGCGCGCCTCATAACGACATGAGCAGCGACCGCCGGCCATCCGTGCTGGGGCACCGCCGCCGCCGCGCCACCGCCCGTTGCCACCAGCGGCTGCGCTAACGCAGGGCGCTTGCTCGTCATTGCCGTTTTGTTTGCGCAGTGTGCGACGCTGCTTGGTCAATCACTTGCCCTGCAGGAGGCCCCTGGACTGAGCGGCTGGGCCAGCGGGCGGCAGGATGGTCCGCTACTATTGTGCGTCGCTGGGCCTATCTCCCTTGCTGCCTGCTCCTTGGCAATGCGTGGCGTGTGCAGCTGGCAGGCTGCTCGCTGACCCGCACTTGGAAGCATTGCCGTGCGCCGTTGGGATGTTGCTTGGGCGGTGCTCGTCTCTGTGTCAGCCTTCATGTTTTCCGGCTGCTGAATGGCCGCTGTGTCGATGCGTGCGTGTACAATGACCGCAATATTTGCTTGCCTTTGCCAGCCCGACCTGAGGCTCACCTGTGTGCGTTTGCTGCAGGCGACTACTGCGACTCGTTCCTGACCCACGACTCGCCGGCGGTGCGCAAGCAACACAACACCGGGTATAAGCACAAGTCCAACGTCAAGGCGTACTACCTGCAGGTTCGGCCCAGACGCCTGTTTGGCAGACGCCTTTGATTGCCAAAGTTGCCGGGCCTTGGCAGCTGGTGCTGGTTGGCAGCTGGTGTTCCAGGCGCACGTTGAACGGCATGAACGGGATTCATGCAGTCTGCACGCACTGCCGCGTCCGCTCTGGCCATGCAACGCGCTGCTCTTCGCAGCTGAAAGGAGGCGCAGCCGCATGCCGCCAGATGACAGCCCCTAGCTGATTGGCGCTGCTGTTGTCCATTCACCCCTCCCCGCAGTTTGAGGAGGCGGCGCAGCAGAATGCCATCCAGCAGCAGATCATGGACTACCAGCAGCGGCAGGGCGGGGTGAGCACGCGGATCGATGCTGCTGTTGGAGGCGCTTGTTGGGGGGTCACTGCTGCCGCCATTGCCGCCGTTGTTTGCTGTTGCCGCTGCTGTTGCTGCTGCTGCTGTCGACTGTACACCGTGCTGCCCGTCTGCCCATTGTTGTACAGATGATGCCTGGAGGCCCGCGGCCGGGCTTCCCCCCCGGCCCGCCCGGCATGCGGCCAGGTGCGCAAGCTAGGGACGGCGCAGCTTGGGGTTGGTCGGTCTATAAAAGTGCTGCACCGCTCATGCTCAGGGATGCGCTTGTTGTGCCCTGGCAGGCGCTTGCTACGCCCTGGCAGGCGCTTGCTCTCTGTGCCTTGGCTGGCGCTGCTCACGACGTCTCTCATGGCGCACGGTTTGCTGCCATCCGCCTGCAGGCCTGCCGCCGCCATTCATGGGCGGCCCACCGCGGCCCGGCTTCATGGGCCCCCCTGGTGAGGGCACAGCTGGCATCGCGGCTGCGAGGTGTTGCCGCAGTGCTTGTGTGGTGGCCCTGGGATTGCATGTAATGTGTGTATTTTTTTCCGGAGCAGTTTGTAGCATGTGCTGGCCTGGCTTCACGGGGCCGGGCCTCCGCTTGGCCCTGCCCGTTCATCTCTAACCTTGCCAACTCTCACCACCTCCCCTCTACAGGCGGCCCGCCGCCATTCATGCGGCCCGGCTTCCCGCCGCACGGCAACATGCCGCCGCCGCCGCGCCCGCCCGGTTACATGGGCCCCGGCAGCCTGCCGCCGCCGCCCATGCCGCGGGGCATGCCGCCGCCGCCGGGTGAGCCTCCGTTTCAGGGAGAGCCAACAATGGGCCAGGCTGTGGGTGGCTGCAGGCTGCCGCAAACTATGTTGAACACCGCTGACGGCTGCGTCTCCTGCCAAACCGCTTGCCCCACCGTAGGCGTCGGCCCGCCGGGCGGTATGCCGCGCCCCCCGCCGGCGCCGTAGAAGGGAGGCATTGCTGGCGCATGACGGCGGCTCAGCAGTTTAGCCCCACGTGCTGCTGGAGCTCACAGCCGCTGCAAGAGGCTGGCCCAGCAGCTTGGCCCCAACGTGCTGCTGGAGCTGGAGCACAGCCGCTGCGAGCGGCTGGCCCAGAGAGGCCAGTTGGCACCTTGCTGCCCGGCCCGTATGCTGCAGTACGCCCCGGCTTTCATCCAACTTAGACGGCGCGCTGCTGCCTGTCCGAAACAGGCCAGCAGCCGCCATGCACTGTGCTGCCTTTGCTCCCACTTCCCTTGCTGACGTTCCCTTGACCGCTCTCCTGCCACGCACTCGCTGCACCGCACTACCCCCCACTCCATCAGCCGGTGGTTTAACACAGTTGCCAAGTAGGGTTACACAGTTGCCGACCACAAGTTCAGCACACGGCAGCATACAGCCAGCTCTGCAGCTGGCTGGCAGCTAGAAAGCAGAAGGAACCTCACAGCTGCCAGAACCGCAGCCGCCTCATGCCTTCCTCATCCCCGCTGCCGCCGCCGCTGCTGTCATCACTGCCACCACTGCTGCTGCTGCTACGGCCCGCCCGCATGCTTCTGCCGCCAGAGCGTAGGAAAGCCAGCACTGCCTCTGTGCCTACATGCCGCCAGCTGCCGGCCGGCGGGTGGGACCAATCCAACCAGCCAAGCTTGCGGCCAGCCAGCAGGATGCGGTTGGTGCGCCAGCGCAGCAGCCGCTCTGGATGCTGCCGCACCGCTGCCGCAAACTGTTGCCTGCAGCTGCTGCTGCTGCCTGGGCCAGGCTCCGCTGCTTGTTGTGCTCGGCTTGCTGCAAACGCTGCTGCCGGTGCTGCGTTCGACCTTGCCTCTAATACTGCTGCCCCTGCTCTTCCTGCTGCCCCTGCGCCCGCTGCTGCTGCTGCTGCCCCTGCTCTTCCTGCTGCCCCTGGGCCCGCTGCTGCTGCTGCTGCCCCTGCTCGTGCTGCTGCTGCGCCCGCTGCCCTCGCCCTCGCAGACGCTGCTGCCTTGCCTTGCAGGCGCTCGCAGTGCAGGCGCCACAGGCTGTCATCCTCTGCTGCCTGCCGCCACTCGCGGCACACACACATTGAGCGAGCGAGGGTGATTGGGTCCAAGTGCCTTTGGTTGGCAGGGATAGCAGGGCGGTGCGTCACACTGGGCTTGCCCAGCATTGCAGTCACGGGCCATGCATTCGTCGCTGGCAGAGCGCAGTGCACGGGTGCAAGCGCAGCAGCAGAACAAGCACAATGCTCCAGAAAAGCACAGTAAACACGTTGCGCCAGCACCAGCGCTTGTGCGGAGCTTGGTAAGCAACCAGTTCACAGCGCCTCACCTCAGCCAGCAATCAAGCCATACTGCCGCACCTGAACACCTGTCGAACGGGGTCCAGCGGTAGCTGCGCAAAGCTGGCGGGCTCGTCCTCTTCTGAGTCTGACCCTGCACCAGGCACCAGTGAGAACCCAACCAGTTTGAAGAGCTGCATGGTGGCTGAAGCCGGCAGGTATTTCCCCTTCAGAACCTCAGCCTCTAACCCTCCCCTGCAGGCCGTTCTGTTCCGAGGCTAAATCCCACCGAAGGACCCGAGGCAGGGTACGAACCCAATGCCTGCCCAAGTGTCAGAAGCCCTCCATCCCACTATGCTGCTGCACCTGGCATGTGCTCACTGCCCGCTCCCCTGTCCTGCCCCAGCCCACCTGCGCCGCCGCCGCCGCTGCCGCCGCGGCGCTGCCGTCGTGACAGCGCCACGCCGCTCTCCCGATACTTGCGCTGCAGGGCGGCCCGCTTGGCTTGCGGCAGCACTCGCTCAGCTGCATCCATCAGCCCAGCCAGGGCGGCCCGGCTCTGCAGTCGCCTGCGGGTCGGGGGAGGGGGCCACGGCAAGCAAACATGGCAGCGGACAGGGGTAAGATGCACGGCAAGGCGTGTCGTCTTCCGAGGCCTCCCTGCTGAGGTGCAGCGCCTGAGCGCCGGCAGGTGCCAATCCCCAATGCCTCCACAGCTCAGGGGGGTGCTCCAGCTGCGGCAGGCGCACCGCCCGCCTCACCCGTCACAGCACTCGACAGCAAGCATCATGTCCTCCACCAAATGCCCTTGCAGCGCCTTGCTGCAGCGCTGAAACAGGCTGCGTGCGAGCAGTGCCAGCTCTGAGCACGCGACGGCAAAGTCGGCCGGGCGGCGCAGGGCGGCGGCCGTGCCTAGCTGCTGGTAGAGGGCAGGGCCGATCTGAGCCCCCTCAGGCGACGTTTCCGAGTCGCTGCTGCTGTCGGAGGAGTGGGAGCGGCGCTGGGAGGCCCGCTTCTTGGCCATTGGTTGCCAAGCGAGCGCTGGAGGGAGTGGATGGTGCTATGCCCCCCACTCACGCAATACCAATCGCTGCCAGACCGCTGATGTGGGCCGACCAGGCGCGGAAAGGTGCACTGCTGGCCGCCGCCGCTGTGCGCCGTCAGCAGTTTGCATGGAGCGCGCTCCTCTTCCACCTGGCACCCCTGCCCCGGTCACAGAGCGGCGATCAACACATGCGTGCAGGTGCCGCCCAGCCGCGACGGGCAGCAGCGCCCCGCCAAACGAGCGCCACCCCCACAGCGCTCCTAGCAGCGGCTGCAGGGCCCAGCGGCAGCGGGCAGGGGTCGCAGAGCATGGAGGCTCCGGCGGCGGCCGCCCCGGATGCCCCAGCAGACCGGGCCCGGCTCCGACACGGCGTGCTGCTTGCGGCTGCGGTAGCGACGGTGGTGGTGCTCTTCACAGTCGCTCACTTGACCGACCGACCCCTGTTCCTGGTCCGGCCGCCCATCACGAGGTGGGTGGCGTGCTGCAAGTGCGGCTGGATGCTGGCTGCCTGCTGTCGGAGACTGCCGATGCCCTGAAACGCATCCCCGCCATCCAGCTGCAAGCATGTTGTTGCCGCGCAAGCACGGCCATGCCCAGACCCTCCTATCTGTGGGTTTCGTTGCAGGCGCAGCTCCGGCTTCTTTGAGTTTCCCGCAGCGGGTTGCAGCCGCTCGGCAGCACAGGGCACATGGACGGATGGCTACATCACCGTGCAGTGCGTTGGGGTGCCTGCTCCTGCACGGGCACAGGTGCATCGCAGTCTGCTCTTTTAGACGCCTGCGTGCTGCATACAACCTTGTAGGCAGGCTGCCTGCTGCGCCGAGCTGTGTTCATGCTGGCCGCCCGCCACCCTCGCCTGAGCAGGTGCACCAATGCAACGGCGGCCGAGTTTGGGACGTGTGCCGACACGCCGCAGCGCCACTGGCGGTTCAGCGAGGCCGCCCGGGCCTGCGGTGCTCGGAGGTTCTCAGCTGCAGCAGCACGGGAGATGCTAGGCGGCCAGCTGCTGGTGTTTGCAGGCGACTCGATTGCGCGAAACCTGTATGGCGCCACGCTGCGCCTGCTGGGCACGCCAGGTGCGCCGCTGCGCGTCAGCGTGCGCTGAGCACGGTTTGCCGGGCATCTGATGCCAGAGCAGCGTTGTGCATCTGGTGCCGAAGGAGCGTCGCGCTGTGCCGACTGTGCATCGTGCATCCGCCGAGCGGCAGCTGAGAAGAGTGGGCGGAGCATGCATGTAGTGCCTCACTGACGCGCGACCTTTTGTTGTACATCTGGGTGCAGGCCAGGACATTGTGGTGGGGCACCAAGACTTTTCACACGAGCTGGAGGGAGGCATTAGCCTCCAGTTCTTTTGGGCGCCCTACCCCGCCAACCTCACAGCTGTGCTGGGCCGGCTGGCTGCCGCCCAGGCAGGGACGGCGGGCAGGCGGCGGCTGCGTGACCAGGGCCAGACGCCCGCCGAGCAGCAGGCAGCAGCGCAGCAGGCGGAGCGGCCAGGCCAGACGACAGCATCGCAGCAGCAGGGGCCGACAGCAGCGGGGAGCAGCCCTGAGCTAGCAGAGGGCCAGCAGCAGGAGCAGCAGCGGGGGCAAGAGCAAGAGGCAGCAGGCACTGAGGATGCGGGGGAGCTGCAGCGGCGGGCACAGCAGCTGGGGAAGCGGCCAGCGCTAGTCACGCTGAGCGCCACGCTGTGGCACCTGCTGCACATGACGTCTGCTGACGGATTTGAGGCAGAGCTGGCGCCCCTTGGGCAGGCAACGACAGCCTTTGCAGCCGCGGCAGCAGGTAGCAGCGCCCAAGGCAGCAGCAGCGGCAGCAGCAGCAACGCCAGCGGGCCACAGCTGGTGCTCGCCAGTGGGACAGAAATGTTCCCAAACCGCATGAAGACGGCGCAGAAGCAGCACAGCATGACGCCGCAGAACCTGGACGCCTACAACCGCGCGATGCAGCAGGTCGGTTTGTGTGGCGCCATTGCACAGAGTGCCACTAGAGCGAGTGGAAACATGACTGGCAAGGGGGCACATGGCATCCGAACCTGCATCCACAGTAGACCCGCACATAAACTCGCACTAAACCTGCACTCAACCTCCACTCAACCCGTCCCCTCTGCATACGTGTTTCCACCCAGGCGGGCCTGCTGGCGCCGTCCGGCCCGCTTGCGCTGCTGGACCTGTTCCCGCTGACGCAGCAGTGCGGCGAGGAGTGCAGCACGGACGGCGTGCACAGCGTGCCGGACGTCTACGACGCTGCCCTGCAGCTGCTGCTCAACCTGGCGGCGGCAGCTCGCACAGGCGGTGGCAGTAGCCCAATTGTTGGCGGCCAGCCAGGGCCAGCGCGGCGGCGGCTGCGAGACCGAGGGCATGCGCTGCCCTGGCGGTGGGTGGCGCGGCCGTGATGCGTTTGCGTTTCATTGTGTTTCATTTCTTGGCCGGCACGCGTGCGACACGCAATGCAACTCCAGCACCCACAAGGGAACGGAACGCAAAGCAACTGTGGGGGCGGCCCCTTCTGCATGCTGCTGACAGGATCCAGTCACCCAGCCGTGCGGTGCTTACCAGTTATGCAGGGGATGCAGCGCCACAACACTGGGCGAGCACACTCTGCTCGCAAGTGTGGGCAGCGGACCGTGGGTGCTGCACTGGGTGGGTGGCTGGAGCCCAGCCGGCCTGCTGCGGCAGTGCATGCGTGGCCATTGCCCCTGAAACGCGATGCCAGGGCGTGATGTGCGCTGCAAGCAGCAGGGGGGCGCGTGAGAAAGGCTGGCTGTGGCGCAAGAGTGGCCACCCCTGGGTGGTCGGTGAGGCGGCCCCCCTGCAGCCTGCAGGCATCACCAGCGCTCTGCAGGGCAGCGGGAGGGGCGGGGGCCTCCGATTGCGGTTCTGAGGAGAGGGGTGCAGCATGTTGCGTTGCAGAACACAGCAGACGAGCGAGGGTCAGCGGCTCCCTGGAGGCTGGTTCATTCCCCCAGCCCTGCTCGCACGTCCCCTCCGAGCCTGGAGGGCACCCGTGCCTGGTGGTCGCACGCAGCCAAACCACCCAGAGCGCCTGCCAGACAGCCGGGGGTCGGTCGCCCCCGGTCCCTGGCGCCCAGTTGCGCCTGTGGGGCGGCACTGGGCCCGGCTGCCAAGCCCGTTGCCTTGCGCCGCGGCCCTCCTCACCCCCCGACCGAGGTGCCTCGCCTTCCGTCTGATTTGGACCGTTCAGTGGAGGCCTGATGGAGGCCAGCGCCGGGGCGCACGCAGCTGCCCCAGCTGCACCGCCGCCGGCGTCGCCCGCGGCTCCGCCGTCCGCCGCAGCCGTGCGTTCCCCCGCCAAGGGTGCAGCCTCGCCCAAGCCCCTGCTCGCGAGATATGCCCGTGAGTGTTGGCTGCTGTGGGGGTGGGCTGGCGCGCAGCAGGCCGGCCTGTCTGCCGCCGCCACGTCCTCGACGCCGGCGCGTTGCTCCCCGTTGCTTTCCACTCCCCGCGCGTTGACCAGGCTGCGCTGCCCGGAAAGCAACGCCCTGCCCTCCGTTGCCCCTGTCCGCCCCACAGCCCCCTCCACAGACCGCTGCCCAGCCTGCGGCGCACCGCCACTCAGCGAGAAGGACCTGCAGATTGTGCGCAAGCCGGGGCGGCGCAGCACCCGCGATGCCGACGGTGAGCCCCACTGCCCTGCTACGCATCGTGCGTCAACCCACGTACGGCGAGCTACCTGCTTGCACCGAACACCCCAACATACTGCCTGCTTTGCCTGGGGGCCAGTCCTTCCCCAGCAAGGCCTGTCTGGCCCTGGAAAATGCAACGGGCCCCTGCTCACTGCCCACCGGGCACCCTCGTGCACCCCCTGGCGGTCTGCAGACCCCCGCAACCGCGAGGAGAACCTGGTGACGCGCGAGTTCCTGGAGAAGCACATTGTGCATGCGCGCATGAGCCTGCGGGTGCGCCGCTGCATGGCGCAGGGCTGTGCCAGCCAGCTGGGTGCTGCCTCCCGGAAAACACCTGGCCCGCTGATGCCACAGGCGGGGGCCTGCTTGATGGCTGGTTGGGATAGCCAGCATTGCAGCTGTGGACGTTACACACACCTGCTTGCGGCCCTGATCAGCGCAAGCGTTGCAGCCCCACTCATGTCGCTTTGATGCCTTCTGCCTGCAGGACATTGGCTGCTTCCATGGCTACACGATTTCCACGCTGTCACGCCGCGCCAAGTGGGTGCTGCTGCAGTTGCATTGCGGCGCCAGCCGCTGGGCCATACCATAGGCTGTCTCATCCGTCCCTGGCCCACGCATTGCCTGGCGTGTCTGTGCAACCACCATGCCGCAGTCTGCTTTGATTATGTTGGCACCTGACTGTGCCCCACGCACGCATGTTACCCCCCCGCAGGCAGGAGGCCGTGCTGGTGGGTGCGCGGGCGCGCAACGCAGCAGAGGCCGCAGCCAGCCAGCAGGACGGCGCGCAGCAGCAGAGCGCCCCAGCAGCCAAGCCGGCGCAGCGGCGCAAGCCCAGCAGCAGCAGCAAGTCGCGGCGGAAGAGCCAGGCAGCCGGCGGGGAGGAGGAGGTAGAGGATGGCAGCGAGGCAGAGGGCGGCACGCAGCAGTGGCAGGCCATCAAGCGGCAGCGGCGGGCGCCAGCGCCCGCACGCAAGCCGCCACTGGCTGGCGGCGGGGTGGGCGGCCTGCCGCAGCTGCCGCTGGTGCCCAGCCTGCCGCCAGCCGCTGTGGCGCTGCCCATGGGGGCATTCGTGCAGCCCGCGGCGCTCCTGGATGCGCAGCAGCTGCAGGCCCAGATGCAGATCATGCGTGCGCAGTTTGAGCAGAACGAGATTTTTGCGCATGTCGTGGCGCAGACGCGGCCGGTGCAGCAGCCGCTGCTGCCGGTGGTGCCAGCCACGCAGCCAGCGGCGCAGCAGGCGGGTGCAGGCGGCGGGAAGCAGGGCGAGGGCGGTGCAGGCCAGGCGGGCGAGCAGGAGGAGCGGGAGGCTGATACAGATGAGGAGGATGTGGCTGAGCTGCTGGGCCTGCTGCGCCACCGCTCGCCTGCCTGCCCCAGCAGCCTTGCAGCACCGCCGCCAGCCACACAGGCAGCGGCGACAGCAGCGGTGGCAGTGGCGTCTGCCACAGAGCAGCGCAAGAAGGAGGCGCAGCAAGCAGCAGCCAAGGAGGAGGCAGCCGCTGAGGCGGGGGCGCAGCTGCCAGAGGGTGAGGTAGTAAAGCAGGGGGAGCGGCAGCAGCCGGCGGTCAAGCAAGAGCAGCAGCCAGGGGCGGCCGGGGAGCCGCAGGCTGCTGCAGTCAAGGCGGAGGCGCAGCCTGCTGCAAAGCAGGAGGCGCAGCCAGCTGTGAGCGGCCCCCAAGCTGAGCACCAGCCGCAGCCGCAGCAGCCGCTGGTCAAGCAGCAGCAGCTGAAGGAGGAGGAGGAGCACGCTGCCAGCGATGGCGGGGCGGACGACATGGCGCTGGACCCCACCCTGGCGCCCTCCACCGCTCCCATCGACGACCCGCACCTGGAGACGCTCTGCCTGTCGCAGCCTGTCTCCCTGGTGGGCTGCGGCACGGAGCCCTGCTCGCCAACCGCCGCCAGCCAGCCACAGGCGGCGGCAAGCCAGCAGGCAGACATGCCGGCCAGCCAGCCGCCGGACCCTGCCGAGTGGCAGGCCAGCCAGCAGCCGGCCGGTAGCCAGGCAGGGGAGGGGCAGGGCAGCCACCAGGTGGGGGCAGCGCACGCGGCCGGCCAGCAGCAGGAGGCGCAGCAGCACGCAGCATGGGGCGACCAGGGCAGCCAGCCGGACACCGCACCCGGCAGCCTGTCCCCCCAGATGGCGGCCGTCAAGTCGTCGGCCGCGCAGCTGTCGCTGGGGCGGGCGATCGAGGCGTTCCAGGCGGCAGACATTGACAGCTCAATGTCAATGCTGCTGCCGCTGCGCCGGCTGCAGCGGGCGGGCAAGGGCGGCGCGGCGCTGCAGGTGGGCTGTGCTAAACCAGGGCAGGGACGGCTGCTGCCGCTGCTGCTGCTGCTGTTGCCCGTGCACACGGCCGGCGACGCTGTAGGTGGTCTGCGCACTGCCGAGGGCTGTTCACTGCCCTGGCTACCCTGCTGGGCTGCCGCTGGATGTGGACGGCCCGCCCTCAGTGCCTAGTTTGCCCACCCTACGTGGTACACTCCTGGCTCGCTCGACGCAGGAAGTGGTGGCGCACTGGAACGAGTACCCGCTGCCCCGCCAGCAAAACTTGTTCGCGGCGGCGGTCCTGCATGCGCTGGAGGTGGGTGCCTGCTGCTGGGGGGCTCAGCGTTCCTTTGCACGGCCGCAGCCCTAATGCGCTGGGTGGTGGGCATGCAACGCGTCCCTGGGCTGCCCTGGGTTGCTGCATGCGACTGCGATTGCGAGGCTCCTTCAACCTGTGGCGCCTTCCGCACGCACCACCCTGCTGCAGGGGCGGTGGGAGGCCTTGGAGGCTGACCTGGCTGTGGAGCTGGACGCGGGGCGCTGAAGCAGTGCTTTGTGACCAATCAGCACGGCCGGCTGCAGCGCATGGGTTGTAGCTTGATTTTTGCGCCGTCCTTGACAGCAGACCGTCCTTTCTGGGGAGCACTCGGGGCTGGCGGGGCTCGCCCATCGTGCGGCCCCACCGCATGCTGGCCTCTGGAGAGTGCACAGCATGATGACTTTGACGCACTGCCTGACCACACTGCATTTCGTTTTGGCACGCGCACCTGCCTGCGCTCTTCTGGCAAAATTTCTGACTCGTGTGACGACTGAACAGATGAGCAAGACGTGTCGGCTGGCAAGTTGGTGCAGGCGCAAGCGGCGCCCATGCTGTGGGTGCTGCCGCCGCCGGCCCGCTGTTGACTGCGGGGCGCGGTACGGCTGGTGGCAATTTCAAACGTTGGCAGGCCCGTCTCTGCGCCGTAATCGCTAGCCGTGGAGCCCCCAGCAGGTCGGGCGGTTCGCTTCCCCGCGCGGCCGTCTCATGTTCACTATCTCGATCCCCTTTCCCAAGCGCGACCAGAGCCGCAAGAAGGGCAAGAAGCCGGGCAACGGCAAACGGGAGAGCGGTCCACCCGCCGCCTCTGCCGCCGCCGCCGCCGCCGCTGCGCCGCCACGCCACGCCACGCCACGCCCTCGCCCCGCTTGGGACGCAACCTCCTCGGACCTGAGCAAGCACCGCCTGACTGCTGCCGAGATGGTGAGGGACTGGGCCTGCGCAACGACTGCGAACTGCATTTGGGATGCAAGGCATCAAGCCTCTGGGTGCTCATACGCCTCCCGCCTGCCACCCGCCCGACGGCAGGAGTTCCGCCGGGCGCTGCGGCAGAGCCGCCACCGCCTGGCGCGCCCCAGCAGCCAGGCTGGGTCGGAGGCCTACAGTGAGGGGCTGCTGCTGCACGCGCCTTTGGAGCAGCAGGAGGCGCAGGGCGATGCGCAGTGGCAGGCCAGCGGCAGTGAGGCGGCAGAGGCGCCGCCGGCCGGCAGTCTTGACCGCACCGGCAGCCTCACAGATGAAGAGCAGGGCTCGGATGGCAGCGGCACGGCCTCCTTGGCGGGCATGCGCGCCTTTGTGGCACAGCTGCAGGCCAAGTACGGCCTGGGCGGCACTGCACAGGCAGCGGGAGACGAGGGAGCGCCAGCACCCACAACCGCCGGCGGCTTGCTGGGTGCTGCCCCGCCGCCTGCCCAGCGCAAGCCCAGCCTGGCGCAGCTGCTGGAGCGGGAGCTGGAGAGGCAGGCGGCAGATCTGGGCGGCGAGTCGGAGGGCGAGCAGGACTGGGGCAGCGCCAGAGGCAAGGGGCAGTATGCGGCGGATGGCGAGGGCGGCGGCGCGGCAGGCGGCGCCCCACCTGCCTGCCCACAGCTGGACGGCTCAGACTCTGAAGGCGGCGGCCACCTGGGCCCCGCAGCGCTGCGCCGTGTGCAGCGTCGTCAGCGGCGGGCCTCCGCCGCAGCCGAGGGGGTGGCCACTGTGGGTGGCGGCACACAGGCGGCGCCTCCAGGCAGCGGCCCGCCGCAGCAGGCGCTGCTGGACCGCCTGGCCGCTGCGGAGGCGCAGCTGCAGCGCTACAGCGGGCTGGAGGCGGCGCTGGAGCGCACCCAGGGCGAGGTGCAGGAGCTGCGCCAGCAGAACGGGCAGCTGCAGACAGGTGGGTGCCGGCAGGGTGCCGACAGGCATGCTACATGCTGGCACCTCAACCTTGGCTTGATCAGCGGCACGGTGCCTCCTCAACTCCGCCCACCCGCTTAACTGCTGTCCCACGCTTCCACCTCCCCCGCAGAGCTAAACGAGTTTGTGGCGCACACCGGCACGCTGATCACGTCCCTGCAGCTGCAGCTGTCCTCCTTCCTGTCTGGTGGCCAGGGCGGCAGCGGTGCCACAGCAGCAGACCTGGCCGCCGCGGGGCGCCTGCCGCCACCACGCCCGCTGAGCCCAGCCTCCCAGGCGGCCGCCGTGCCTGCGGCAGTGGTGCAGGCTCGCGCTGCCGCTGAGGCAGTGACGATTGCGCAGCAGGCGCACGCCCTCTCTGCTGGGGCAAGTGTTGCTGCAGCGCCAGTCGAGGCAGCAGCAGAGGAGGAGACCCCGGCGGCGCCTCCTGCGCATGTGGCTGCCCCAGCCCAAGCCGCCAGCCCGGCTTGGCAGGATGCACTGGCGGATGTGCAGCTGCCCAGCTTCCGCAGCTTTGCGCGGCTGCAGGGCCTGGCGGCAGCGGCAGGCGGCAAGCCAGCCGCCGCTCCCCTCGGCAAGCCAGCAGCTGCACTGCCCACCGCCACAGCGCCGTCACTGGACCCTCGCTGGTCAGTCGGCTGGGCGGTGGATGGAGGCTCAGCGGAGAACAGCCCGCCGGAACCCCGGGCGCTGCCCCGCGGCCTGCAGCAGTGGCGGCCCAGCGGCGCTGCGGCGGCGGGAGCCAGCGGGTTTCAGTGGCGCCCCATGAGTGCGGCTGGGTGACCTGTGGGTGCAGCAGCAAGCCTGTTACAACACAGCGGGGAGGCAGGTTCGGGTGGCTGCAGGCGGCAGCCCAACGTGAGGAAAATGGTGTGTGTGCTTTGAATGTACAGCTGTGTAAGTCGTTGCCGCCCGCCGCTCAAGGTGCCGCCGCATAACTTAGGCTTAGTCCAGCTGCGGCGTCTTCCACAGGCCGTCTGCGGGATCGGAACGAGCAGGGGGTTGAACATCAGATTAGGGCAGGGATGGGCATCCCTGCTGGGCTGCAACAGCAACAGTGTGCTGCATTGCGCACTCACACCAACGCTGCCGAGCAGCCTGCCGGGCCGCTGCCGCACAATGCACAGCCCATAGCACAATGCACAGCCACAGTCGCGCGTTGCAGGCCCACCTGTCAGGTAGTGCAGGTTGTTCACGCCGATGCCCTTGTTCTGCTCCCGCATCTGCACGAGGGTGGGGCAGCGTGGCAGAGCTGGCGGGAAATCGGTGGTATGGCAGTGTGACAGTGTGGCGGGAAATCGGCCGCTGCCACCTGCGTTGCAACCGGCACAGGCCCCCTTGATCCCAGCACCCGGCGCTGGCCGAAAAGCTTCGGGACGGAGGTGCAAACACACTCAGACCCACCTGTGCCGTCGACATGAGGGTGAATCCTATCGCCATTGCGTGCTCCTTGCCCTCGCCATAGATGGCCACCGCGGTGCCCTCGTCCACCTGCAGCGGCAATTGGCCAGGCAGACGGGCAATCAGCATCACAATCGGCTCGCTAGCATCGCTAGCATGTTGCAAGCACACGCGGCAGCAGCCGCGATTGGACTCCCTCAGCTTCTGCTTCAGCCCAGCTTGGTGCTAGCTCACACCAGCAACCACCAATCACACCGCCAATGCCTGCCCACCTCATCATGTATCGTGGCCCCTGGTGAGGTGAGGCCCGGGCACATGATGTTGGCGCCGCTGCGGCAGGGAGGGAGCGGGGCAGGCAGCAACAGTTGTGCATATAGGCAGCAACATGTGCTGCATCTCATCTACCGGCGCGAGGCACAGGGCGACCCCCAAGCTGCCGACAAAGCAAGGGCAGCAACAGGTGCTGCATTGCATCCACTGGCGCATCTACTGGCGCGCAGCACAGGGCGACCCCAAGCTGCCGACCAAGCAAGGGAAGCTCAGCCGAGCTGGCACAGGCCACGTGAAACCGCTGTGTGCTCAGCCCCACCTGAGCACAAACTTGATGGCTCCTGTGTCCGCCCGCAGCTTCGGCATCATGTCTGGGTACTGCGCAGGGCACGCAGGGATTACGATGCTTCAGCAGCCATGCCAAGCCTGTCATGACCACCTACTGTCCTACATCTGCCCTGGCGGCAGGGAAGGAAGCAATGAACGGTCAGCATCAAGGGAAACATCAAGACGACCGGAAGGAAGGCGGCTTCAGCGGCGTCTCTGGCCGCTGCAGAGGGCCAGCACGGAAGGCATGCGTTCAACCGCCCCGCAAGCAGCGGTCGCAGAGTGGTTGGCTACCTGGCTGGTGCCGCCACAGGGACAGCATGCGCAGCCAGGGAACCAACTGGGGCAGCAGCCGCAGCATGGGCAACCGTTGCCCATCTGTGCACCAGCCACCACATGCAGCTGCCCTCATGCAGCCGACCTCATGCAGCCGCAGCACGCACCTGGTGCAGCAGCCGCAGCGTGGGGAACCAGGGGCCGTCCCGCATGGAGAAGAAGAGCGGCGTGTGGTCCAGCACCAACAGCTGCACGTGCTCTGGGCTGCATGTGGGTAGAGCGTGAGGGGTGAGCGCCGGTAAACACACAGCGAGGGTTGAGGGTGGCTAGACAGGGTGGCATTGTGCGGTGCAGCACCAGCACCAGCAGCTGCACGTGGGTCTCGGTTGCAAGTGCGTAGAGCGTGAGGGCAGCGAGACCGCGAGGGATTGCTGAACTGCACCTGGCCTGCGCCTTGCAACGGCAACGCAGTGCAGTTAACATGAGAAGCCTGAGGACCCCCCACCCTGCCTGGGTTTCTAAGCTGTGCTGGCGGCTGCACAAACAACCACCAGTCGGCACAAGCAACTCGCAGCTCGACCATTTACTAGCAGCTCACAGCTTGACCAGCACCAGGTCCTGCTTCTTTGGCAGGATCACATCCAGCAGGCCATGCTCCACCAGGTAGGGGTAGTCCTCCGCGATTTTGCCTGCGGAACGGGGCAGCGCAGCGCACGTCAAATAGGCATACAAGGGGAGGCAGCCACGCAGCGCGGCGGCGGCGGCGGCGGCAGGCAGCGCACCCCTGATAGCGCGCTGCACGGACGCCTTCAGCTGGCTGTGGCCGCTGACTTTGTCCTTCCCAAAGATCCTGAATAGCTGCGACGACATGCTGCTGCCGCTAGCGCCCGCTGGCGACCGCAAGCTGGGTGATGCGCGCTTTGAGCTGCTATTTGAGGCCGCCTAGCGCTGCCAAGATCTTTCCAAGCTATGTAAAGCTGCTTGCAATGCCGATCTGCCGCGCAGGGCGCCTCGGTGGGCCGGCATGGGACGGTCCTGTCCCGCGTGCTGCGGCGGCTGCACGGGCCACCAAGACGCCTTTGAGCGTCATCAGCGACGTACATAGCATTGCAACTATCTCTACGCAAAGCGTGCACGCCGCCAGCCTCCCCTCCGCTGCCCGCTGCAGTCCAGCTTTGGCCCCCGCCCTCTTTACGTGCTGTTGTCGCACACGTTATATCTGGTCACACCCAGCAACTTGCAGCGTTCGGGTTAGCCTCGCTAGCAGCACCTCAGCCAGCGCCGACTGGCAGCAGTGTCGTGGTGAGCACACAGGCTGGTTGGGTGGGCTGCAAATCATGTACTCAAATGCGCCGTGTTGATGCAGCGTGCTCGCAGGCGGCTGCGCGCTTGCCCCACTGCCGCCGCCGCTGCCTCCGCCGCCGCCGCTGGCACCATGACTAGCTGGCTTGGCAGTGCTTGGTCCTTGCACTGTGTATCGTTACTTCCCTCTTCATCCACAGGAAAGAGTCCTGAAGTGGTGGCGGCAGCAGCGGCGGCAGCAGCAGCAGCAGCATGCAGCTAAAGCAGATCAGTCGGATCCTAGTGCAGGTGCGTGCCTGACCCGCTTGCCCTGCGGTTTGCATTGACAAGCTGCCGGCCGCTGTGCGATGATAAATTGGCCCCTGATTCGTCCGCAACCTGCCGGTTGGAGAGCCAGGAGCAACTGCCACCTCTCTTCTCCTGCCACCTGCCCTGCCGCCTGTGCAGTTTAGCCCCTACACAGGGAATGCAAAGTCGGCGCGGGAGTTCATCACACGCATCTCCTCGCGAAAAGCGCAGGTGCCACTGCCTGCTCTGCTTGCACGGGGGCTGCAGCCGGGTGTGTGCCTGGCTGCCGCGCACTGCCGACGGGCCGACTTGCACCCCGTCTGCACACCTGATGTGTCGGCTTGCTTGGACGAATCGTGCTGGACTGTCGCTCTGCCTTGCAGGAGTCAAACCCAGACTGCAAGGTTGAGACGCGCGTGCGGTGAGCTGGCGGCCGCTCAGCCGGGCTGCTGCCCTGGGCGCTGCTGCGTGCCTGCACAGCGTGCTGCCTGCCTGGCGGAGGGTTGCATGCTGCTGCTGCCTTGGCTTGCCAGGGAGCTGCTGCTGCTGCTGCTGCTGCTGCTGCTGCTGCTGCTGCTGCTGCTGCTGCTGCTGCTGCTGCTGTGCCTGCTGTGCCTGCAACTGCTTGTTCTGTGGAAGCAGAGCTGATGTACCGCTGGTTGCCACTCGTGTGCCGCAGGGTGAAGGGCGACCCCTTTGTGGAGATTGAGTACGAGAACAAGCAGGTGGGCGTGGGTAAACGGTTGGTACCCGCTTGGTGAAGGGTGGGTGTGGCGAGTGGCTGCTCAACCCAGATGGGTGACCTGCTTGCTGATAGCTTCGGTGTGGCACACTGTGCTAGGTGGCAGCAGGCTGCCTGCTCTGGCAGGGTGCAACAGCGGTCCTGGGGATTCAGCAGAAGCCCACGCCTGACAGGCTGCCGCGGCTGCAGGTGGCGCGGATAAAGACGGGCGGGGTGGCTGGCGGTCCAAAAGCGTGTGGAGCGGGCACTGAGCGGGCACACCCCTGGCACTCTGCCCAACACCCCTCCCTACCTTGCCGTGGCCATCAATGGTGCAGGTGGCGCGGATTGAGACAGGCGGGCTGACCGTCCAGGAGATTCTGGAGCAGGTGCAGAGCCGGGCGGAGGAGATGGACACGATGCAGGCAAGCTGTTGTTGGGCTGCTGCTGTGTCTTGTGTTGGGGCTGTCGCACGGCCGCGGAGCTTGCTGGTGGAAGAGCAGCCAGGCGGGGAGATGGACACGAATTTGCCGCTGCGCCCCGCTCTTGCTGAGGGACCGTCGCCGCTCAGGCTGCATGCAACAGCAGCGCCCCGCCCCGGCTTGCCACCCCACCGTGACCTGTCTACTCCGCTTACCCAGTCGCCTTCGACCCCTCCCGACTGCCGCAGAAGCTGAAGGCGGCGGGTTTCGGCGCGGGGGACAAGCTGGAGTCGGCGTGGCAGCAGCACCTTGGCAAGGAAACGAGCTCAGTGGGGCAGGTGCAGTTCATCCCGCGCCAGACGTAGCCTGCTGGGAGGATCGATTCATTGCTTGGCCCTTGGCTTTTCCGGATGTAGAGCCGTCGGTGGCTCGCTTGTAACAACAGCTCATGCATCTGGGCGGACGTGTGCATTTGGTGCACGTCAGGCATCAGTGTCGGCATTCACAGTGGTATGCATGGAAGGCCAGCAGGCCAGCAGGGCGGTGGCTGCTGAGGGCGCTGACCCGCACACAGCATGATCCAGTACCTAGCAGATGTGCCTGCTCGCTACCCGCTCACCCCCGCCGACTGGCGCATCATCCCTCGCCCTGCCCCGGCATCCGCCGCCCTGCCTGCTGTCCTGAAGCGCTCGACAGCCGAGGCAGCACTTCTGGTGGCGCGCCTGCCTGAGCCTGAGCACTGCCGCCTGCGCACCCCTGCCCTGGCCCTGCAACGCGCTCAGAAGCGCCAGCAAGTCTGGCTGCCACAGCCGCTCGTGTGGCGCATCCTGGCTGCAGCCATGGCTTGAGACCAGCCCCCTTGCGCCATCCCATGACTTTCAATCTGTAATGCCAGACAATGATCAGGAGAGGAGGGCCTGGCGCACACCTCTCAGCGAGCGGCGCTGCAATCAGGTGGGCTCAGCGCCGCTCATGAATAGGGGCGGCGGCCAGCGGGCGGCGCTGTTCTGTGCTGCTGCACCAGCCTCTGGCGCCTTCTGTGAACTGACTGTTGCACAGCGAGCACCCAGTGCGCCCAGCAGGCACGCAGGCGGCTCGCTCAGGGTGCGTGGGCGAACTGCTGTGCTCACGAGCCGCTGCCTAGCCGCTTACTGCTCGGCAGCAGGCCTGCTGCCGAGCTGTCCTCTGACCTAGGTCAGAGGACAGCCAGGCGGTGCGCCAGCGGTTGGGGACCCGCTGAGAGCTCAGCCTGCGGCCGCCGCCGCTCAGCCGCCCTACAAGCACCTGCGTAGCACGCGTGCCCCCTCGCATCTACCAACTAGGCCCTAGCTTCCGGGGTGCTGGCAACCTGCTCCGCTGCAGTGACATGGATGCTGCAGCTAAAGAGCTGCGCCAGGCAGTCCACGCGGGAGATGTGGAGCGAGTGCAGCACCTGCTGGCGGCGGCGCCCGACCCAACTGCGCTGGTGGCGGGTGTGGATGGGATTTCTAGACTTGGTTAAACTAGACTAGCCAACTTGGAGCTTGTCAGCCTGCTGGTAGCAGCCTGCCCAGCGGAAGCAGCAGCTCATGCTGGCGCTGCATATACACCCTTCCACTGGGCAGCAATCCAGGGGCTTGTCGACGCAGCGCGGCTGCTGCTCAACTTGAGCCTTGAAGGCCATGCCAGCGGCAGCCCTGGTGACAAACACAGGCAGCCGCGCAGGGCGCCTGCCGCTGCATTTCGCAGCGGACAACGGCCATGCCACGATGGTGCAGGTGCTGCTGGAAGCAGCACCCTTGTCAGCAGCGGCTGAAGACCAGCACAGCTGGACGCCCTTGGACGTGTGCTGCATGCCAGTGTGGCCGTGGTCATGCCAGCGCGACAGCTCTGCCCGCCTGCTCATTGCAGTCCCCGGCCAGCAGCCCGCCCGTCTGATGGAGTCCTTGCACGGTGCTCTGCCCATGTCCATGCCCCTCTTTGCCGACGTCGCCTCCCGCTACCCGCTTTCCCCCCCGATTGGCATCTCATCCCCTCACCGTGCCCCGGCCTGGCCACCGCCCTGTCTGCTGTGCTGAAGCGTTCGACAGCCGAGGCAGCACTACTGGTGGCACACCTGCCTCACTTTCACTTCACTTTTCGGGTTTAAAGTCTGCGTGTCCGCAACGAAACTTGCGATACAGACCCCCAGGAGGCAGCCTGGGGCTGAGGGAAAAGCAGTGATGGAAAAAAAGGGGGGAGGTGCATCGGATATACACAGAGGGGTGGGTGTCTGTACAAAAATTTAAGGGGCTGTTGGGGAGGCTTCCAGCCAGCAGCGGCGGCAAGCTGCGGTGAACGGCGCGAGTCGCTTGGCAGGTTGCTCAAGGAAGGCATGCAAGGTGGCGGGGCAGTTGAACAGGTCGGGGAAGCGCAGGCGAATGGCATCGTACAGGGGGCAGTCAAAAATCATGTGATGTACGGTTTCAATGCCGCCTTGGCAGTGGGGGCAGATACGCTGCTCCCGGGGCAATTGCTGCCACCGCCCAGTTTCCTCCAGTCCCCAGAAGGAGCCGGTGCGCCACTGCGCTAGCGCCCGCCGCCGGCTGCGCTCCCGCACGCTCGACATGTATGCCGCTGGCACGCTGAGGCTGGCGGCGTCGATGGCGCCGCCCCTGGTGCCCAGCACATAGTGCTGCACCTTGGTGGCGCCGCTGCGCTCGGCAGCAGCCATGAGCTGCTCAAGCTGGCGCTGCTGGCACCCTGCCCTCACAGCCGCCCGGCTGACGGGCTGCGGGTTCGACAGGTCCAGCTGTACCCCTACTGCCGCCAGCGCTGCCGCCAGCTGCTGCGCCCAGGGCTGCCTTGCCGGGCTCCTGC
>RRZL01000022.1:310591-331042 GCA_006782975.1 Chlorella sp. Dachan | reverse complement strand
CCCTCGCGCGTGCAAGGAAAGCTACATAGCAGGCGGGAAGCCTGCCTGCAGCGCTGCAGCGCTCCTCGACCGTGTCTTGCTCGTTGGCTGGCGGCTGTTTGTCGCGCATCGGCGCTGGGAAGCTCATCATTCATCGACTTCTTGCGTCCGCAAGGTGCGCCCAGGATGCCTTCCGCCCTTGCCATCCATCGCCGCCGCCGCCTCTGCCGGCGGCAACGGTGCTGTGCACGCAGATAGCAGTGTGCCCCGGCAGCCTCGTGCCCTCAGACCAGTCCATATTGATATTCACTGCAGTGTGGCATGGCTGCGCCGGGCAGCAGGCTGAGGGCAGCACTGGCAGGCCGCCGCCGCCGGCCCGAGCGGCTAGCAACCGGAGGCCGCCGTGGCTTTGGCGGTACGCCGCCACCGCCGCTAGGGCGGCTGAAGCGACTGGGGCCTGATTCATTCTCACTGCAACGCTTTGTGATGTGTGTTGCTGCATTGTGGCCAGCAATGCCCCGTGGCCTGTGCAGGCGCCGGCCACGTCCAGGCGCCAGCCAGGCAGGCAGCGGCGGCGGCGGCGGCGGCAGCGGTGGGGCGGCGGCAGTGCTGCTCAGGCCCTGCACCTTCACTCGCCGTCGTTTAATGCTTTCGTGGCTAGACTGTAATATAATGAAGCAGTGACGAGTGCGCTAGAAGGCCGTCTGGAAAGGCGGGCAGATCTAGAGAGCGTTCCAACGCGCAGCTGTGCTCGAAATCTCGCTGGAAAAACTTCGCGATCCAACGCGGATCTAGTGACAGGGTGCGCTGGAACCGCGCTGGATCAGCCCGGCCGTTCTAGCGCAAGTGACTGCTGGCACCCCCGCTGGAACCGTGCTAGAAATCCGGCTGGAAATTTTTTCGTTCTAATGGGCTGTTCCAACGCGATCTAATGCACCAAAACATTCCGACGTAGCTGACTGTAAAGATGCACCTGAGGTCAGACGACAGCCTGTCTGAGGCAGCTCGATTACCGTGGGATGCGCGCGATGCGCATGATGAGAGGCAGCAAAGATGATGGCATGAAATGGAAAAGAATGGAGGAGAATGTGACAGAGTTCGTTTTGGATCAAATTGATGAGCCACTGTGTACAAAGTCTGTACTTGCTTGAAGCGTGATGCACTTCTGGGTACAACCTCATGGAGTCTGCTGCCGCCAATCCTGCATGCTCCGGCTGGTCCCGCTTCCGCAGGCCTGCGGTGCAGCCGCCTGCCAGACGCGGCTCAGCATGCTGCTGCCGCTGCTGCTGCTGCTGCGATCTTCAAGGGCAGCGGTCGCCCAAACTAGCTGCTTGTCAGCCCTTGCGGATGGCGAGGCAGAGATGTTGCTGCTGCCGCGCCTGCCATCTGCCAGCGGCTGCCGATACGCTCGCATCAGCAGCCCTTGAGGAAAGCACGGCAGATGTCCTGCAGCTGCTGCGCCTGCTGTGCCACAGGGAGCTCCTCCAGTGACTGGCGCAAGCGGGGCAGCAGGAGGGGAGGCCTCGCTGAGTAAGCAGTATAAGCAGCATAACGACAAGACGGCAACCTGCCCACTGCTGCGCCACAGCGCATCTGCAGCCCAGCTGGCGGCCTGGCTGGAGCTGGCCCACGAGCGCTGCGCCCACCCACCCTCCTGCCACATGCCCACATGTGCTGCGTCAGTCAAATGTCCAGGCCATGGCTAGTGGTCATCCGCGGCGCCGCCAGCCCACTGCGCTGAGCTGCCTCCCACCCGCACCTGCCGCATGCGCTGCGCATCCGCCTCGGCAATTGCGGCCAGCCGGGGCGCCGCCAGCTGCTCCACCACCTCACGGTCAAACTCGGGGTGTCCCTGAAGAAAGAAGAACGAAACGGGAAAGAATAAATAAAGAAAAGCCCGCAAGCTCCACCAAAGCGCACGTCACGATCGAACTCGGGGTGGCCCTGGAATTAGAATGAATGCATGGAGGAGCGGCAGATGGGAAGTTGGGCAGCTGGCTGCCCCCGAGTGTGCGGTTGGGCAGCACGGGCGCTAACCCCGGATGAAGTCGCGCCTGGATGCACAGCTGACTAACCCGCAGCCTGTCTCACACCTGGATGCACAGCACGTGGTCGCCAACCGCATACACCTCCACAGGGCAGCGCTCCGAGGAGGCCAGCAGCGTGGCTCCGGAAGGCACTTCAAGAACCTGCAAGGTGCAGCGCGAAGTGGGGTGCTACCTTGGTCAGCCAGGTGCCGGCTGTGCAATGTGTTGAGCAGCGCTCCGAGGGGGCGAGGGGGAGGCGCCTCCAGCGCCTGCAGACAAAGGCTGCACAAAGACTGCCCAGCGAACGATGAACCGCTGCCCAACCGCTGCCCAACGGACTATGCGACACAATGACATGACTTCCCCACTATGCAGCACAGCCCCTCCTGCTCACCTGATCCTGGTGGAACTCGTGCAGGCACAGCGCATCCGGCAGCAGCCGCGCCCAGCTAGCGCAAAAGGCATGGCTGCCCACTGTGCGCAGCCTCTCCCTGCTTGCCTGGTTGTGCACAGCCTCTCCCCCCTCACCTGATCCTGGTGGAACTCGTGCAGGCACAGCGCATCTGCGCTCCACCCATTTCAAGGAAACCACAACGGCTGTGCAACAGCTGGCTCGCACAGCCCCTCCCCACCTGGTCTTGGTGAAACTCATGCAGGCACAGCGCATCCGGCAGCAGCCGCGCCCAGCCGGCGCCTGCTGCCGCCAGCCGCTCCCTCGCCTCCCCAGCAACAGAGATGCGGCGAGCGCCGACCTCCCAGCAGCCGGCGCGGCCCACGGGGGCGCCCAGGGTGCACCCCACTAGCTGGTGCCCAAAGCAGACGCCCTGCACAGGTGGCGAAGAGGTGCAGGGAGTGGATTGAATGGATGGCACGGCCCACGGAGGCGCCCGGGGTGCAGCCCACCGGCTGGTGCCCGAAGCAGACACCCTGTGTCTGCAGCCTCTTGCAGCATAGCAGAGCACAGCCGCGCATGCAGCCGCCTGGTGACGGGCCCAACAGCGCGGCGCAGCACAGCGCAGCGCAGCGCACCAGCACGCGCGTGCGCCGCTCGATTGCCGCCTTCACTGTGGCACGCAGGTTGAGCAGCCAGGGGTCGCTGCCAAAGGCATCGGCCCTGCAAGGCGATGGCAAGAAGAGCGTGCACTGCTGCAATGACACATGCTGCAGCCTCAAGCATACCGTCGCTCGTCTTGCCTCCCACCCTTGCCCACTTCCCAGCCCCAGCCCTCAACCGAAGTAGGCACCCAGCTCTGAACAGACACTCCTGAAAGCAGCACCGCCCTGCCACACTCACACGCTGCCGGTGATGACGATACCCCTGAAACCCGCCAGCTCCTCAGATGTGGGCAGCTGCCCTTTGAAAGCAAAGTAAATGCGCCACTCCTCTGTTGGAGCAGACACGGGGGCAGCACCGGCGGCGGCGGCGGCGGCGGCAGTGGCGGAGGGGTGGCCGCCGCCGCTGCCGTCATCGCCGACCGACGCAGCGGCGGATGGGGTGGTGACGACAGACAGCGGCTGCTCGGCCAGGAGATCTAGGAACATTTGCTCAAAGGTGCCTTTGCTGCACAGCAGGAGGGCAGGAGCGAAGCGGTTGGAGCTAGGGCAGAAGCCAGGGCGGCGGCAGCAGGCGGCGGCGGCGGCAACAGCGCAAGAGTCCTCCGCGCTTGCCTTGCGCAGATCGCGTCATCCGGCTCGCCGGCCACCAGGATGGCATAGCGGGCGGGCGGCGCCGGGCCCAGTGGGTGAGCCCTAGGGCTGGGGGCGCCTCCCTCGCACGCTCCTGCCTGCGCTGCGGGCATGGTGAGGCTGCGATCAAGCGTAGCAGTGGTTTGGCAGCATTGATAGCGCCCAGCAGCCTTTTAAGATCAAGTCCCTTTGCTGCGGTGTGCTGTGTCGCGGCCGCCGACGCTGCTGCCTGCCTCCTGCCCCGGCCGATGCCATCCTTGCCTTGCCCCATACCAAGATGCACGAAATTTTTGCAGCAGGAAGCCAATCATAGCCATAGACAATAGGATAGTTAGGGCTCTGCAGATGGGGCGCGGTTCAGCTGTGCGCGAGCGGCAGAGGCGAACAGAAACGAGCAAGCAGCAGGGGTCAGAAGAAGATGCGCAGCATGGGGCGCTCGGCCGCTTGCAGCACACCGGGCACTGCTGCAGCACCTCTGGCTTTTTGGCGCAGCTGGCGAGGTAGACATGGCCGCACGAGGCAGCCATGCAGGGCGGCGCGTCCATGCAAACCGGGCACTCGGGCGCAGGCTGCTCATCGGCAGGGGGGCGCTTGCGCTTGCTTCCGCTGGAACAGCTGGCTCATGCCCACAGCCGCCAGCTGCAGCAAGTGCGCCTCTCTTGCTGCGCCGCTGCTGGCTGCCGCATCGTGCACAGCATGCGCAGCGCTGCCGGGTCCCGCTGCGCTGCCGTCGTCCTGGCTGGCCCCTGCTGCCTCCTTGCCGCCTGCACCGCTGCCGCCGCTGCCACCAGCCACCAGCACATGCAGCAGCTGGGCACACTGCGCCGCATCCTGCCGCTCCAATATGAGCGCCAGCGGAGGCTTGCCCTGGCTGTTTGGGGCATGCGCGTCCGCGCCTGCCTCCAGAAGCGCTGCCACTGCCGCCGCCGCTGCCTCCCGGCTCTCATTGCTCTGCGCCGCCCAGTGGATGGCTTTGTCGCCGTCGCTGTCTTTGCTGCGCGGATTTACGCCGGCTGCCACCAGGCTTTTGATGGCGGCAGCGGCGGTGGCTGCATGGCAGCAGCTGGCGCACCAGTGGAGGGCTGTGCCGCCCGCGCCGCACTTGGCATGCACGATATCTGCACTGGCTGCTACAAGCTCGTCAATCACAGCTGTGGCCACGGCTGGCTCGCTGCACTTGGCGACCCAGTGCTGCAGGCAGGGGAGGGAGCGGAGGGGGCAGCCGGGCTGTCGGTCAGTCCACACGCAAACTGGTCGAGGCGACTTGGTTCAGCAGCTGGCTGTTCATCCACCCCAAGCAAACAGTCACACAACTGACCCTCCTTGCCTTACACAGCAACCCAGATGCGACCAGCACACCGCCGCCACCACCACCGCCACCGGCTTACCAACGGAGTGCCTCCACGGTTGCAGGTCGCCTGCACGCTGCCGCCAACCTTGACCAGCGCCCTTCCGGCCGCCGCCGCTGCTCAGGCCGCAGTAGTGCAGCGGCTCGCCGCCCTTGCTGCTCTTCGCGCTGGCGCTGCCGCCGGCTGCTGCCAGAGCCTTGATCGCTGCCTCTGCTGCTGCTGCGTTCTCGCAGCGGAAAGCTGCCAAGTGCAGCGGTTGCAGGCCGCCAGCTGCGTCTGCTGCGTCGGTTTGCGTGCCGGCGTCTACCAAGGCCTGCACAGCCGCTGCCGCCGCTGGGCCGCTGCGATTGAAGCACACCCAATGCAGCGGCTGCCTGCCCTGGCTGTCGGCCGCTGCAACGCTGCCGCCAGCTGCAGCCAAAGCTTTGATGGCGGCCGCCGCTGCCGTGGCGTTCTCGATGCAGGCCGCCACGTGGAGAGGTGTGGCTTCATCTCCCAGGTTCCGCACTTGCACGGCCGCTCCCTCTGTCACCAGAGCTGGAATGACAGCGGCCACTGCCTCTGCGTCCTCTTTTTCATAGGCCGCAATGTGCAGCGCGGAGCGGCCGTGCTCGTCAACGGCTGTGGCAGAGGCGCCGCCTTTCAGAGCGGCATACACGTCCGCAAGGCAGTTGACGCGCCCAGGAACAGTGACTGCCGCAAACAGCGCCTCCTGCGAGGATGTTAAGGAAGGGCAAGGAAGAGCAGATGCCACTGGCATCAGTGGATGGCCAACCAGTTCAGGATGCTTGCCGTCCAAGCCTTCCGATTCTGCTCCACAGCTGGCGGCAAGTGGCCAGGCGTGAGGAGCAGGCGGCAGCAGCACCGGCGGCGGGCCACCAGCTGCTGCATTCGCAGTGTTGACGCCCCGAACTGTTTACCTGCAGGTCTGTCTTCTGATCGCCTGCGGCCTGGGCTGCGGCGGCTGCAGAGGGCTCCGCTTGGCGAGCGCCCTCCTTTGGCGACGGCTGCAGGGGCGCCATTGCATGCTCGTGTAGTAGTCGATCGGATCCGCGCAAGCACGCCGTTTCAAGCTGGGGCCGAAATACCCGCGCGACAGTTCTAGCCCATGCTACCGCCAAGGTGCCGCATGCTCGCACTCGCTATGCTTCCCAGCAGGGCTTGTCAGGTCTCCGGCCATTGTTCTTGACAGTTCCAGCCCATGCACCGCACTGCTAACAGACAGCGTATTTGCAGTGCTAATTCAAGAAACAGACGGCACATCAAACAGCTGGGCAGGGTGCACCACGTGCTGGATCGGCAGACAACTGAGCTTGGAGCCCAAGCGGGAGCACGTTGGCACATTGGTTTTGCTTGCAGCTTAAAACTAGCAACCGGACAAGAGCAAGACGAACACATACGAGAACATTGGATTTGCTTGGAACAAGGAGCGAGAGCAACAAACACAGAGGTGAGAACGCAGCCCCGTGTACAGAGGTGCAAAGAAGGAGGGACAGGCACAGCAGACGGGGGTGGGGCACAGGCAGCGGAGTTACGAGGGGCGCACCATGGCAGCACCATGGATATCAAGGCGAGCAACCGGTACAACACAGCAGGTGGTGCATGGACAGCAGGGAGCAAAGTGTGATATCAAGGAGAAAGAGGGTGGAGCAGGAAAGTTGCATGCAAAGGACAGCAGGGACCTGCTGGGCCGGCCACCCGCCGCCGCGGCAGCACCGCTCGCTGGCCAGCAGGCGGCCCGGCAGGCAGGGTGCGCCACTCTGCTCTCACGGGAGGGCCGTGCACAAGGTGCTTCCACAATAGCCCTGCACTCTCACAGGAAGACCTTGAACAGGGTGCGCCGCTTGCGGCACACGGGGCAGTGCTGCTTGACCTGCGCAGTGAGGCGCGAGGCAGATGAGTAAACATCAGGCATTGCCAAATGCGCATTGCATCTGCCGCAAGCAGATGCAGTTGCTGGCGACCGGTGGAAACAATGAACCGCGTGCAAGCCAGCGCATAAACGACACCAGTACGTTTGCCGAAGAAACAGCGCAGCTGTCACCTGCCCCGCACCTGGTCCTGCTCGGCGCATCCCTCGCACACCAGGTGGCCGCAGGGGCCGGTCATGCAGGCAACTGGCTCAAGGCACACCGGGCACTCTGGGGCCGCTGGCTGGGCAGGCTCAGCAGGGCGCTTGCCCTTTGCCAGCTGGCTCACAGCTGCGGCCGCCAGCCTCAGCACCTGCTGCACATCATTGTCGCCGCCGTCGCTGCTGGGGCCGGCGCCGTCTGCTGACCCGCCAGCAGTGCTGGGGCCAGCACCGTCAGCTGCCTCGCTGCCAGCTGCCTCGCCCAACAGCACCCGCAGCAGCTGGGCACACTGCGCCGCATCCTCCCGCTCCAGCACCAGCGCCAGCGGCAGCTTGCCTGCGCCGCTGGGGGCTTGCGGGTCGGCCCCTGCGGCAATCAGCGCTGCCGCTGTCGCTGCCGCCGCCTTGCTGTCTTTTCTGTATTGAACACTGTCCTCGCTCCCCTCAACAGCCACATGCAGCGGCTCGTTGCCATCCTCATCCTTGCTGCGAACGCTGGCGCCGGCTGCCACCAGCACTGGCACGGCTACAGCTGCCACCGCTGCGCTGCTGTTCTGTGCAACCATGTGGAGCACAGTATAGCCATTGCCAGTTGTAGCATTCACGTCAGCGCCGGCTGCCAAAAGCGCCTCCAGCACAGCTGCAGCGGCTTCCGCGCTCTTCTGGAAGGCAACCCAGTGGCAGGGCTCCCGCCCGATCGCATCCTTGCTGTGCACGCTGGCTCCTGCCGCCACCAATGCCGGCACAGCTGCTGCTGCCACGGCTGCAGTACTGAGTCCCGCCACCAGGTGCTGCAGGCACAGGAGGAGTGGGGCAAGACACGTGGTTGGCAAGGAGGCCCTTCCAACCGCCCAGCACAGGTAGCAGGGTTCAAAGTGGCACTCAGGCATGCACGCACCAAAATAGGGGCTGCTGAGGCACGCTCGTCATGGCAGCATGGACCCAAAACTTCCCCTGCATAAAGCACCTCGAGGGTAAACAAACGCACCAGCGGCGTCGCGCCAGTGCGGCTGATTTTTGCATTCACGTCGCAGCCAGCTGTTACTAGCGCTGTCAGAACAGCTGATACAGCTGCTGCGTCGGTTTGCCAGGCCACCCAGTGGCAGGGCTGCCTGCCTAGCTTGTCAGCTGCTTGCGCACTCGCTCCGGCAGCCACCAGCGCCCGTATTGCCGCCGCTGCCGCTGCTGCGTTGCTGTTCAGCACAGCCAGGTGCAGCGCGGTTTCTGCATAGCCGCCGTGGCACTTGGCATTCACATCCGCTCCCTCCTCCACCAGAATTTTGATGGCGGCTGCGACCGCCTCTGCATCAGGGTTGTACCGGGCTGCCAGGTGCAGCGCCGTCAAGCCCCTGCTGTCTGTGGCCGTCAGCGAGGCGCCCGCATCGAGTGCCGTCAGGATGGCTGCCACGCACTTGCGGCGGCCCGGCAGCTTCACGGCCTTGAACAGTGCCTCCTGCAGTAGGGCAGCAGCGAGGGTTGCAGAGGTGAGCAGCTCCACAGCTCCGAGCTGTGGAGTCCTTGAAGGGGCGGCAGCGAGCGGCAGTGACGGGCCAAGCACCACCAATCCTCCGTCTGACCGGCCTTGCGGCCGCATCGATCCGCTTGCCTGCGGACCAGGCATCTCTGCGGGGGCCGCCCGGCGCGCGGGCCCCGCCGTGGAGGCTGCCGGCCGAGCGGCCCCGCTGCCGCTGGACAGGGAGGGCGCCATCGGCTGCTCTGTTTGCTGCAAGAGGGCGACGTGGTCAAACAGGCGCTGGATGGGCGCCCATCATCCCTGCTGCTGCGCGGCGCGCTGGGCCGCCGCCTCCTGCCCGCAGCCAGGATTGAGGTGATCGGAGCTGCTGCCACAGTGCTGCGCCCCTCCTATTCATGAACTCTTTGCAACACGTATTAATCTCACAGCACGACCGCATTGACATCGCAGAGGGTATTGCTCACTACACCCATGGCAAGGACACCAGCGGCCGGGGCCAGACAATCTGTCCCGGGGCATCGAGCTGTGCGCAGAGAACAAACTGCCAAACGCATGCAAGCGTAGCGCAGAACATGGAGGGCAGGGGCTCGAGAGTCAGAGCCACATGCACATGCGGGGGAAATGGGGGTTGCACCCAGGTGCTGTGAGGGTAGCTGTGGGCAGCTAGAAAGGGGTGTGGCAGCTGCTACAAGGTGCGGGGTGGGGCGCAGGCAGCGCCACCAATACAGGACTCAGGTGGGGCAGTGCAACACAACAAGTGCGCATGGACAACAAGGTGCACAGTGCGATCACGAGGGGACAAGACGAGCAGAAATTGCGTACAAAGGGCAGCAGGGCGGGCTGGGGCTGGCGGTGGCCGCAGCAGCACCACTCGCTGCCCAGCCAGCGGCCCTCCTCACGGGAAGCCCTTGAACAGGGTGCCATCACTGCACAGCGCTGTGCGTTCACAATAGCCCTGCGCCCTCACAGGAAGACCTTGAACAGGGTGCCATCACTGCACAGCGCTGTGCGTTCACAATAGCCCTGCGCCCTCACAGGAAGACCTTGAACAGGGTGCGCCGCTTGCGGCACACGGGGCAGTACTTCTTGACCTGCACAGGCGTGCGGGAAGGCACGGGAGGCGGTTGCTCAGTCTGCTCATCTCAAACAGGCACGCCTGCTTGTGTGGCATCTGCGGGACGCATGCACGCCCTCTGTGCATCAGAGCAAACCGTGCAGAGCGGCCGCCTCCAATAGAGCTGCGTTATCCTTTAACAGAGCTCACAACCAGTGCAGAGCTCCCGCCTGGTGTGCGCAGCAACACTACAGCTGCCACGGTGGCCAGTTGAGGAGGCAGCCACTGAGCAACCCACCTGGTTCTGCTCAGCGCAGACCTCGCACACCAGGTGGCCGCAGGGGCCGGTCATGCAGGCGCCAGGCTCCATGCACACGGGGCACTCGGGGCCCTGTAGCAGTCGGCCGACCGCTGCAGCCGCCAGCTTCAGCACCTGCTGCGTGCTGCTGCTTGGATCAGCATCGTCTGCCGCCTCACCCGCTGCATCGCCCAGCAGCGCACGCAGCAGGTCGCCGCACTCTGCCGCATCTTGCCGCTCCAGGATCAGTTCAAGGGGCACCTTGCCCTTGCCATCGCGCGCCTGCGGGTCGGCGCCCGCTTCAATGAGCGCTGCCGCCACGGCTGCTGCCGACTGGCTGTCGTGGTTGAACTGAATGGCCACGTGCAGCGGCTCGTTGCCGTCGCAATCTCGGGACCTGCTGCTGCACCCTGCTGCGACCAGAGCCCCCACAGCTGCTGCCGCCACCCCAGCATTGCCGTATTCCGCCACGGTGTGCAGCGCACTTCCGCCGTGGTCGTCGTGTGCGGTCAGGTCGCACCCGGCGCTCTGCAACGCTGCCAAAACAGCTGGCACCGCCTCTGCACTTTTGTGATGGGCCACCCAGTGACAGGCATTCCTACCGCGCCCGTCAGCTGCTTGTATGTTAGCTCCCGCTGCAACAAGAGCCGTCACTGCCGCCGCTGCCACCGCTGCGCTGCTGCGCCACGCCACGAAATGCTGCAGGCACGGGAGGACAGGGGCAGGACTTAAACACGGGTTGCTGGGATTCAGGCGGGCAGCGATGCTCAGGTACAGCGCGTTCGCACCACAACTGGCGCTGAACCTCTTGCCGCTTCCCCATGGCAGCACCAGCCGTTCCACCCACACATAACCCACGGCGTACACTTGCCAGTGGTGTCGCGCCTTTCGCTCGCGCATTCATGTCCGCGCCAGCTGTTTTCAAGCTCTGGACCACTGCTGCCACTGCCTCGGCATCCTTTTGAAAAGCCACCCAGTGCGCCGGCTGCCTGCCGAGGCCGTCCGTCGCACCAACCGCTGCTCCCGCCGCCACCAGCGATTGCACTGCCGCCGCTGCCACCGCGCCGCTGGTTGCCTGTACCGCCATGTGCTGCGGCAACAAAGGGGGACTTTATTGGTGGCAGCGGAGCACTGCTGTAGAACCTAACATGTCCACAGCAGCCATGGCAGGGTTTCAGAGGCGACACTCAGGCGTGCCAGCATGGCAGACAGGGGGTTGCCATGACACCTTGCCCGCCACAGCAGCAGTGCACGCCGATCATCGCCCTAGCGCCGCACAACCTCACAAGCAGCCATCAAACCAGCGCACCAGCGGGCGGGCGCCAGCATTGCTGGACCCTGCGTCGACATCAGCGCCAGCCGCCATCAGTGCTTGGATGACGGCTGTTGCTGCCTCCGCATTTGTTTGTTCGGCCACAAGATGGATGGGAGCGTCACCAGACTTGTCCCTGCTGCGTACATCTGCACCGCAATGTATGAGTGCCCTGACGGCTGCCGCCGCCGCTGCCGCGTTGCTATTCAGCACAGCCTGGTGCAGCGCGGTTTCTGCATAGCCGCCGTGGCGCCTGGCGCTCACATCCGCCTGCTCCTCCCGCACTAACGTTTGGATAGCAGCCTCCACCGCCTCTGCATCCGGATTGCCGCACGCCGCAAGGTGGAGCGCCGTATAGCCGTCGCCGTCTCTGGCCGTCACCGAAGCGCCGGCTTCCAGGGCAGCATAGATGCCTGCCAGGCACTTGTGACGCCCCGCTTGCTGCACTGTCATGAAGAGCGTCTCCTGCGGCAGGGCGGCAGGCAAGCCGAGGTGGGCGGCTCTCTCCCAGAGTCCGCAGGTTGAGAGCGGCGGGCAGCAGAGCGGCGGCAGCAGAGCGGCGGCAGCAGAGCGGCGGCAGCAGAGCAGCGTAACGCCTTGACGAGGCACTGTCGCAGAACTGCTCCGCTCGCCTGCGGATCGTCACTTTTTGCGGCAGCCGCGCAGCGCGCGGGCCCCGCCGTGGGGGCTGCCGGCCGAGCGCCCCCGCTGCCGCTGGACAGGGAGGGCGCCATCTGCTGCTCCGATAGCTGCTAATAGCGTTCAGGGAGTAGCCTCGGTGAACTAGGCGCTCGTCGGGCTGGCCTCATGCCCTGTTGCGGCGCGCTGGGCCGCCGCCACCTCGCGGCCAGGGCCTTGCACCGGCCAGGATCGAGAGGATCGGAGCTGCCGCCACAGTGCCGCACCCTCCTGTTCATGGACTGGACGCAAAGCTTTCTTTCCGTTCACAGCCCAGCTCGTGGATTTGCAGAGTTGCGCATGAGTGTTGGAGAAAGCCATGATAGGAGACAGGTTCCAAAGGGTGCACTGAACAAAGACTGCTGACCTGACAACAAACAGACGTCGATGAGCAGAAAGCAGGGTGAGGATGGTAGCGCGAGAGGTTGCAGCGGAAGTGACAGCTGAATGTAAGAGCGCATGTAACAACCAAGGGGGCCGCACCACACCGGGGGCATTTGAGGTGGGCAGCTGGGACGAGGCGTGGCAGCAGTGTTGACGCCCCGAACGCTGGAACTGCCGGGTCCCGCTGCGCTGCCGTCGTCCTGGCTGGCCCCTGCTGCCTCCTTGCCGCCTGCACCGCTGCCGCCGCTGCCACCAGCTACCAGCACATGCAGCAGCTGGGCACACCGCGCCGCATCCTGCCGCGCCAATATGAGCGCCAGCGGAGGCTTGCCCTGGCTGTTTGGGGCATGCGCATCAGCACCTGCCTCCAGAAGCGCTGCCACTGCCGCCGCCGCTGCCTCCCGGCTCTCATTGCTCTGTACCGCCCAGTGGATGGCTTCGCCGCCGTCGCTGTCTTTGGTGCGCGGATTCATGCCAGCTGCCAGCAGACCTTTGATGGCGGCAGCGGCGGTTGCCGCATCGCAGCAGCTGGCGCACCAGTGGAGGGCTGTGCCGCCCGCGCTGCACTTGGCATGCACGATATCTGAGCTGGCTGCTAACAACTCGCCAATCACAGCTGTGGCCACGGCTGGCTCGCTGCACTTGGCGACCCAGTGCTGCAGGCAGGGGAGGGAGCGGAGGGGGCAGCCGGGCTGTTGGTCAGTCCACACGCAAACTGGTCGAGGCGACTTGGTTCAGCAGCTGGCTGTTCATCCACCCCAGGCAAACAGTACCACAACTGACCCTCCTGGCCTTACACAGCAACCCAGATGCGACCAGCACACCGCCGCCACCACCACCGCCACCGGCTAACCAACGGAGTGCCTCCACGGTTGCAGGTCGCCTGCACGCTGCCGCCAACCTTGACCAGCGCCCTTACGGCCGCCGCCGCTGCCTCGGCGCTGCTGCTCAGGCCGCAGTAGTGCAGCGGCTCGCCGCCCTTGCTGCTCTTCGCGCTGGCGCTGCCGCCGGCTGCTGCCAGAGCCTTGATCACTGCCTCTGCTGCTGCTGCGTTCTCGCAGCGGAAAGCTGCCAAGTGCAGCGGTTGCAGGCCGCCAGCTGCGTCTGCTGCGTCGGTTTGCGTGCCGGCGTCTACCAAGGCCTGCACAGCCGCTGCCGCCGCTGGGCCGCTGCGATTGAAGCACACCCAATGCAGCGGCTGCCTGCCCTGGCTGTCGGCCGCTGCAACGCTGCCGCCGGCTGCAGCCAAAGCTTTGATGGCGGCCGCCGCTGCCGTGGCGTTGTCGTTGCAGGCCGCCACGTGGAGAGAGAGGTGTGGCTTCATCTCCCAGGCTCCGCACTTGCACGGCCGCCCTGTCACCAGAACTGGGATGACAGCGGCCACTGCCTCTGCGTCCTCGCTTTCATAGGCCGCAATGTGCAGCGCGGAGCGGCCGTGCTCGTCAACGGCTGTGGCAGAGGCGCCGCCTTTCAGAGCGGCATACACGTCCGCAAGGCAGTTGACGCGCCCAGGAACAGTGACTGCCGCAAACAGCGCCTCCTGCGAGGATGTTAAGGAAGGGCAGGAGGAAGGGCAGGAAGAGCAGACGCCGTTGGCATCAGTGGATGGCCAGCCAGGTCAGGATGCTTGCCGTCCAAGCCTTCCGATTCTGCTCCACAGCTGGCGGAAAGTGGCCAGGCGTGAGGAGCAGGCGGCGGCAGCACCGGCGGCGGCCACCAGCTGCTGCATTCGTAGTGTTGACGCCCCGAACTGTTTACCTGCAGGTCTGTCTTCTGATCGCCTGCGGCCTGGGCTGCGGCGGCTGCAGAGGGCTCCGCTTGGCGAACGCCCTCCTTTGGCGACGGATGCAGGGGCGCCGTTGCATGCTCGTGTACTCGATCGGATCCGCGCAAGCACGCCGTTTCAAGCTGGGGCCGAAATACCCGCGCGACAGTTCTAGCCCGTGCTACCGCCACGTCGCCTCTGCCCGCCGTTAAGGTGCCGCATGCTCCCACTCGTTATGCTTCCCAGCAGGGCTTGTCAGGTCTCCGGCCATTGTTCTTGACAGTTCTAGCCCATGCACCGCACTGCTAACAGACAGCGTATTTGCAGTGCATATTCAAGAAACAGACGGCGTGCCAATCAGCTCAGCAGGGTGCACCACGTGCTGGATCGGCAGACAACTGTGCTTGGAGCCCAAGCGGGAGCACGTTGGCACATTGGGTTTGCTTGGAACAAGGAGCAAGAGCAACAAACACAGAGGTGGGAACGCAGCCCCGTGTACAGAGGTGCAAAGAAGGAGGGACAGGCACAGCAGACGGGGGTGGGGCACAGGCAGCGGAGTTACGAGGGGCGCACCATGGACATCTGGGCGAGCAACCGGTACAACACAACAGGTGGTGCATGGACAGCAGGGAGCAAAGTGTGATATCGAGGAGAAAGAGGGTGGAGCAGGAAAGTTGCATACAAAGGATAGCAGGGACCTCCTGGGCCGGCCACTCGCCGCCGCGGCAGCACCGCTCGCTGCCCAGCAGGCGGCCCGGCAGGCAGGGCGCGCCGCTCTGCTCTCACAGGAGGGCCATGCACAAGGTGCTCCCACAATAGCCCTGCGCCCTCACAGGAAGACCTTGAACAGGGTGCCATCACTGCACAGCGCTGTGCTTTCACAATAGCCCTGCGCCCTCACAGGAAGACCTTGAACAGGGTGCCATCACTGCACAGCGCTGTGCGTTCGCAATAGCCCTGCGCCCTCACAGGAAGACCTTGAACAGGGTGCGCCGCTTGCGGCACACGGGGCAGTACTTCTTGACCTGCGCAGTGAGGCGCGAGGCAGAAGGCCAAATGTAAGCCATGCTCAACGGCATGCACATGAGGGTACCCAAAAGGAATGCCTGCTGGTAAAAAGGCCAATGCCCGGCATTGCATTCGCAGTGCATGCAAGCCAATCAACACGCGGAGCAGTGATGCCGCCACCAAACACATCCGCACCTGGTTCTGCTCGGCGCATCCCTCGCACACCAGGTGGCCGCAGGGGCCGGTCATGCAGGCAGCTGGCTCAAGGCACACCGGGCACTCTGGGGCCGCTGGCTGGGCAGGCTCAGCAGGGCGCTTGCCCTTTGCCAGCTGGCTCACAGCTGCGGCCGCCAGCTTCAGCACCTGCTGCACACCATTGTCGCCGCCGCCGCTGCTGGAGCCGGCACCGTCTGCCGCCTTGCCAGCAGTGCTGGGGCCGGCGCCATCTGCTGCCCCACCAGCAGTGCTGGGGCCGGCACTGTCAGCTGCCTCGCTGCCTGCCGCCTCGCCCAGCAGCACGCGCAGCAGGTCGGCGCACTGCGTCGCATCCTTTCGCTCTAGCGCGAGCGCAAGCGGCAGCTTGCCCTTACTGTTGGGGGCTTGCGGGTCAGCACCTGCAGCGATGAGCACTGCCGCTGTCGCTGCCGCCGCCTTGCTGTCTTTTTTGTATTGAACAGCCACGTGCAGCGGTTCATCGCCATATTTGTCCTTGCTGCGAATGCTGCAGCCGGCTGCCACCAGCACTGGCACGGCTACAGCTGCCACTGGCGCGCTGCTGTACCGTGCAACGGTGTGGAGCGCCGTTGAGTCTTCGTCAGTTGTAGCATTCACGTCAGCGCCGGCTGCCAAAAGCGCCTCCAGCACAGCTGCTGCGGCCTCTGGACTGCGCTGGCAGGCAGCCCAATGGCAGGCGTCCCGGCCGATCGCATCCTTGTTGCGAATGTCGGCGCCTGCCGCCACCAATGCCGGCACAGCTGCTGCTGCCACCGCTGCGCTGCTGTACTGCACCACCAGATGCTGCAGGCGCGAGGGGAGCGAGGCAAGACCTGGTTGGCAAGGAGGCACTTCCAGCCACCTGGCGCAGGTTCCAAAGCGTTACTGAGGCATGCACGCATCGAGACAGGTGCTGCTGAGGCATGCACACATCAGAACAGGGGTTGCTGAGGCACGCCTGTCATTGGCAGCAGTGCGTACCCAACAACTGCCCCTGCATCAAACGACCTGGAGTGTAAACAAACGCACCAGCGGCGTCACGCCAGCGCCGCTGATTTTTGCATTCACGTCGCAGCCAGCTGTTACTAGCGCTGTCAGAACAGCTGATACAGCTGCTGCGTCAGTTTGCCAGGCCACCCGGTGGCAGGGCTGCCTGCCTAGCTTGTCAGCTGCTTGCGCACTCGCTCCGGCTGCCACCAGCGCCCGTATTGCCGCCGCTGCCGCTGCTGCGTTGCTGTTCAGCACAGCCTGGTGCAGCGCGGTTTCTGCATTGCCGCCGTGGCGCTTGGCATTCACATCCGCTCCCTCCTCCACCAGAATTTTGATGGCGGCTGCGACCGCCTCTGCATCAGGGTTGAGGAGGGCTGCCAGGTGCAGCGCCATTTTGCCCTCGCTGTCCGTGGCGGTCAGCGAGGCGCCCGCATCAAGCGCTGTCAGGATGGCTGCCACACACTTGCGGCGGCCCGGCAGCTTCACGGCCTTGAACAGTGCCTCCTGCAGTAGGGCAGCAGCGAGGGTTGCAGAGGTGAGCAGCTCCACAGCTCCTTGAAGGGGCGGCAGCGGGGAGCGGCAGTGACGGGCCAAGCACCACCAATCCTTCGTCTGACCGGCCTTGCGGCCGCATCGATCTGCTTTGCTTGCCTGTGGATCAGGCATCTCTGCAGGGGCCGCCCGGCGCGCGGGCCCCGCCGTGGAGGCTGCCGGGCGAGCGCCCCCGCTGCCGCTGGACAGGGAGGGCGCCATCGGCTGCTCTGATGCGCCGATCGGATGCAAATATGTCACTGGTGGCTGTCATGCGACCTGTTGAGAGATAATTCGAATGCGCCTCGCCGCGCATGCTCTGGCCGGGCGCAGCGCAGGTGACAACGACAACAGGTGCCAAGCGTCCGTACCTGCCGAGAGTGAACTGCCATCTGCAATCAATCCCTGTGTCATCATGACAGCAATTAGAGTGTAGACGATAGAGCTAGCTCGACTGTGGAGGGACTGACAGTGGCCCCGGCCCGTTGAACGCAAGTTGCAGCAGCCGCTGTTGGACCCGTTGCGTCGCTGCAACGAAGCGCTGCACCTGCAGGTCTCCTGCGGGCAACTGCAGGTCGTCCAGTGTTACAGCAAGCAGGGCCGTCCACCGTGATGTGCCAGTCCCCTCCAAGCAACGGGGTGGCCCCTCAGTTTGCCGCCTGCCCGTCGCCATGCGGGCGGCGCCCCTCCCCGCCCACAAGCTGGCTCTGCCCACCCCTGCGTCAGTTAATCGACATCGCTACTCCGTCCGACGCAAAATTGAGCCGCTACGGCAGCCATGCCGCCCGCCCACGGCGGGGCACGGCGGCAGGAGCGGCGGCCGAGGCGCCTGAAGGAGCAGCCCGACCTGCAGCTGTTTCGGCACTTTCGGCTCGTGCGAACGCTGGGCCGGGGCAACTTTGCGGCCGTGTGAGCGTAACCGTGCTGCCTTGCACGTGGGCCCCTGGCCCCTTTTCTAGTAAAATCGCAGCCTGCTGGGCGGTGGGCAGCAGCACCACCTGCTGGCATGCGCAGGCAGCCGCTGGCAGTGGCCCCGACGCCTCCTCTTGCCGCCGCCGCTCCTGCCTGCCACCGCTGCCGCCTTGCATTCGCCAGCGTGCAGGGCTGTTGCAGCGCTTCCTGCTGCCTGCTTGTTGGTCATGCTGGCTGCCGCAGTGCTGTCTGACAGCGTTCTCAGGCGCTTGCAAACGCAGTCTCTTTCATGCAGATCCTGCATGCGACTTTCGTTGTCTGCGCAGGTACCAGGTGCGGCGGCTGGCGGATGGTGAGGACTATGCACTGAAGCACATCGACCTGCAGGTATGCACTCTGCCTTTCATCGTATTGTTCGATCCATACAGGTGCAAAGCCAGCCAGCCAGCCAGCCAGCCAGCCAGCCAGGCAGCCAGCCAGCCAGCCAGCCAGCCAGCCAACCAGGTAGCTATTTTTTCCCTAACTCCACTGTTCGAACAGCGGGGCATGCAAGCGAGCGGGAGCAGCTGCTATGCCTGATGCATGATGTCTGCTGAAGTGACCGCCCTTGCTTGCCATGCAGGCGCTGGACCCAGCGGAGCATGCGGACCTGGTGAATGAGATCAGGCACGTACGCCAGCTACTGTGATACCCACTGGTGCACTCGTTGCATCCTGCTCTACTGGCCCTCTGGTCGCTTCACCCGACCCTGCTTCTCCTGCCAAACGCTGCCCTCACACACCTCTGTTCGCAGGCTGATGACGGCGGGGGACACCACGACCTGCTCACCTTGCACCAGCCTCGCTGGCAGCTTGCCATGCTCCCTCCAACCACCCGTCGCTCAGCTCAACCCGCTTTGCAGGCTGATGGCGGCAGCGGACCACCCCAACCTGCTCACCTTCCACGAAGCCTTTGTGGAGCGGGCCCAGCTGTTTGTGGTGACGGAGTTGGCGCCCGGCGGCGACTTGGGAGCGCTGCTGGGGTGAGCGAGGGATGGTCAGGTGTGGAATGGGTGACGCCCGTGCTGCTGATGCAGAGAGGGCGGTCCCAGCTGTTTGTGGTCACTGAACCTGGCGGCCACCTGGGCGTGGTGCTGGGGCGAGCAAGGTTTTGGGCGGCAGACAACTAACATCCTCGCTGTCGCCAAAGAAGGAAGCATGGCACATGAATGCGCCGGTGCCGCCAGTCTTGCTGCCGCTGCCGGTGAGGCTGGCATGCGCACCCCAATCCCACAGCAAGCTGGACCGGCGGCGGGAGGGGCTGCCCGAAACAGAGGTCTGGCGCTACTTCCTGCAGGTCAGCCGCCGCTGTGCAAGACAGTCAGGAACTGTGTGGCAAGAAGTGACGTCACAGAACTGCTGTTGTTGCCGCGCTGCCAAGGAGGTGGGCGGGGAGGCAGCCCATCGGCCCCATTGTCCCCATCGGCCCTGCCTGTTTGGCTGCTCCTCCCACCTTGCAGCTGGCGGCGGGGTTGCAGTACCTGCACCACAACCGCGTGCTGCACCGGGACATGAAGCCGGAGGCGAGCTGCTGCTGCTGTCCACACCAATGGATGTGGGAGTGCAGCCTGTTGGCAGGGAGCGCGCAACATGTGCATGTGAGCACACGGCCGGCTGAAGCAAGGCACCTCTTCCCCTTGTTTTCGACTCCGCTGCCTCAGAACGTGCTGATTGGGGAGCACGGCCTGCTGAAGGTCGCCGACCTGGGCATCTCCCAAGTGCTGCACCACGTCTTTACCAGGGTGCTGGTGAGCGATTGTTAAGCCACCTGTTGGTCGCAGGCCGGACCGAGGGCAACCTGGCGGCCGTGCTTGGGGTCAGATTAAGTGCTGGAGCACGTGTTCATGTGTGCTGGCGTCAGCCGGTGGCACTGGTGGCGCTGATGGTCTCCACCGCTGCCGCCACGGTCCTTCCTGGCTGCCACGGCTGGCCCTGCTGCTGCGGCCTCCCCCGCCTTACATGCATGTGCTGCTGCCCTGCCTGCCCTGCAGATGGGCACGCCTCAGTATGTGGCCCCTGAGGCATGGCGCGGGCAGCCCTACTCCTACTCGGCAGGTGAGCAGAAGGAGGCTGGGAGGCTCGTGGTGGCATCACGCTGGAAAATCTGGCTGGGAATCTGCAGGCAGCTGGCTGGGGCAGGGCAAGCAGCAGCATAGCGGCTGCCTGTTTCCTGAACGTACTCGCAACATTGATGCTGGCCGCCTCCCCACGCTGACACTAGCTCTCCCGCTCAACATGCCCGCAGACGTGTGGGCCCTGGGCTGCATCCTGCACGAGCTGTGCACGCGCCGCCCGCTGTTCCTGCCACGCGGGCGGCCCAGCGATGCCGAGATCCGGGCGCGGGTGCTGGAGGGGCGGGTGCAGCCCATCAGCCGCAAGTGAGTCGACACCAGGAATTCCGGTTGAGGTTGTTGGCATGACAGGGGGGTAACCAAGTGATGCCGAGATCCGGGCAGGTCCAGCCCATCAGCCGCAAGTGAGTTGCTGCGGAGGAGCTGCTGCAGAGGTGGTCGGAATGGCAGTGCACTGGCTGTGCGGCACAGTGATGCGTAGTTTGAGGCGCGGGTGCTGGAGGGGCGGGTCAAGCACGGCAGCCGCAAGTTAGCGGGCGGTGCGTGGATGGCATGCACGACAGCCAACGGCAGCACGCCACGTTTGGCATTGGCCCGCTCTGGACAAGTC
>RRZL01000022.1:296339-310565 GCA_006782975.1 Chlorella sp. Dachan | reverse complement strand
ACCCCGCATCCCTGCCCCCAGGTACTCGCCCGATGTGTGGAAGCTCATCCGCTGGCTGCTGGTGCAAAACCCGGCTGCCCGCCCCACCGCCGACGAAATCATGGAGCTAGAAATGGTGCGCTGTGCATGCTGCGAGCTGCTGATTATGCTTGCTGGGAGTCCCCTGGGATAGTGCTGAGCATACCGCTGTGCTGCACTACTAGTGCAGTACAGATGGCTACGCATCGCACAGCCCACCAATAAGTTTGGTCCGCCCGCATCGCATCGCAGGTCCAGGCACGCATGCACCTGCTGCCCCGAGAAGTGCGGGCGGCGGTGGACGGGCGGCGCAGCCGCGCCATCCTGCCCAACCTCTTCAAGGTAGGTCCCTCTCGTAGCATGAAGCCAATGCTGAACTTACCACAGCAGCAGCGCTTGGGGCGGACACCTTGGCTGTTACATGCTGCCCCGCCCTTTCGAGCTGGCTTTGCATCTGTCCTCTCCCTGCCCCTGCAGATCTCAGCCAACCCGGAAACCTGGCCGCAGCTGAACGCAGTGCTGCCGCCCGCCAACTATGCCGACGGGCGGGGCGTGGCCGCAGCCCTGTGCCAGCAGGACGGCACAGCTGCAGCCAGCAGTGGTGCTGCTGGTGGTGCAGACCGACAGCAGGGCGCCTCTGCCGCAGCCAATGGCCACAGCGGCAGCAGCAGCGGCACTGCTCGCAAGGGCGGGCGGGGATCCGCCCTGTTTGACTTTGGGGCTGCCTATCCAGGCGAGTCCCCTGCTGAGCGGATGCGTCGCGTCAGCATGAGTGCGGCAGCCTGGGAGCAAGCTCAGTTGGAGACGCAGCAGCAGGCTGCAGATGCAGCAGGTGGAGAGCGGCAGCAGCAGGGGGCAGGGCAGCCGCCGGCGGGCTTGGAGCAGCAGCAGAGGCAGCAGGATCATGGTGCTGCAATGCAGCCGCCGCCAACCCGCCGCAGGTCGATGAGCGATGCGCTGCGCAGCCGGCCGCAGCAGGCAGCCCTGAGGGTTGCAAGCAGCGGCGGACGAGGCAAGTTTGTTGCCTCCCTGCCGGTTGAGTTTGGCGAGAGACGCAAGAGCAGCGGCGGTGGCAGTGGTACCGCAGCCAAGCTGGCGCCAGCTGTCGCCCGCGGCTCAGACCTGGACGATGCCAGCTACTACGGAGGAGATGGCACCTCGACGTACGGCGGCTCCTACCATGGCGGCTCGTACTACGAAGCCAGGTGTGGTGGGGAGTCTGAGGTAGCGAGCTGGTCCAGTGGAGCAGCGTTGTGAGCTGGAAGCAGCAGCGGAAGGGAGCTGGAACCAGCGCCAGGTTAGAGTAGGGGGAACCAGCGCCAGCGCCGAGGAGCCGCCCTCCAAGCTGCCAAACTCCACCCGGCCTCCTTCCCCTCCCCTCCTGTCCCACCAGCTACCATGGCAGCTACTATGGAGGCAGCCGGGCGGGCGGCTCTCATGCGGGCTCCCATGGCGGCTCGTACCACGGCGGCACAGGTGGGGCATGATCGCTCGCCCTTCTGCAGTTGCCTGAGGCTGAACCGGCAGCAACGGCACCGGGTGCTGGCGGTGTGCAGCGCTCTGCCCACCAACTCAGACCTGCCTACCCCTGCAGGCGCGTTTTACGGCGACTCCAGCAGCTACCACGGCAGCAGCTACCACGGTGAGTTGTTAGGTTCACCGCCAGCAGCAGCAGTGCTCAGGCTGGCTGGCGGGTCCTTGCACTGGCACCCCGCGCAACATGGCCGGCCAGCTGCCCAACTGCAAGCTCTGACGTGCCTCTGCCTCGCTGGTGCGCTGCATGCCCCTGCCATGCGCTGCCGACGAAATGCTGCCTTCCGCCCTACAACAACCATGTCCTTCTTCCCTCCCGCCACAGGCGGATCTTATTACGAACCCAGCGGGAACCTTATTACGAACCCTTCCTGCTCCCTCCCGCCACAGGCGGATCTTATTACGAACCCAGCGGGAAGGGCGGCTTTGGATCGGCGCGCTCCCGAGAGCGGGACGCCAAACCCAAGAAGCCTGCTACCGAAGCAGGCGGCGGGCTGGGTGCCAAGCTGCGCCGGCTGCTCTGCTTCGGCTGACGCTTGCCCGTCTGGTGCACAGGAAACTTGTCATCTGTCCCCAATACGCTTTGACCAAGACTCGGGCCTGCCTATTTCAGTTCCAAGTGTTCCTGACCCCATGCATGCGCCTGTCGCATCTAGTTTTGCTACGTGGTTGTTTTGTCATTTCGTTTACATGCCATCGCAGCATGCCTGCCGTGCCTACCAAAACACTGATTTTAGCAATGGCACAAGTTTGAGATGCTACAAGTACAGCTACAAGTGAGCCTAAGGCCGCATGCCCATCTGGCTTCCTATCCCCATGCACAGTGCAGCACAGGCCACCTATCCCGCTTTTGCCTGACGCTACTGCCACGGCGCCTGCTGCAGCAGCGTCGCCACACGCCTGCTACTGTGCCTACCGTGAAGCCTGCCGCTGCTGCGCTGCGCTTACTGCGGCGCCGGCTGCTGCACCTGCCGCCTACCGAAGCGGCCAACTCCTGCCGCTACTGCGGCGCCGGCTCCTGCTGCTGACCATCTGCTGCAACCACCAGCTATGCTGCTCCTGTTGCGGCGCCGGCTGCTGCTGCTGGCCCTCCGCTGCCACAAGACCCTGCCGCTACTGCGGCGCCGGCTGCTGCTGCTGGCCCTCTGCCGCCTTCTTCTGATCGGCCTGGGCTTGGATGGAGCGCAGGAAGTCAAGCACGCCAAAGCCGCCGGAGGGCAGCCCAAACTGCAAGGGTGGGAGGGTGGGGGTGGGGGGGTATTGGTCAGTGCAGGAAGTCCAGCGCGCGAAAGCGGCCCGAAGGCAGGCTGAACTGCGGCCCTGATGTAGGTTTGGGGTGAGCATGCGTAGCCGAGTAGCCAACGGCTCTGCGGCTGCCTGCGGCCCAGCCCCAGAGCAGGCCCAAATGCAAACCATGCCCTGCAGCGCACCGAATGCCAACCCACCTGGCTGTTGCCCAGCTGCCCCGCCATCACAGCATGTGAAAATTGGCACGCCTGGCTACGACTGAGAAAGAATTATCAAGCACACCTGGCTGGTGTCCAGCTGCCCGGTCATCAGAGCGTGCGAAAACAGGTCCAGCTGGTGCCGGAACTGCGGGGTAGAGACCAGCTCCCGAATGGCCGCCCCGCTCCTGCGGCAGAAACAGGGAGAGGTCGAGCGGCGGCAGCAGGTTGGCAGTGGGACAACAGGGCCCAGCTGGTGCCGGAACTGCGGATTGGACACCGAATGGCAGCCCCGCTCCTGCTGCCAGGAAAGGTACAGAAGAGGGTGCATGCGTCACGACTGGTAACAGATTCGCAACAGCAGGCTGCCTGCAGCCAATGTTCCAGCCGCAGGCTTGCGGGAAACGCACATGCCCAATGCAGGAAGCTAGGAAGGATAGTCTGGGGCCGGCCGCGCCACCATCTCCTCGCTGGCCAGCAGCTACCCAAGACCCTCTCATCAACAGCAGCACGGTTAAAGCAGCACGAGCAGGCAACTGCGACAAGCTCACCGGTGCTCCTCCGGCAGATAGGGCGCCAGCCGCGCCACCATCTCCTCGCTGGCCAGCAGCGGTCCCAGCGCCTCCGGCTTCAGCACATCCCCCAGGGTCGGCCCCGGGTCAGCCATGGCCGCCATGCCAGCCTGGCGAGCCGCTGCGCCCGACAGAATGCTGCCCAGAGCCGCCGCCAGGTTGGAGGCAGAGATGGCCGCCCCACCGCCGCCGCCTGAAGCTGTGGGTGCTGCTGCTGCGGGTGCTGCGGGTGCTGCGGCTGGTGCCGCAGCGGGCACAGCGGGGCCCTCAGCATCCATGGCATCGTCCTCTCCCGCATTCAGCGCCGCATTCACTGCTGCCACGTAGGTGTCGTCCTCGTCGGCGGTCGGCTCCTGCGCCCTGCAGGGATCATCACCAGCGCACACAACACGGTCAACAGCGTCGCCAGAAAGCAGGCATACAAATAGTGCGCTAGCACTGAGGTATGGTAAGGCGCACAAGCGGCGGGGGGCTGAGCATGCCCCTGTGCTCGCATCAGTCGCTCACCAGAAGACCATGTTGCTGAGCACACACAGAAACGTCCGACACTCACCAGAAGAACATGTTGCAGAGGGTGGGTACAGCTCACCCGAAGAACATTGTACAAACAGCTCACCAGAAGACTCTCTGAGCTCCTTGTGTGACCTCACCAGAAGAACATGTTGCGCGCCTTCTCGTCCGGGAACCGCAGCTCGAACACGCGCCGCCCCGCGATCTGCGGGTCAGGGACCAATACAAGGCGTAGACGTCAACCAGACTAGAGGCGTGGCCTCAACCGCACAAACAGGTGTGCACAGGAAGCGGCAGGTGAGCGGCCACAACACACACTGGTCCGAGGACGGCAGCTGGTGCGGCATGCATACCTTAACATCACGCCCTCTGCACACAACCAGCAGGACAACATGCCGCGATCAGCCAAGCAGCAACAACCTGCAACTGGCCCAATCAGCCACCTTGCTGAACGTGCTTTCCCCCGGGATGATGACCAGATCCACCGCCGGCTCGGCGGCGGTTGCACCAGCGGCGTCCCGTTCGTGCCAGCACAGGTGCGTGAGCCCCGCCTCGTCCTGCGCATGGAGCAAGCGATGTGCAGCAGATGAGCAGGCTGCTGCAGGTTGCAGCTGCCCGCCAGCACGAGGCACATTGCAACACCCTGCTGTGAGCCAGGCACTGGCTGGACGGGTGAGCACAGGCAACCAGCACGAGGCACATGCAGCACCCTGCGGCAACCTTCTGCGCAGCATGCTGCTGTGGAGTCCCCATATCCAAAGGGTAAGAGCTGCTGTCAAGAAGAGAAGCCTGCGGCCCCACGAGCGGCGCGCAGCACCCACCTGGCACACGCGCAGCGCGCCCTTGCGAGGATCCGCCACCAGACGGCCGTCCTTCAGGGTCATCAGCCCCACCCGGAACTCCACAATCACGTCCATGCTTGGCTGCCTGGCTGCTCAGGGGCAGGGTGGCAGGGAGCGGGGCAGGGTCACCAAGCCGAGGCGGGAGCGGCGGCAAAGGCCGCAGGTGAATAGGTGGCAGACGCAGTCACGTGGTGGTGTGCTCCGTCGGTGCTGCGGTCCCTCCTGTGGTGGCACGAGGGCCTGGAGGGCCGCGGGAGGCAAGCTGCGTGGGCTGTTGGGCGGGGCAGAGCTTCCGGAGGGTGCCGCCGCCTGATCGGTGATTCGCAGTTTATGCGCAGTGTCTGCAATGTCGCGCAAGGCCCCCTGGCTGCCACAGCGACCAACTTCATGGGGTCGGCCCATGCAGGCCCTCGAGCAGAGCACCTAGGCGCCCTGGCAGCGAAGATCAGTAGTTCAGAACCCGATCTGTTTGTTCAACTAGCGCCCGTGCCCTCCGGCACTCGAAGCCAGCAGTGCACCTTCCAAGGCACGCGCCCCTTTTCATGTAGGCCTCCCTGCGCCCTTGGCAGCTGCAGCACACCGTCAGAGTTCACAGGGGAGAGCGGCAGGCGCCTGAGCGCCCGTGCCTGCTGCCGGCGCCGCCGCTGCTCGGCGCTCTGAAGCTAGGCACGAAGCGTGCGCCGCTACGGTTGTGCCTGTCACTCCTGCAGACCAAGCCACGATGTTTGGACGGCTAAAGCACACCGTGGAGCTAGTGTACGTCTGGAGCAACAGGGACCCCTGGCTGACGGTCCGCCGCGTGGCATGTGAGCTGCTCGTTGCGTCTGCCGCCCCTCGGACCGCCATTTGGCTGCTGCCACCCGCCCCGTGCCCTGCTGCCCCCTCAAACCCACGCCCACGTGCCATGCTCACGCGACTCTCCATGCAGGGGTGGTCACGTTTGGCTGGGCGCTGGCGCTGGCCTACACCCTGTATGCAGGTAAGGCGCTGTGTTTGGGTCACTCGCCAACGAGCGTGGGATCAGCAGGCTCTGCGGTCTCTCTTGATGTCAGCCTCGCTTCTGCGGTCATGATGTCAGCATCGCTACGCTTGCCTGATGCCATGCCTCCTGTTCCCACTGCCGCAGCGGCGATGCTGATCAGCATCGTGTTTGCGCCGTTCAGCTGGCAGGTGGGGCCGGTGGTGGGACGCAGCTTGGTGCCGCAGGGTGCACTTTGAAGCGCAAGCCCAGCCACCCATGCCACGCTGTTTAGCTGCTGCCCAGCGCAGAGCCGTGCCCTGCTGGTGCCTCCACACGCGCATCTCGCTTGCTCCATCCGCCCTGCACTCTGCCCGACATACTGTTGCCGTGCATCTGCCTGTTGGGTGTGCAGGCGCTGCGCCTCGCCCTGCTGGCGCTGGACGGAGGCATCACGCTGGAGCCCTTCAGCGACTATGTCGTGCTGTCTTTCGAGGTGGGGCTGTTGTGCCATGCTGCGCATGCTGTGCTGTGTTGCATTGCACTCAAGCCCAGAGCCCTTCAGCGACTATGTCGTGCTGTCTTTCGAGGTGGCGCTGCTGTGGCGTGCTGCGCTGCGCTGCATCACGCATGCTGTGCCGCTCACCCATTCATCCACTGTACTGTGGCACTGCCGGCTTCTCTGCTGCCTCTCATCTGGGTGAGCATGCCTGCTCTTGAATCGTTATGTGCAGGGTCCCTTCTGGAACAACCCAGCCTCGCCCTGGACCATCGCCGCCAACAGCGTGTGGTGCATCTTGTTTGGCTGGTGAGCTGGGTGCTGTGCGAACCGCCTCCCTTCTTTCCCTCCCGACCGCCGCTGCCGTGCACTGTTGCATCAACCAGCCTACCTCTGCCGCCTCCAACTGCGCAGGCAGCTGGCGCTGGGCCACCTAGCGGCGGCCCTCGTGCACGCGCTGACCATCATTGGCATAGGCACCGCCCTGACCAACGTCCAGCTGGCGATGTTTGCCCTGTGAGGCCTGGGAGACAGCAGCATTGCAGCACCCCTCTGTGGGCCTTCTGCTGCTGGCCTGCTCCCGTGCCACGAAACAAACCTGTGACTGCTGCTGCCGCCGCCGCTGCTGCTGCTGCTGCTGCTGCTGCTGCTACTGCTGCTGCATCGGCTGCTTGCTTTCGTGTTGCTCACCTCCCTGCCATCATCACGCCTCGCAGGTGGCCATTTGGCCGTGGCCTGCGACGCCGCAAGCTGCCCACCACAGTGGCGGAGCTGGAGCAGCAGCGGGCGGCGGCGGCAGAAGCCTCGCGCACGGCCCGCCTGCTGGGCTGGATCCTGTAAAGGCTCGCTTATAACTCTGAGATCATGTAGTTGTGTGTTCCCAGCGCTGCTTTGATGGCCACAAGTTGTAACATAGCTGATGCACGAAAGGAGAGAAGATATGCATGCCAGCGGGGGAGGCGTCCCGCAGGCGCGGGGACAAATTGAGCGCTTCAAAACTATACAATAGCCGTGGCAATCGGCACCTCCCGCCGCGGCCCCCGCAATCCCCCGGCCTCCATTCCATCGCGCGGCCTGGCATCAAAGGCAGTGATGGCAAGGGCGGCCCCGCAAGCGGCGCGCACGCTTGGCCTGAGCGTGCTGCTCATTGCATGTGTCGGGCGCGCGGCTGCCCTGGAGAGGGCAGTATGCTACGTCACAAACTGGGGTAAGGATTGCCGGGCCCTAGGCACCGGGCAGCCCTGCACCGCCGCCGGGCCACCGCCGCCGCCCGGCCACTGCCGCCTGCTCTCTCTTGCACCTCCACCTCCACCGTCTGGAGGTGCATGTTCCTTGCTATGCACGGGCTGCAGTCACGTAAGCCTCAGCACTGCAACAACCCTCGTTCGCTCTGCCGCTCGCAGCGCAATACCGCTCCGGCACGGTGGGCGGCACGGCCTGCAGGTGGACGCCACAGCGGTTGAACGCCACCCTCTGCACACACATCAATTATGCATACGCGTTTATGAATCCGGGTGCGCTGGCGTTGTGGCTGTGGCGTGTCGCAGGATGCCGGCGCACGCAGGGATCTTGAGCAGCTGCCTCGCTGGTCCGGCTAAGCGGCATGCCGCACATGGCGCCAGCCGGCCAGCAGGCCATTCGCACCATGCACCGTCCACGACCACGCCCATGCCCATGCCTCACAGAGCAGGGTATGTAACACAGAGGCCTTTCACCCTATGCACAGACTTCTCGCTGAAACCGGTGGAGTGGAACGACGAGAGCCAGCTGTACGGCGAAACACTGGCTCTGAAGCAGACGAACCCCGACCTCAAAGTGCTGATCGCCGTGGGGGGATGGGCCATGAATGATGTGAGTCTGCCCAGGGAGCACTGTGCTGTTGTGCAGGTCCGTTGTTGCAGAGTCCGCTGCCGCAGAGGCCGCGGCAGCCGCAGCAGCTGCGGCAGAGGCAGCTGCTGCCTGTTGTGCATCGCCTGGGATGCAGCCGTGCCGGGGTGCAGCACGCAATGCGCGCCTGCCTGGGGTCATTTGCAGGTTGCATGCAGTTTGGGCCGGTTGCTTCAAGACAAGGTAAAAGCTACACCCCGTTGCAGACTGCGCCAACTTTGCAAACTAGGCCAGGGCAGGGCAGCATGCTCGGCGCCCTTATTTGCCATTTTGCCCATTACCCCTTCCTTGCAGCCTAGTACTAGTTCGCCATACGTCAATCTGTTTGCCAACTCGGTCAAGCCTGCCAACCGGGCGGGCACCATCTCCAAGGCGCTGGACTTCCTGCAGAAGTGGGGCTTTGACGGGTGAGGCTGTATGCCGGCAAACTGAGGCGCCCCAGGTTCGCAACGGTACAGGTAGATGTGTTCCTGCATGCTGCAGCCTCACCAACTACTTCAGCTGACTGGCCACCCTGGGCTGGAACAAAAAGGGCAACTACCATGCCCTTGACCCTCTATCCCTTCTCCTGCCAGGTTGGAAATCGACTGGCAGTACCCAGGTGCGCAACTGTCGCCAAGCCAGGCTGGGTCGGGCCGGCGGGCCGGGTTGTGCTGCGCTCTGCATGCATATGTCAATGCACAACGGAACCTGGCAGCTATCCCGCAGTGGAGAGACCTACCCCGCCGGCTGGTTGGCGGCTCAGTGCCATGGCCATGGAGGCCGGCAACACCGGAGGAGGCCAGCAGGCACCCCCCGGGCCTCCTGCTGGGCCGCCCGCTCGAATACGATTGGGACCAGTTCTCCGCCGCCTACGCTGCCCAGTTGCTGGATTGGCAAGGAAGGCAGGCTGCCGCCTCCCAGAGCTACCGGCCACCCCGCAAGCTGGTGCAAGCCGCCCACTGCACGCACAGCTTGGTGGGGCCCTGGTCTGCACCCACGCCTGACCTGCAAGCCAGCCTGGCGGCAATGTATAGCGCGACCTACCGCCCCCGCTATGAGTGGGCGGAGGCGCTGTACACCGATGGCAGCGTGCAAGAGCGTGACAACGGTAGCTGCGTGGGAGCGGGCGTCTACTCTGCCAAGTCGGGGGATGCATTCAAAATCATGGTGAATGGCAGCGGCCCGGATAGCACGATCCAGCGAGCTGAGTTGGCAGGCCTGGAGTATGCGGTGTGCACGCTGCTGGGTGAGGATGAAAGAAAGAAAGAAAGAAAGACTACGCCCGCGGGCGTGGGTTGAGGGAGCCAGCAGGATATTAAGCCCAGGAGGGCACCTGCCGGCTACCGTAGGAGGGGGTGAGGGGGCCCACTGGCCATGCCACTACCCTACCCCGGTTCTGTGCTCTCTACACTCCAATCGCCGTCGCGTTGTCACTACGTCCTGCAGGGCCAGTATCGCCTCCACATGCAGCTGCTGCAACAGCTCCCTTGCCTTGCCCACGGGCAGCCCCAGATTCTGCAAGGCTTCAAGCGATTGTCTGTAAACAGTTCCTGCTGTGCCGAGCAAGATAATATGCTCCTTCTCATCAACCCGCCAGCCTTCAAGGCGCAGCAGCTCTTGCAGCTCCGCATGTTGCGCCCGCTTGGCCCTGGCCTTGTCCTCCCATCTTGTGTCCGGGCAGTAGCCAACTTCCACAACTTGCACAGTGTACGCGCCCTTGTGCTCGGTTGCATGCCGCAGCTGTGCTTCGGTTGGGTGGGTGGGCAGCTCCAGGATGCGCAGCAGATCTGGGCGCAGCCTGCACCTGTCCCCGGCTGGCACCGCAGGCAGCACCCATTCAGGTATTCGCTTGCCATCCGCCTCTAGGGCCTCCAGGTCAGCAGCCTTGCATGCATCCATTAAGGTGTATGCGCCGCCGTGCCGCGCGTGTCGCCTGATCCACTTGTGGACCAGGCGTACGGCCTTGTCATGCCGCCGGATGTACAAGGCCCGCATGATGCGGTGCATGCACCCTCCGGTCAGGTGGCCGCAGGAGTCAGGCTCGCCACAAAGGGGGCACCGGCCGTTCGACAGCCCGCACCCGCGCCCCTTTCGCACGCGGCGGCCACCCACCATGTAGGCCATGCCGTACACTTTTGCAAGCTTGGCATTCCAGATCAAGCCAAGTCTGGCCTTGATGGCCAGTCGCACAACTGAGAAAGGGACTCGCTTGTCGGTCCACATGGTGTTGCTCTCCTTGGGTAGGGCGCCCTCAGGGTGGGCGTATGCACGTTGCCACGCCGTGGCATACTTGCCCAATTTGCTATACCCGAGCCGGGTGGTGGCATGGAAGGCATCCCGCAGCGCGCGGCGCAGGTTAGCCACCTCGCGAGGTTGCATCCGGCTGTCCCCCTCATCCCCTCCGCGGGCTGGCGGCGTGAACGCCGGGCACCATCTGCCCGAGAAGGGCACTGTTGCCGCAGTGGTGTGGTCATGCCCATCCAGCATCAGTGCAGCCTCCTTGGCCGCTTCATCTGCCCTCTCATTGCCTGGGATCCCCGCGTGGGCTGGCACTTTTACGATCACCGTGCGCAGGCCCCGATTGGCACGGTCCACAATCCTGCCGGCAATTCGCATCACCAGCTCGCCGTGCAGGCGGCCATGCATGGTGTGGGGTTTGCGCAGCGCCCTCCTAAGGTTGTGGAGGCTCGCCAGGCTGTCGGTGAAGACGGGGCTTTCATCCTCACCCAGCAGCGTGCACACCGCATACTCCAGGCCTGCCAACTCAGCTCGCTGGATCGTGCTATCCGGGCCGCTGCCATTCACCATGATTTTGAATGCATCCCCCGACTTGGCAGAGTAGACGCCCGCCCCCACGCAGCTACCGTTGTCACGCTCTTGCACGCTGCCATCGGTGTACAGCGCCTCCGCCCACTCATAGCGGGGGCGGTAGGTCGCGCTATACATTGCCGCCAGGCTGGCCTGCAGGTCAGGCGTGGGTGCAGACCAGGGCCCCACCAAGCTGTGCGTGCAGTGGGCGGCTTGCACCAGCTTGCGGGGTGGCCGGTAGCTCTGGGAGGCGGCAGCCTGCCTTCCTTGCCAATCCAGCAACTGGGCAGCGTAGGCGGCGGAGAACTGGTCCCAATCGTATTCGAGCGGGCGGCCCAGCAGGAGGCCCGGGGGGTGCCTGCTGGCCTCCTCCGGTGTTGCCGGCCTCCATGGCCATGGCACTGAGCCGCCAACCAGCCGGCGGGGTAGGTCTCTCCACTGCGGGATAGCTGCCAGGTTCCGTTGTGCCAGCCATTCCCTGCCAGCACTATTGCCGACGGCTGCCAGCACATATCCTGGGGCACCCCCCCGCGGCTCAGCGGCGCCGCGGTAGGACCACCGCGGCCCGTTCCCCTGCCAGCGCCGGGCGTCAGCTTTGTGCATGTTGTGGGGGAGTCGGGCCAGCACCGCCGTTTCTGGGAACGCCAGCCACTGGTTGTGGTCAGCCGAAGGCCAGTCCGGAAGCAGCAGCAGTGTCAGCACCGGCCTGGAGTCCGCTGCTGCCAGCTTGGCGCTAGCCAGCGCCCACCTCACTGCCCGCTGAACATCGTGCTCCGTCTCAGGAGGGTGGGCAAAGTTCACCCCTGTCCATCTGTGCCGGTAGGCGTCCCAGCCGGCACCAAATAGCTGGTCGCGCTCACGAGCGCTGACGTACGCCGGTGTTGCTGGGTGCACATCCAGAGGGGAGGCAAACAGTTCCGCCGTCGTGCCAGCCACAGCGGATGCCGCCTCCACCAATTCCGCAGGGGCGCTGTCGTATTGTTGAGCCAGCTCCTTGGCGGAGAGCGTGCGCGTCTGGGCGCTCCGACTCAGAATGAGCCCCGCCACTTCCGTCTCGAAACTGCCAGCCTGCAGCCGGGTGAAGAGTTCCGGGCGCGCGGCCTGTGCCCTGTCCCAGCGTGCACGGAGGTGGGCCAGCCGCTCCAGCGTGATTGTGCCAGCCCATCTGCCATCTGGCCAGTGCACGTAGGCCAGTGGCTCGGACCGCCGGAGGCATTGCTCTGGCGGGGCCATGCGGATGAAGCAGCCTCTCACACTAGCCGGCGGCACCACATCCAGCTCTGGATGCACAGGGTCTGTACGCAGCTCCACGAAAGCAGAGATGTCTCGCCTCCCCAGGGGCCACGCGAAGCGGGGGGGCTGAACAACCCCCTGGCGCTCGATCGCAGGGAGGTGGCTGTCAGGCCTCAGTTTTGGGGCGGGTTGTTGGCCCGCCGTTTTTGACATTCTCCGCCTGCAGGCCGCCACCAGCTCTGGGTGGGACGCCTCAAGTTCAGACTGCACCTCCTCTGAGGGGCTCCACCGCACGCGCACCAAGCTGCGGGCTGGCCTGGCCCAGCGCCGCCAAACTGGCGCGCTGCCTGGCCGCAGGGCAGGCTGCGCTCCATTCCTCTGAGAGCCCAGTTGCGTGCGCGAGGGCAGGTGTGCGGCGCCGAAGGCTGGAACAGGGTGCACGCTAGCAGGGGTATACTGGAGCTCGCTGTATTGGGCCAGGTGGGCCCGGCGGATCGTGGTGTCGTGCCATTGCACCAGGCACTTGGCTTGGTGGGCAACCCTGCGCCGTTTCAAGCCCTTGCCGGCAAACGCGTTCCCATGAATGTCCAGGGAGAGCACCTGTCGCGGCTTTTCCTGCTCCTTGTACAGTTGTGCCACTATTCTGGCCTCCAGGCAGTGCATTCGCACCCACGTCAGCAGCGCGTCGGTGAGTGCCAGCTTCCTGCCTGCCTCTAGGTCAGGCGGTGGGCAGGCGGCGTAGGTGGACTGTAGCGGGCTGTGTTGCTTGGTGTATTCGGTCCGAAACTGCCTCAGGAGTTGGAGCATGCCGACGTGCATGGCTTCACGCATGCCAGTCCGCGGGTGGCGGCTGCGCCGGCAGCGGGCCCTGGTGTGTCCCTGCTGGGCTTTTGGTTGCTCGGGCAGGGGGTCGGTGCCCATGTGTTGCGGCGCGTCTGCTCGTTGGTAATAACTGTGCAGCGTGTTAAGTGCAGGGGGTCTGGCACTCATAGTGTCGCCGTACAAGTGGGCGGCTCGCAGCTCTCGCCGCTCCTTTGGGAGGTCTGATGCTCCGACTGCGACACTGTAGGGGGCGCCTTCCCCTGCCGTCACGTTCAGGCACACTGTGAGGCTGTTCAGCGCCCGCTTGTGCCACCGGGTGACCTTGGCAGCAACGCCCTGCTGCCGTAAGTGGCCCTGCAGTGCGGAGGCCGGCACCACATGCGTTCCTCCCTGGGTGAGCAGTTGCGCCACCGAGCGCACCCCCAGTTGGTGCAGCGCGTCAAAGTGGTGGGCGGGCACGGGTTTGGGCTGGCGTGTGTTTTCAGATGGGTCGAACTTCAGCTGGCGCAACAGCTGGGACAGCTCAGTGGCGGAGGTGTCCCACCTCTCCACCACATCCGGTGCCAGGCGGCGCTGTAGGCATGCACCGTGTTCATGTAGGAGGGAAGCTGCACGCAGCAGCCTGCTGTAGCGTAGCCTATCGGTGGCCGCTCGGCCAACGGGCAGGCCCCCTGCCCGCTGGAGCTGCAGTTTGAGCAGGTGGCGGGTCACGGCTCCCAGCCTGCCTTCATCGTTCATGGCGTTGGCCAGGTGAGCGGCCAGTTCCGTTGCGTAGGCCTCCAGCACTGAGGTGACCCCCAGGCCCGCCCTATCCCTGTCCTCATGCACCATGGCATTTGGGGTGGACTTGGGCAGCCCCAGTGCCAGCTTAGCCGCCTGGCACACTAGCCTGTCCAGCCTGGCGATGTCATTGGTTGTGTAGGCTGCTGTGGCCAGTGAGTAGCGAATCGTCGGCTTCAGCAGCGTGTCGATCAGCCGGAGCTTTTGGGCAGGTGAGGCCGGGGAGCGCATGATGCCATCTGCCCGGTCAATCACCTGCTCCGTCAGCTCTTGCATTTGTTTCTGCCAGTTGAGTGTGGGCGTGACCCACACCCCCAGGTACTTGTATGGCTGGGTG
>RRZL01000022.1:254741-275538 GCA_006782975.1 Chlorella sp. Dachan | reverse complement strand
GGGGGGGGGCGTTTGCCGCCTGCATGGTTGGCACTGGCTGTGGGCAGCGAGTGGGCTCACGGGCTAACTTTGCTACCACAGCATTTCTCTCACTACCCGCAGGCACATGGCAGACCTGGACGCGCCGCTGCGCCAGGTCCTACAGGCAATGTGCGCATCTGGGCTCACTGTGCACCACTCTTTTGCATTGCTACCCGCAGGCGCATGGCAGACCTGGACGCCCCGCTGCGCCAGATCCTGCGCATCGGCGCTCTGGAGCTTGTGGAGCGTGATGGTGAGTGGTTTTTTAGTTTGGTAGTTCGACCAGCCCCTTTTGATAGTTTAACCAGCCCCTTTTGATCGTTTAACAGCCCTGAGCCTCATCAAGAACGAGCATGTCAAGCTGGCCAAGCGCGTCGTGCGGATCTTCAACAACACCAACCAGCTTGCCCTTGTTGCTTCCCCAATGGCCCTCTGCAGCCCCCAGCCACATTGTGAACGAGCATGTTGAGCTGGCGAAGCGCGTGATGCACAAGGGCTCCGGTGGCGTGGCCAACTTTGTGCTTCGGTGAGCTGCGTGGAGGCTCTGTCTTTCTACGTGTGTAAGGCTCTTTCAATGCTTGTTTTTTGCCGCTGGATGGTAGTCCAGTCTAGTTTGCAGCAACTGAGTGCCAGCACACTAGGGGCCCAATCTTCATGAGACTAGGAATGCCTCATGCGGCTGGAGCATGCCGGCCATTTCGGGTCGCGCTCACTTGACAATGCCGGCAATGCTGGCCCCTCTCCGCCTGCCGCGGCGAGGATGTGAATGTGTGCGGCGGCCGGAGGCATGCCGGCTGTACCACTGCCCGCATGCACGAAGCACCTGTTCTCAACCCGCCCTCCCCACTCCCTCCAAGCCGCAGCGAGATTGTGCGGCGGCGGGAGGCAGGTACGCTGCCCCAGCCGCCGCCCCCTGCCAAAGGCATGAGCCGAGAGCAGGCGGCTGACGCGCTGGCGGTGGGCGCTTCGCACCCCACGTGGCTGGTGGATGGCTGGCTGCAGCAGTACGGGCCCAAAGCAACCATGGAGCTCCTGCGATGGAACAACCGGTGAGGCAGAACGCAGGCAGCACATGTTGGTGGCCGAAACAGTTGGCTCTTCTTTCAGGCATGCTCAATAAAGGCAACCATGGAGCTGCGGCGCTGGAACAACCGGTGCGGGTGGGATGCGGCTGGTTTGGGTTGGTGGATTGCAGGGTGGCTGCTGCCAGCGGCCCCGCCTGACCAGCTTGCCACGTGTTGTACCCTCGTTAGTGGTAGTTCTTAGTCGGACCTGCCATCTGCTCAACGACCATTACTAAACACTGCTCAAATATGGCCATCGCCCAGCATGCAACTGGCCCGACCTCCGCTCCCCCGCAGCAAGCCGCACCACGCTGTGCGGCTGGCGCCTGGCCTGGACCCTGCGGCAGTGTGCAAGAGGCTTGAGGGCATGGGCGTGGCGGTGAGTCTAACTTAATTTGTGCTCCTGCTGCGCACCTGTGCTTTGTGCCCCTATGTCCCTGTGCTCCTGTGCTCCTGTGCTCCTGCCCCCGCGTGATTTCCACATGCCAGCCCCACGTGCCGAATGGGTACGCCCATTAGCTTGGGTGTGCCAGAAGCTTCAGGGCCTGACTTGGGGCGGTGGGCAGCCGCGACTCGCGCGTCTTTCCCCTGTGAGCCGAATGGCGCCACGCTGAATGGTGCCATGCTGGCAGCCAGCCCGTCTGCCTCATTCCGGCGCTCCAATAACCTCGTCCCTGCAGGCCCAGCCCTCGCGCTACCTGCCCCGCGAGTTCATCACGGTGCAGCAGGGCATGCAGGCGCTGCTGGCCAGCGGGCTGATTGCCGAGGGCAAGGGCCAGGTGCAGGTCAGTGGTTTAAGTCAGTGGTTTGGATCAGTGTCTTGGGTCCCTGCAGCAGGGCCACACTATGTTGCCAGGGATTGGAGTGCGCGTGGGATTGAAGTCGAATGCAGACGGCAAGGCGGGTGCCGTAAGGGAGGCGTGGCTGAGGCTGGCCTCAAGGCAGTCGAAGGCCAGGGCCGGGCGCTATTGTGTGCAGGCGAGCTGTTCCAGGACTGCAGCAGGCGAGCCGTTCCAGGACTTGACCCCCGTTTGGCTGGCCGCCCATGTATGGCTGCAGGACGAGGCGGCGGGCCAGGTGGTGGCGCTGCTGGGGGGTCCCGCAGCCTGTTCGATACAGGGCTGGACGTTGATGTAACATGCTGCTCTCACCTGCTCTTCCAACTGCAGGACGAGGCGGCTGGGCTGGTGGTGGCGCTGCTGGGCCCGCAGCCGGGAGACGCCGTGCTGGACGCCTGCGCTGCGCCCGGCGGCAAGACGCTATTTGCTGCGGCACGCATGCAGGCAAGTTGGTGGGGGAGGCCAGGTGGCACGTGGCGCGTTGCCTAGCCTAGGGGGGACCTAGCCTAGACTAGGGTTGCCTGACATGGCCTTGTCGGGCCGCCAAGCCAGGCTATGCACGCGCAGCCAGCCAGCATGCTGGAGGTCGTGTGGTGTGGTTGTCGCAGGCCGTTGCAAATCAGCTGGCATGTGCGCCCTCCCACCTATTCCGCAGGGCCAGGGCAGTGTGCTTGCCATCGACATTGGCCGCTCCCGGCTGACCGCCCTGCGCCGCATGGCGGCGCGGCAGCAGCACGGCAGCTGCGTGTCCACCCATGCCGCCGACCTACGCGACTTTGCTTCCCTGCTCGCGCGGCGGCGCCAGCTCGCGGCAGCTGGCGGCGAGGACGCGCAGCAGGCGGCCGGCGAGGCGGCAGAGGCAGCAGATGCAGCGGACGGCGGCGCAGATGAGGATGCGCCCAATGCCAACCGCAAGCCGTGGCCTGAGCAGTTTGACCGCGTGCTGCTGGATGCCCCCTGCTCCGGAACGGGCGTTCTGGCCAAACGAGCGGACCTGCGGTGGCGGCGCACGCCAGAGGAGGTGGCACAGATGGCGGCGCTGCAGGGGCAGCTGCTGGCCGCGGCAGCAAGTGAGCGCGGGTGGGGGGCGGGTGGGAGTCGTATTAGGAGGGTGGTGGGAGGAGGGGGCTGTTTGGAACCCGAAGGGCCTGATGACCCGTGGCCAATCCGCCTGCTGCTCAGGAGTGCTTGGCTTGGTCCTCTTCTCCTCTCCACCTGCAACCAGGCGGCATCTCATCTACGTTGCATCCAGTTGCTCGTTGGCCTCTGCCTCCTCCCTGCAGGCCTGGTCAAGCCCGGCGGCCTGCTGGTCTACTCCACCTGCAGCCTGGAAGCAGCCGAGAACCAGGAACAGGTGTCCGCCTTTCTGGCTCACCACCCCGAGTTCTCAGTGGAGCCGCCCCCTCCCCAGGCCGGCATCCCTCCCGAGTGCATCAGCCCCGAGGGACACCTGGTCATGCTGCCCCACGTGCACGGCACAGACGGCGCATTTGCCGTGCGCCTGCGCCGTGCCGGCGGCGAGGGCGGCAGCGAGGACGGCGGTGAGCTGGCTGGCCAGGGCAGCTGAGGCAGCAGGTGTGCAACGCGAGGCCCAGCGGTCGCGGCGCATGGTTGCTGCCATCCTCCACCACCCCCGCCAGCATTGCTCAGCACTGCTCCCCCCCTTTCCTTCTGCTTCATGCAAAGTTACATTGTGCAACGCTACATGAACAAAAGGCAAGCTCATCGGCGGGCAGCCGTGCACAATGTAGCACAGGGCGCCTCAGAGTGCCAGGGCTGTGTGTGCATCAGGGCGCCGCTCGCTCACATGGCGGGGCCGCGGCTAGCTAGGGGCATTGTGGGAGGAGGGGCGGACCATATGCATGGCTGGCCTCCCCTTTGGTATAGGCACATTGAAAAAGGGGATAGAGAGGGATCCGTGGAGCGTGGAGGTATGTGTTTATGCATTCGCATCCGCATGGCGTGGGTGTGTGTATAGGCGTGGTTCATCGCATGGGCATGAAACAGCAAGGGGGGGTCGAGCGGGCGCTGGGCAGAAGGCGCCGTCATCAAATCAGTGGGTCAGTGTTGAAAAGGGGATGGGGCAGTTCTCTTCTCGAGGGGAGGGGGGACAGTTTGGATTGGTTTTGATTTTCTTGCGAGTGCTGCTGTGATGGATCGATGAATGGAGCAATCGACGAGCGATGGAGTGGGGTGCGATGTAGTGCAAATATGACTGGCAACGAATGGCAAAGAGGCACATTAGGCAGACGGCTGCTAAGCGGGACGCAACAAGGGGGTACCAGCGGGAGACGACACATGAAGAGAGAATCACATACCAATCCGAGGGCTAGCCGGCGGCAATCTCATGGGGGGAGCGGCTGGCCTGCTGAGGCACACAGCACAGGCAGTCTAGGGCGCCCGTGCCAACAGGCAGGCGCCGGGATCTAAAAGGGAGCAGGCAGCCAGGGTGGCAGCTCAGGCCGGCCGATTCACAGCTCTGGAGGCCTCAGTGGGCGGCCGCCAGCTCAGCCAGGCGCTCTGCAAACTCGCAGGCGGGCTGCACCTCCTCCCGGCAGGGGCCCGCCACGCGGCAGGGGCCTGCCTTGGGGGTGCCTGCCTCCGCATACTCACACCAGGTAGGGGTGGGGCAGGCGCGGCGGGGGGCGGCCGCCGTGGCGCACAGCTCCGCCAGGCGCTCCGCCATGTCGCTCAGCTCGCAGGGCTGCGGCGCCCAGGCGCCGGCAAAGCGCTGGGCGGGGCCGCAGGCAGTGGCGTACTCGCAGTGCTGGGGCACAATCGCCGCCTTGGCCGCCAGCTCAGCAAAACGCTCGGCCATGTCAGCCAGGCTCAGGGGCTCCTGCTCCGGCTCCCCAGCCACCTTGCGCTGCGTGCGGCCCAGGCCCGGCTGAGCGTAGGCCAGGCTGTCACCGAACGCCGCCACCACATCGGCGGCGGCCGCCTTGGCGCACAGCTCGCCCAGGCGGTCTGCCATGTCGGACAGGGACAGCTGGGAGGTGGTCCAGGCGCCCTGGTGGCGGGCGGCGGGGCCACAGGGGGTGGCATACTCGCAGCAGGCGGGCACCTGGGCCGCCTTGGCGCAAAGCTCGCTCAGGCGCTCCGCCATGTCGGCCAGGGAGAGCGGGGCGGGGGCGGCGGAGGACGCCTGTGGTGGTGGAGGGAGGTGGGTGGACGTCGGGTCAGGACAGGTTTGTGCCTTGCTAGAGTATAGCAGGCATGGCACTGGCTGAATACCTCGTTCACACAGCTGGCACCGGCACCGCCCCCTCTGCTGCCACTGCTGCCGCCGCCATGCAGCTGCCATCCTCTACCGCTTCCCACCGCCCCTCCCTCGCACCTTCTGCTCAGGCCGGCCAGGCTCGGCATAGGCCAGGGAGTCCTCCAGAGCAGCCAGCGCCAGCTTGGCATTGTCTTTGGCGCACAGCTCAGCCAGGCGCTCCGCCATGTCGGCACGGCTGTAGGGCTGGGGCGCCCAGGCGCCGGCAAAGCGCTGGGCGGGGGCGGCGGCAGGGGTCGCGTACTCGCAGTGCTGCGGCACGACTGCCGCCTTGGTGCACAGCTCCGCCAGGCGCTCGTGCATGTCGGAGAGCTCCAGTGGGGCGGGGGCGGGGGCGGAGGCCTGCGAGGGATGGGACAGGAGGGGGGCCAGAGTGAGCTGGAGCCATAGGTGCATGCAGGTAAGTGCTGCATTGCCGTGCCTGCAGGTAGGGCAAGCGCTCCTGCCACCGTACCACCCACCCTGTCATTCCAGCACCCTTCCTACGCCCCTCCCCCTCACCTTGCGCTGCGCGCGGCCCAGGCCCGGCTGAGCGTAGGCCAGGCTGTCTCCGTAGGCAGCCACCGCCTGGCGGCGCGCCACACGCTGTTTCAGCTCCGCCAGACGCTCGTGCATGTCAGACAGCTCGCAAGGCTGGGGCACAAAGGCGCCCTGGTGGCGGGCGGCGGGGCCGCAGGCAGTGGCATACTCAAAATGCTGCGGCACAATTGCCGCCTTGGCCGCCAGCTCGGCAAAGCGCTCGGCCATGTCGGCCAGGGTGAGCGGCTGGGGGGCGGGGGCGGACGCCTGAGAGGAGGGAGCACAAGGGAAGATGGGGCGGGTGAGACGGTTCACTCCCTCCAAGCACATAGTGACAGAGCATCAGCACAGTTTGGTGAGCATTGTATCAGATCAGCACGCGCACAAGTCGACTGCCTCAACACACCTTCTTCTCAGGCCGGCCAGGCTCGGCATAGGCCAGGGTGTCGGCCAGGGCCGCGGCCGCCAGCTTGGCGCTTTCCCGCTGGCACAGCTCTGCCAGGCGGTCTGCCATGTCGGCACGGTCGTAGGGCTGGGGGGCAGGGGCGCCGGCCTGGGTGAGGAGCGGGGTGGTGGGCGGAGCGGCCAGGTGAGCCGGCTTGCTCAGACTTGCCCAAGCTCATGTTAAGGTGCGGCAGATGTGGTGCAACGTGTGGCACAGCGGCCCAGTGCCCGCACTCATGCTGGCTGGCTAGCTGGCTTGTCTTCTCCCTCCTCATCCCACTCACCCGGCGCTGCACGGGGCCGCTGGCACCGTACTCGCAATACTGTGGCACCTCTGCCGCCTTGGCGCACAGCTCCGCCAGGCGCTCCGCCATGTCGCTCAGCTCAAAAGGCTGCGGCTCCCAGGCGGCGTCCTGCACAGGAGTGAACAAACGGCAGCAGGCGGCAGGGATGCTCAGTTCACGTGCTTCGTGACTTTGCCAGTCGGCATGCACGCGGGCCTGCTCAGGGTGCTGGCAGCAGGAACGAGCTGCTGCTCAAGTTGTAGGCTTTTAACCGCAAGTTGTAGGCCTTTCTAACCGCAAGCTGTAGGCCTTTCTAAGCCGCACCTTCTTCTCAGGCAGGCCCGGCTCCGCGGGCGCCAGGCTGTCGGCGTACTGGGCAGCCGCCAGCGCCGCCTCCTGCACCAGGCGGTTGTGAGGGGCGGGTGCAAGTGGGTCAACAGCGGCACCCCCAGCCTGCTAACACACCCCCTCTACTGGAATGCTTCTGCTGATGTAAGCAGCATGTGATCTCAACATGCAAGCCGTGTGTTCAGCAGGATGATGTGCCTCGCCAGCTTGGCCACCAGCTCCGCCAGGCCGCCAGCTGTGTGCCTCCATCGTGTTTTTGAGCACAAAACCAGACAACTCACTCAAGCAGCAGCAACAGCTCACCAGCTTGGCCACCAGCTCCGCCAGGCGCACCACCAGCAGTGTGCCTCCATCGTTCATCAAGCAGCATAAAATCAAGACCAACCAAGGCTTTGCACCTCACCAGCTTGGCCACCAGCTCCGCCAGGCGGGCCGCCATCTCCTCGCGGTCCAGCCCCGAGTCGTCGCACTCCTCCTCCTGTACCAGGCAAGGAATCAGGCAGGGAATGCAGGGTGTGTTGGTTGTTTAGCAGACCGGGCGCAAACCCCTCTTGCTGCCGACACTACAATTAAGCTCAGAATGATCATCTCAAGCAATCAGGCCGCAGCGTGCCAGGCCTGTGCTGCGCTGCACTGCGCCCTGCTGCGCTGTGCTCACCTTGGCGTGCTCAGCGCGGCCCGCATCGGCATAGTCCATGTCGCTGGTGTACAGCGCGATGGCGTGCTGCGAGGGGGGAGGAGGCAGGTAGGAAGGACCGGTTGCTTGAGCTAAAACTGGGAAGACATGGCACGCACATGCCAGTGCAGAGCAGAATGCACGCGTCTGCTAACACTGCCGCCAGCCCCGCAGCCCAGCCACCCACCTGCGCGGCGGCGATGGCCTTCTCGCAGGCTGCCAGCTCAACCAGACGCTCCTTGAAGTCCTCAGGGCCCATCTGTAGGTTTGTAGATGCGAGCAGCAACGTGCGGGTGAGCCGAGGGCGGGCTGAGACGGGCAGCTAGATCCAGCACAAGGCAAGCAGCTGCGCAGAGCACGGGGGCAGACGGCGCCAGCCGACGGTGACGTTGCGGCACCGCACCCCTGTAGCACCCACCAGGGTGGCAGAGTAGTCGCGGGCGAAGCGCGCGTTGCCCTGTGCGAGGCCAAAGTCGGCATAGTAGCCCCAAGAGGAGTTGTAGGCGGCCACAGCGGCGGCGGCGGAGCCAACCTGCGGGGAGGGGCGGCGGCGGGGCGGCGGCCGATGAGTCAGGGCGGCCAGCCGGTTCAGCGCGTCGGGCTGTGGTCGCGCATTGCACCTGACTCGCTGGAGGCCGCCGTGGGGAGCTGAGTAAAGGGCACGCAGCCCCCAGGCAGCTACGGGTGCTTCAGCACCCGAGGCACATGCAGCCGGCGGCGGGCCTTGCTGCCCGATCCGCGCGGCCCCAGGCGCCGATCGTAATGTCACGAGGTTGGTGCGCCGGCCGCCGGCGCGAACCATACTCCGTATCAGGTGCGGCGACGGCAGCTCAGGCCAGCCTCGCCCCCTGCAGCCCTGGACGCACCTGCTTCAGCTCGTGGATGGCGGCCGAGGCCGCGGCGATGACCGTCTGAGGCATGGCGAACGGTCTTCAGGCGGGCAGGAAGAGAGAGGCGGCTGGACGTGCAGAGGGCGAGCTTGGCGAGCGTGGAATGAGAGGATGGAGCGTTTGCTTGAATGAAGGCGTGGTGAAGAGTGGCCGAACTTGTTAGGCCGCGTATTCCTAAGGCAAGTCACATGTCGCGCCCAGCGTGCGGCGGCTGCGCCGTTTTGAACCGCCCGAGCCCCAGCGCACCTGCCAACCAGTCGAGCCTGCACAACAGGCTGGCACCCTGGCCTCCGGTGGACAAACCAGCCAGCAAGCGTGCCAAAGTGTGTTACAGGTCTGGCCGGCTCAAAAGCGGTCGGCCGGCACAGGTGGGCAGAAGCAAGCAGAGCAGGGGCAGCAGCCACAGCTCAGACGGCATGCCGCACCTGGCAGCTGGCGAGTGTGCTAGCAGGCGTGCAGCCGCCCTTGCACTAACCGAGCAATGCCACACGGCAAGCCACAGCTGCCTGGCCCGCCGGAGCTGCCGCCTGCTGCCGCGCGCCTCCCTCGCCGCTTGGAACCGGCTCGGCAGCCTGGCTGCACGCTCACTCCACGTGGTAGGCCTCGGTGGCCAGCTGCGTGCGGCTGCCGTACTTGACGGGCTCCCCGCTGCGTGCATCCACCACGCTGTCCACCCGCACTTCGCAAATGGTGGCCGCCGCGCCAAACTCCACCTATACGAAGGGGAGATTCAACAGGAAAGGGAAACAGGGGTTTCAGTTCGGTACAGTGAGTGCAACAGGCATCTCGAAGGCGGTGGCCGCCGCGCCACACTCCACCTGCAGACACAGGTGAGTGAGCCTGTTAATCAGAGGCACAAGCAAGGCGGAGTGGCACCTCGCAGCTGGTGGCCGCCGCACCAAACTCCAGTTGTGGAAACAACAAAGTTAGCACCACGATCATCAGGCCCAGAGCTTGAGCGGGCGTCGGGCTGTGCCGCCGGCACCACAAGCCAGTGGCTCCTCAGCGCAAAAACGCAGACAGTCACACAAACACAAGCGCAAGCTAAAGATAACACCAGCACAAAGCAACAGCTCAACTCGATGGGGAAGAAGGCGTCGGGCTTGCCCTTGCTGCCCGGCTTCACCTTAACCTTAACAGCATCATCACCAGACCCAAAGCTTGCCTCAATGGGGAAGAAGGCGTCGGGCTGCGCCGCCGGCACCACAAACTCGGCGCTGCCGGTGCGGTTGGTGGCGTCAATGTGCTCGATGGACCACACCAGGCAGCCGCGCCGCATGTCCACCCGCCAGTCGCCGTCAATCTGTTTGTTGGGAGGAAGAGTGGAACAAACATTCTTCAGCTAGCGTGCTTAATGTACCAGAGCAGGACGAAGCGATGGGCGATCTCTGGGCTGAACAGCATTCAGCACACACGGTGGGAGCACGAGTGGGCGCACAGCAAACTGCTTCGTGGACGGCACGGACTCGAAACCTCCTTGATTGATCACAAGGCAGCACATCGCCGCATCTGGTTCACTTGCGGCGTGTGCGCACAGCCCAGCAGCGGTTTGCAGCAGCAATGCGAGCGGCATGGGAGACCCAGCCACAAAGGCAGGACACCGGCGCACCTGGTTGACTTGCGGCGTGTGCATGCCCAGTGCAGCTAGCAAAAGCAGATACACAGGGGAGCAGTGCAGCACACCAGCGCACCTGGTTCACTTGCGGCGTGTGCGCGCCAGCGGGCAGCGGGATGAGGATGTGTACGTTGTGCAGGTCAAAGGATGCGTTGCACTCGTACCTGTCACACAAGGCAGCCAGGCGGGAAGGGGCCGGTGACAGCACACACAAGGCAACCAGGCAGTAAGGGGCCGGTGAAAGCAGGTGGGCAAGGAACGCGACGCGACCGCTGGCCACGCTGCTGGCCACACGGGCACTTGCGTGCAGGCGGGTGTGGCCTGATGCAGCTGCAGCACAGGCGGCCTGAGCTGCAGTACACAGCGGCAAGAAGTGGCGCACTCGCAAACGACTGGCTGCCGGGGATGGAGGGCCAGCCCCAGCAACTGCTGCTTGCACCACCAAAGCACGCATTGACAGCCACAGGCAGCCGGCTCACTCGATGTTGACGAACGACTCGCCGCCGGAGATGGAGGGCCAGCAGTTGATGGAGAGCGGCACCACGCTCTCGTCCCGCGTCTGTGGAAAAAGGGGGGCAGCAGCACGGTGCAGTTGGGCGCGGTTGTTGGAGTGATGGGAAACAGCAGATGATTGATGGACAGCGGCACCACACCCTTGTCCCGCGTCTGTGAGGGTAGTAAGCAAGGCAGTACAGCGGTGGGTGCGCCTGTTGAGCAATGGAGCACAGCAGCCAGCAGGGACGAAGGCAGCCCAGCTCATGGGCCGCTGCCCAACGCCTTTCCACATGAGCGGGGCTGGCTCACAGCAGCCGCCACGTGAGCATGCCCAGCGCCCCCCCAACACCCCCTCGGCAGCCCTCAAGAGACACTTGAGACGGCACCATCAATCCCACCTGTGGGGGAGCCCCAGCCGCCACTTGGGCACGCTCACGCTGCCCACCCCCAGCTACTACACAACTTCCATACATGAACAGACAGGAACAGGCACTTTCACGCCCTCCCACCTGCAGCCGCCACTTGAGCACGCCCAGCGGCGCGCCGGTGGGGAAGGGGCGATTGGGGTCCTTGAGCGCCAGCACGCCCTCGTTTCTGGGAGCGGTGGGTGAGTGCAGGACGTATGTTTCAGTTAGAAAAGGGGGCTGGTTGGTGGGAAAGGGCCGGTTGGGGTCCTGGAGCGCCAGCACGCCCTCATTGCTGCAATGCAGGAAAACAAGCAAGCAGGGTCAAGAGGATGGGGCACAGGTGGCGGTAGGCAGGGCCAGTTTGCGCTCGTGTGGGCGCGTGTTGAACTGGTAGCCCACGGTGGAGCTCGTACTAAACACCCTACCAGCCAGATTGGACCCGAAAATGTACTAGTATAGATCGCATAGGCTCACCCGTAGGCCGCCTTGTCAATGTTGGGGTGCGTCTTGAACTGGTATCCGGCGTTGGCACCAGAGGCCAGTGCCACCCGCAGGCACGCGTCCGCCTCGTTCCGGATCTGCAGTTGTGATCGTGTCGTGGGCAGAGACCAAACGTGAGTGCAGTGCGTGTTGGGAGCTTTAACACAGTCGGGGCCACCCGCAGGCACGTGCCCGCCTCGTTCTGGGTCTGCACAGGGGGAAGTTAGATGGCTTGCAGCAGCAGATTCGACAGCGGCATGATATGGGAGAGGCGCCCGCGGCACAGCCGACCGCCACGTTCTGGATCTGTGGGCGAGCCATTGCAGTGGACACCACGCAAAGCATCGTCATTGCTGCACGCTGGCCTGCACACTCAAACCCCCCACTGGGCGACGGCTCACGCAGCATGCCAGCTTGCGAAACCTGGGCAGCAACGACGCTCCTCCCTGCCCACCTGCAGGCTCATCGTGCCCTGCACCTCGCAGTTCTCGCAGCCGCCGTCCTTGTTCAGCACGCACGAAATCTTTTCGTCAATGGCGATGAACACAGGATCGGAGGGCGGCGGCGGGCCGGAGGCCACCACGCCTGCGGGTTGCAGGGGGCAGGGCAGCAGTTTCGACATGCACAGGGCCGTTGTGGCCATGGTGATGAACATGGGCCGGAGGCCACCACGCCTGCAGGGTTGCTTTCAGGCGCAGACTGAGAGGCACGCCACCACAGCACACTCAATCGCGGCGGACGCGCCGCACGCCTGCTGCCAACAGCGGCCACGGTTGCTGGCTCAACCAGAATGGGCTAGCTCTCACACAGCCTCCACCGCCCCTCCTTCCGCCCTATGGGCAGCCTTGTCCCAACCACAAAACGCTACCGTCGCTGGGCACCTGCTGCCGCCGCCGCCGGGTGCGGCACATCCTCCACCGATTCGCCCTCCGCCTTCAAGCTCTCCAGGAAGTCGCGGCCGCCCTTGGCCTTGCCCAGCTGCGGAAACAACCAGGGGCATCTGTAGTTAAGCCTCCCTGTGCTGCGCCTCCAAGTGCACATGCGACACTGCATCCGCACTGCCCCTTCACCGCACCCACATTGAGAAGGCAAGCGCGCCTGCATGAACTTCTTGGGCCCCCGCGCCGACTCAGTGGGCCCAGCGCTGCAAGCTGGCCAAATGTACACACCTCCCAGACAATGCCAAAGCAACCCACCTGCATGCCCTTCTTGGGCCCCCGCGCCGGCTCAGTGGGCTTAGCGCTGTACGACGGTACCGCAGGCTCGGGGCGGTACGAGGGTGCTACGTCACCCATGCCGCCGGCCATGCCGCCCATGCCGCCTGCAATGCAATGGGGTGGGGTGGGCAGTGTGGGTGAGGCGGCAAGCAGTTGGGCAGGGCCGGCATGGCAGCGCCTTGAACGCAGTGCGTGTAGCAGTGGCGCAGCAGTCGCCGGCTGCCCCCAGCAGGCACAGAAAGCCCCGAGCCTGCCCTAGAGCTGCAGGCACACAGCAGGAGTCCACGGCACTGCAGGAGGACAGGCATGGTTTAACGGCCCCAGCTGCTCACCGCCCATGCCGCCGCCCATGCCTCCCATCGAGGAGATGCCGCCCATGCGGCCTGCAAGGAGCAAGGGAGTGCAGGCCAGAAGGTTGCAACGAAACTACACCACTTTCTGTGCTGCACACTCACCCTTGGCCGCCTCGTTGTGGGCTGTTCCACCTCTTCATATGCTGCAACAGCTGACGCAGCCGCCGCCAACACAAAGGCAGCCGTACTCAACAACACAGGGCCGACACAAAGGCAGCCGGGATACAACACTGGGAGCGCACCCTTGGCCGCCTCGATCTTAGTCTTCTCAATCTCCAGGGCCTTCTTCTTCATCAGGTCCTTGGTCTCGTTGATCTTGGACTGCAGGTAAAGATATCATGAACAATGGTTGAAGTAGTGAACGACCCCTAAATGCTTCTTCATCAGGTCCTTGGTCTCTTTGATCTTGGACTGCAGGTGCGAGGTGGAGAGACGCGGAGCGGGGGAACGGAGTGGAGCGGGGGGATTGCCTGGCAATGCCGTCCACCCAGATTTGTGCGGGTGCAACTGCACACCACTGCTGACCTGCAAGTTAATGAGCTGACATGGCTGTGGCATAACCAAATGCCGCCCCTCTCTGCAAAACACACATGAACACACATGAGGCCATGCAGCAAAGTGCCCACCTGGATGATCATCTTGTGCAGCTTCTCCTCGTGAGACTCCATCTCCGTGTTCTGCCGCACCTGCAAACGAGGACAGGAGGGAACGCGCGGCAGAGGGCTGTTGTGAGAGCCTCCAAAGAGGGGCCCAAACGCCTGCATCCTGAAAACGCTTTCACACTCCACTCGGTTTGCAGCCGCTGCCGGCATGCACATGCATGCAGGTACACATCCCACCCACCTGGGACACAGTCACGTTCTCCTTGTGGCCCAGCGGTGCGACCTCACGCAACCATACGCATTGGTGCACTCGACCAGCCCCCCCAACAGACGCCCACCTGGGATACAGTGACGTTCTCCTTGTGCCCCAGCGAGATGACCTCGTCAAAGGCAAACAGCAGGTCGAATGCCGCAGCCGCCACCTGCACCAGTTGGTTGTTGAGGCACAAGCCGGATAGCAGAGGGCGTGCAACTAGCACAGGCGGTGGCAGCACCAGCAATCGGCGGCTGGCCTTGTCGAACAAGCTGCAGCCCTGCACCGTTCATCGAACTTCTCACCTCGTCCTCCTCCAGCGCCGCCTTGCCGCACAGGCGCAGCACCAGACAGCAACTTTTCAGCACCCAACAGCAGCACGTCTCACCTCTTCTTCCTCCAGGGCCGCCACGTACTCGGGCACCACCTTGCCGCACAGGCGCAGCGTCTCCAGGTCCTCCAGGATGTTGCTGCCCTTGTTGGTCACCAGCACCAGGTACATGGACTGCGGTGCATGGAGTGCATTGAGAGGAGCGCTTGCGTCAGCAGCAGCACTTGGGTCAGCAGCAGTACAGCAATGCAGCATCACTGTTGGTCACCAGCACCAGGTACATGGACTGCGGTGCTTTGGGACAGGCAAATACTAATCAGCAGCGGTACAGCAGTGGTGTGCAGCGCCTCTGTTGGTCACCAGCACATGGACTGCGGCGCATTGGGAGAAGCACTTGGGTCTGCAGCGGCGGCAGCTGCACAGGCTGCCGCGTGCACTGCACCTGCGGTTCACTGCTGCCCCGCTGCAGGCGACTGCGTGCAACTGCTGCTGCTGTTTGGGGAACAGTGCACCCAGGCGCGGCGAGCCAAAGCAGGCGCGGCCTCCGGCCACATACGAGGCGGCCGCTGTGCAGCAGGCGGATGCAAGCGTGGTAAGCACAAGACAAGCGTGGCAAGCCGAGGCGGCAGCACCCACTGACCTCGATGGGCGGGTACAGGTAGCGCTTGGCAGCAGCAGCACAAGCAACAGCGGCAGCTTGCTGCCAACAGGCAACTCACCTCGATGGGCTGGTACAGGTAGCGCACATTCTCCGTCTCCACGTACGTGTGCTGCTTGCCGGTGCCCACCTGCGGCGCAGGGTCGTTGGTTGCGGGGCCCGCTCACATGCAGCCGAGGCCTGCTGCCTGCTGCTCGACCAGCGCCGCAAGCACTTTTAAACCCTTTTTAACCCTAAACACAAAAAGCTCTGCCCTGTAGCCAACTAGCGCAGGCAGCCAGCTGAAACCACGAACCAGCAGCAATCAGCTGGCAGGCCTTTCTGGCCCTTTCTGGGGGGACGTGGTTGCAGACAACCAACGACCACCCCACCGCTGCCGCCACCCACCAGCTTGGGGAAAGCGGCCAGCAGGCCCTCGATGCGAATCCGGCTCATGTCCACAAACTGCCGCGCCACCAGCGCTGCAGATGCGCAAGGCAACGGCAACGGTAAAGGCCTGGCGCTGCGGGCCAAGCCAGCGGCAGCGCGATGGCACCAGCAGTCGAATGCGGGCAAGCGGCGGCGGCCCAGCACCAGCAGCAGGCAGGCAAAACGCAGCGGCAACCACGCGGCCAAAAAACGCACCCTTGCCGCTGCGCGACACGATGGCCGCCGACAGCACAACCATTGTGATCCAGCCGCTGGGTCACGGGTTGTCAGCGATCCGCTGCAAGTGATGGGGCAGCGGGAAGGGCGGCTCGAGCGAGGCGGCGCGGTTGCGGCGGCGGGTGAGCGGCGGGCAGGTGGACGACCCAGGCGGGGCGCCGCTGCACTGCGATCGATCGTGGGCGTCATTGCGGCGCGCCTGGGGCCTGCCAGGCGCGCTGCAGCGCGAGCCAAACTCCCGCCCAGCTCCCAAACTCTGCCTGCGGCCGCATACCTGCTGCTCCAAGCACCCCAGTCAGATCGGCGTCCAGCTGCAGCCCAGCGGTGCGCCACGGTCGCGCTTCGAGCTGAAGCTGGAGGGCCCCTGTAACGCGGCGCGGGGGCTTCAGATGGATGGAGGGCGATGCAAGCGCAAGATCGGCGCTGCGGGCAGGCCGCTGGGGAAGGATGGGCGGCGGCGCCGCCCCAGCGTGGCAGCGGCAAGTGCGGGCGGCACCTCGCTGCTCCATCCAACATGCTGCTCCGCTGCAGACTAAGCTCTGTTGGGATGCACTTGAATGCGACACACGGACCACTGGCTCAGGCTGCACCCACAGCCAACCTGCTGCTCTTGTGCTGCGAGCGGTCTTGCATGCCAGCTCCTGCTCTCTCCATCCTTAGCTGCCACTCCTGACCCAGCCCATTTCAATCACACCTTGGCCACTTTATCATGCAGATTACACACCCTTAGTGCGCTATACAACCCGAAAAATGTAGCAACGCAAAGCGCACGGCCTGTTTAATCAGCGCTCAACAGGCACCGAGCCTGGAGAAGCATACGTATACACACGAGGGGAGGCAATGCAGGGCAAACGGGGTGGCAATGCAGGACGGACGGGGTGGCAATGCGGGATGGACGGGTTGCAAGGCAGTTTGATTGGGGCATCCCAGGCTGCCGCTCCTCTGCGGCTGCAGCCAGGGTCGTGGACTGCTGGCAGCTGGCAACCCTGGGGAGATAAAGTTACAGCTTGAGCCGCCCAAACTGCTGGCCCGCAGGCACGCCCCTGCCCAGCACTGCCTACCGCACCAGCTGGACTGGAGGTGGAAGCTTGGGCAAGTGTCTTGTGGCGTGGCGCACAGGGCCGCAGCAGGGCAGCCAGTCTGCAGGAATTGGGGTAGTGCATCACGACCTTCATGCAACTTTATGCGCTTCATAATGCACAGCCTGCGGCGGATGCAAGCATTCAAGTGCCCCGCCACGCAGAGGTGCAGCCCAACTGCCTCCCAGCAGGGTGCTCACCAGAACCGCCCAGCCGGGTTGTGGGAACTAGGGGTTGGGGCCCTTGCCGACCTTCACGCATGCGTAGCAGTCCTTGGGGCAGCCCTTGCCACTGGGTTCGTGCGTGGCCAGCACACAGCGCTGCATGGGTGGGGTGGGCAGGAAGGCAGGGGGCATGCGCCGCACAGCTGAAGCAAGTAGATGGCTGGAACAAGTAGAGCAAACAGATAAGAACAGGTCAATCTGCCCCTTTGACGGCGCTTCTGGCTGTGGCTGCCAATCTGCGCATCAAACACATCTTACCTCATTGCGCTTGTCACAGCCCGAGTTGTCTTCAGTGCTGCAGGTGACGCAGTTGACGCCGCAGTTGCCTGCACATGGGTGCTTGAAGGATGTAGTGCAAAGGATGTAGTGCTGCACAATCCTTGTTGCACACAAGGGCTGGTTGCACAAGGTGCAGGACACTCCACCTCCTTTCTACCTGCCGCTGCCCGTGCAAACCCTTGGACAGATGCAAGGCTCTGATCAAGGAGGGGACTCACCCACATTCGCATCCTTCTTGATTGGGCCTGGTTGGCGGGAATGAGAGCCAGCTCAGTGACTCACAAGTTGAGGAGTGGACAAGGCAGCCCCGGGGACCTTGCTAGCAAGCGAACAGCAGTGCAGGGCGGCTGCAGGCTGCAGCAAACTTGCAATGCGCACCCAACCCCCCGGGGGCCTCACCCTGGATGTTGTCCTGTGCCAGGCGCCTGGCACCTGGCGCCTGGCCGCCGCCGGCGGCGGCCGCCATCAGGTCCTTTGCCTGGCTTCACGCATTGCTGGAAGGACGTGCAAGAAAGCATCGGGTGGGGCGTTGGGGAGCTGCTGGCTACGAGCAGCCGGAGGGCAGGTGCAGGGGTGCAGCAGTCCTTGTGCAGGGTGCCAGGCCGCTGCCTGTTGGAAGGGCACCACTTTTAAGGCGCCAGCCCGGCCGGCAGGGGATAGGCTGTGCGCACCTGGTGCTTGCATGGTTTGCCGGCGCTCTGTTGAGTGATAGTCGCGCACTTGTATCCTTCAAACCCCTGGGCAGTGCACTCCGCATCACTGTCGCACTGGTCAGGCCCACATGCGTCTGAAATCGGAGCGTAGAGGGGCAGCAAAGGCATCTGGTGATTAGCAGGCAGCTGTTGGGCTTGAACAGGCACTGCCCCCTGGGCGGAGGCTGGCCACGCGCGTCAAGCCGCTGACACGCACTGATTAAAGGCTAGCCCACTGCCCCACATGGGAACGCCGAACAATCAGGGCCTGCTCACCCTTGGGAGGGTTCTTGACCGCGGCGGAATCCAGCAGGTCGCGCCCCTGGGCACCGCGGACCAGCAGGCTGCAGGGGTGGGCAGGGAGGCAGCGAGCGAGCGAGGGTGGGTGGGTGGGCCAGGAAGGAGTGTAGTTACTTGCCGGGGCAATGAGCATCCTCCAGCCACCTTGGCAGCCGTGGCCCGCCGGGTGAGGAGGCCCCCAGCGCTTAGCACCGAACGCAAGACCCCAGCTAAACCCCAGCTCCCCAGCCCCCCACCTGGCCGCCAGCAGGCCGAAGAGGAGCAGCGCGGATTGCTTCATCTTGTCGCAGTGACCTGCTGGGGAGGGGAGGAGGAGGCAGCAGGTCTGCCCCAGCCCCACCAGTTAACTGGCTGGCTGGCCATTGGGTGGCTGGGAGACGAGGAGGCAGGGCGGTGCATGTGGCGCGCAGCTGCCCGGCGGTAGAGCGCAGCGCCTGTTGCGGCGCAGGTGCGCTGTGCGTTAGTTGCCACCTTGTAACTAACCGGCTGGATCCTTGAGCCTTCCTTTCGAGACTATCTGTCAGGCAAGCCCTGCAAACGGCCTGTAACGCCGCTGGCGGCGGCGCAGGAACCAACGTTTTGTTCCTCGCTTGCTTTGCGCTGGCAAACCCTCGCCCAGCTCTACGTGTGGCGGCGTTCCAACGCACTATATAGTGCGCTGTCCCTCATATATGAGGGACAGCGGAGGGCAGGCTGGCCGACCTGCCCACCGCCGCCAAACCCTAAATCCCAACCACAACACCGTTGCCCACCCTGAGCCACTGGCTAGCCTTTGCAGCGCTGCTAGAGCAAGCCTGTGGCGTTTTGGCGCCTTGGCAGCCGTCCAAAGCGGGCGGGCCTGCCTTAAGCTGGGCCAGACACGGCCGCACTTGCCTTGGAGTGCTTGGTGGTGGCTCGGGGGCTTGCCTGGGCGGTTGCCGGGTCGTCAGAGGAGCAGCAGAAAGCAGAAAAAGCAGCAGCAGGAGCGCCTTTCAGAGCCCTTCAGGTGGAAAGCTGCATGACAAGTCCAGGCCCTGGCAGGCGGCCTGTGCAGGATCAAGCCTTGTGGGCAGTGCCAGGCAGTGCAGCAGAACCCACTGAGGGGCAGGGCGGGCAGGGTTGGGCCTGCCGCTCGCCTGCCGCCGTTGGCACCGCTGCCGCGGCGCCGCTGCCGCTGGCGCCGCCGCACCGCACCCGGCCAAACTGTTTAAGAATTCTGACGCAATTCAATTATGGGCTTGGCAAAGCGTCCCTGCGTTGCATCAACTTAAGCGGCCAGCTTATCAAGCACCCCAACCCATCCAGCTGCTGCTGTCCCTGGAGTTAGTTGGCGAGCAGCAGAATCTCCTAGGTCACATCAACTAGTGCTGGTGAAGCAGGCCCCAGCATGTGGGCATGGAGCAGAACGATGGTGGCAGCGCTGTTGCTGGGCAGTGCCAGCGCAGCGGCGTCAGCCGCTTGAGCGCGCACTGCAGGCAAACGCAGCAGCAGACCAGGAGGGGGGCAGCAGAGAGTAGGGGAGGTGCAGAGAGGCAGGTGCAGCTTGCAGAAAGGGCTATCAGCACTCAACGGGGGGCAGGTGGGAGAGGAAGGCACAGGCTTTGCCAGGGAGGCATGTGTATCATTGAGGGAGGCAGGGAGGGAGGGTTGCAAGCGGGCGGAGCACCGCTGCATGGCGGGCTGTTGGGACGCAGCCAAACTGGGCAGACCATGGGGGGAGTGGAATGCTGGCGTGAGCGTGGTGTGGGCGAGTCTCAAGAGCGCCCACAGCCTCCGCTCATCGCCCAGGTGTGCAGGCTTCGCCCACATTCCGACGCTGACGCGTAGGCGGGAGCTGCCCATCCTCTCAGCTTTTTTATAGCTCTGTTCGAGAGACTGCGATCCCTTGGGTGCTTTGCAGGGTAGGGGGTCAGCCAGGGCAGCGCTGCCCCAACGCGGGGGCCCACGGGGCCTGGCACCGGCGCCCGCGTCGCAACTGGAGTATTTTCGCACCTCAGGCACCTGCGCGATGCTCTGCTGCTTGCATCATACAATTTTATCATAAAACATGTTTAAAACAGGTGTCGGCCCGCATTAGGGCTCGGCAAGTCCAGCACGCAGGTCCCAACTTTCCCCTTGCAACACTCCTGCGATACCAATTCACCGTGTGCTCATCAACATCCCAGATCTCTGCTCAGCCCCCATGCTAAAGCGGTTCTTCGGCGGCAAGCCTGGGCGCGGTCAGGAGGCGGCCGTCGCCCCGGCGGATGCCATAGCCAAGCTGCAGGAGGTGAGCGCTGCAGGTGGCGTTTAGGGGCGGTCGCTATAGCGCCTTCTGGGCTGCCGCCGCTGCCGCCGACGAGACCACGCACCGCCCCACTGCCCGCGCTGCCCTCTGCCTGCGCGCTCCCGTGCAGACCGGGGAGCTGCTGAACTTGAAGCGGGACCTGCTACAGGCCAAGGTGGAGCAGCAGCAGGAGCTGGCCCGGCAGCACGCGCGCGAGAAGCGGGACAAAGGTGCGGTGTCGGTTCCCGGCTGCGGGAGGACCGGCCGCGGCCCTGCACGCCGCACGCCATGGCTCACGCCGCTGCCGCCCGCATGCCCTGGGCACTCCCTCGCAGCGGCGCTGGCCGCGCTGCGCGCCAAGAGGCTGTACGACGGGCAGCTGGGCCTGGTGGAGCAGCATATCGCGCGGCTGCAGGAGAACCAGGTGGGGCGCCGCTCGTGCCGCACAGGGATACCAGCCCGAGCTGGACAGCCCAGCACGGCTGGCGCTAGACAGCCCAGCATGGCTGTCACCCGCGCACGCCAGCATGCTCCCGCCTCCAGCGCCTGTGCCTCACAAA
>RRZL01000022.1:240873-254490 GCA_006782975.1 Chlorella sp. Dachan | reverse complement strand
GGGCTGCTGCGGCTGCTGGTGTCGGGCACACGCACTGGCGAGAGAGACCTGGCGCCGCACATGATGGGAGCCAGTGCGCCGTGCACCCATTCGACGTGGCGGCCTGTTGGCCCCACACCGCGCCGTGCAGGGCCTGAAAGACGAGGCGGCGCAGGAGGACGCGTCGGCAGCGGCAGAGCTGGCGGCGCTGGCGGCGGGCACTGGCAGGCCTGGGGACCTGGCCCTGCCCTCGGCCCCCCGCAGCCGCGCGCAGCGCGCGGCGCAGCGGCAGACAGCCGAGGAACGAGAGCTGGCAGAGCTCAAGGCGGCGCTGGCGGTGTGAGGAGCGAGCGTGGAAGGAGTCAGCCTGTTTTTGGAACAGAGCCTTTAAGGGAACAAACGGCAACATGTCGCCAGGGCCGGACAAGCTGCAGCTATTGTAACAGCATAAGCGGCATGTGTATTAACAACAGCCGATTATGATGAATTCAGCTTTAATCTGCTATTGTACTGAACCTGGACGCATGTTCAATCCCACATCGCGTCAATCCTGCCTCATTCAGGCACCAAGCACAATCCAACTGCACTTTGCAGCCAACCCGCCACCTGCACATAAATCCACCGCCGGCACTTCGGTCCGCCGCCCGCTCCCCTCCTACTTATGCACAGCCTCTGCCCTTGCAACCAACCAGTTCTCCCGACTTACCTGATCACTTGCACAGTTAACCGGCCAGCGCGTTTAAGCTATAGAGCTATAGGCACCGGGCTGGCGCGCACAGGCCCACGTGCCTCCTCTCGTCACCGGCGTGGCTCTGTTTGAGAGGCGCTCGCCGCTTTGCGTGGTACTGCAGGGAGGGGGCGTAGCTGGGCACCAAGCTGGCAGGTAGGCAGGCCGGCGGTGCCGCTCGGCTCGGATGCGGGGTCAACCGTCTGGCTGGGCCGTACCGCCACGCCTGCTGCTCTCCCTCCCCGCCCCTGCTTGCCGCCATCCTTGTGTCCAAATGTGCCACCCGCTGTCCCATCGCCCCAGCAGCATCAAGAGCACCTCAAATGCATGGTTGGAAGTCTACTTCCCCCACAGTCTGCAACCGAAACCCTACCGGCCTGCTTCCTGGCAGCGCACTGCAGCGCTTGCCCTGCCTCGCAACCGACCTTGCGCGGGGGTCGCCTTCCCCTGTTTAATGTTTTGCAGACTCGCCCCAAACCCGCAAAACACTCTTGCTTTGTCATGCCCACCACTGAATGGCTTCAACGATGAGTGTCTGGGAGATGAGGAGGCAGGTCCGGGCGGCCCGCATGTGGCGCGCAGCTGCCGGCGGTGCAGTCTCTTCGTTACGACTCAGGTACACGGACTGGTTGTGCAAGTGCGAGACTTCCTAGACTCAAAGCTGCCAGGCAAAACCTAGCAAAGAGAGGCCCGAGCGCTGGCGAACGGGGCGCGCACGGCGGCGGCGGCGCAGGAACCAATGTTTTTGTTCCAGCTTTGCTTTGCGCTGGCAACCCAACTTCACCCGTGGCGGCTGCTGCTGTTTCTGGATTTGGTCGGCAAGCAGACGAAGTCTCCTAGGTTACATCAACTAGTGCTTGCAGCAGACCCCAGCATGCGGGGATGGAGCAGGGCAACAGTGGCAGCGCATGTGCTGGGCAGCGCAGCGCAGCGGCGTCAGCCGCTCGTGTGCGCACTGCAGGCAAAAGCAGCAGCAGGAGGGGGCAGCAGCGAGCAGGAGAGGTGCAGAGGGGCAGGTGTAGCTTGCAAAAAGGGCTATCGGCACTCAACTGGGAGCAGGTGGGAGCAGAAGGCAGGCTTTGCCAGGAAGGCATGTGTTCATTGAGGGAGGCAGGGAGTGGGGGAGGCAGGGAGGATTACCACCGAGCGGAGCATGGCATGGTGAGCTGTTGGGAGGCAGCGTGGCAGGCACGGCAGCTTGTGATGGGGCAACTGGCTATGCATGCGGGGCAGAGGCTGCCTGCAACTCCAGGGCTCGGCGCCGGCCTGAGCACCGCCCAGCGGCCTGCGTAGCACGCAGCACTGCACAGCATGGCGCAGCGTGCCGACGCATCAGGGCTCGGCGCCGCCCAGCGGCCTGCGCAGCACGCCGCGCAGCACACACGGCGCCGCCCAGCACAGCATGCGGCATCAGGGCTCAGCGCCGCCCAGCATGATGGCTTCCATCTCAGCATCCGTCATTGTGCGGCGCGGCGGGCCGGGGGGGCCGGAGGGCACGGCCATGCCGCGCAGGACGGGCATGGAGCCGCCCACAATGGGCACTGCGGGGTTGGGAAAGGAAGTGTGGGCGGGGTTGGTAAGCACACAGTGCAGAGGACGAGCTGCGGCAGCAGATGACCCGTATCGACTGCACATCGCTGGCCGCTGAGCCTCTGACAACTCGGCCCAGGCGGCCTCAATGCATCCGGCGGAAGGCAGCCCACTGCTGCAGCAGCAGCCCACAGCCGAGACACGTGCAACCCCACGCACCCGCAATCATGTTCTTGCAAGCAGCAGGTCAACTCGGTGCGACCCACACCCACTCAACAGCTGGAACACACCCGACAGAACAGCTCACCCGCAATCATGTTCTTGTACTCCTCAGGGATTGGCTCCCTCGCCGCCGGCTCCCGCGCCTGCTGCTCCCGCGCCTCCCCGCCGCCCAGCAGCTGTGCCATCAGCCGCTCCGCTTCCGCCGGCGGCAGCGCCGAAATCTGCTGGCCATCGGCCGTGCGCCGCGGCGGGAAGCTGATGCTGGGAGTGCGGTGCGCTGGCTCAGCTGCAGCGGCCGGGGCAGCNGGCGGCGCCGCCGCCGCTGCCTGCTGCTGTGGCGCCTCGGGCTCTGGCGCGGCGGCGGCAGAAGAGCCCAGCGGCCCGATGCTGGCCACCACGTGTCCAACCTCCACGTTGTCGTCTGGCTTGACCTGCAGCGCAGGGTGGGAGGTGGGCGGAAGGGCGCAGGGTTGGAAGCAGGTAGAGGGTTTGGAGGGTGGAAGAGGAGAGGCGCTGGGCGGGAGGTGGGAGTGAAGGGTGGATGGGAGGGAGGCAGGGTCAGCTGGAGGGGTGGGCGGTGGCAGGTGGGAGCGGAGGGCGGTTGGTCCTTGTGTGGGCTGGGCCATGCAACGGCCTGGGCAGGCAGGTGGGTCATGCACCAGCCTGGGCAGCGCAACGGGCAGGCAGAAGGTGGAGGTGCGAGTGCCGCATCCAAAGGCCCAGCCACGCAAGCAACCACACACATTGCCTGCACCAGCATGGCATCCAACACAGCACATGCCTCCAGTCGAGTGTCCAACTACACAAACACAAACCGCTCACCAGAATCGCCTCCACCACGCCCGCCTTGGGCGCCCGCACATCCACTGTCACCTTGTCCGTCTCAATCTGCATGGAGGGGCACAGCACCGACCAGTTGACAGGCGCTTGCAGAGCGCCTCGCCCTGCGCAGCCGACGAGTTGGGGTGGTGCAAACGCTAGTGCCCCAGTGCATTTGCATGCATGCTCGGCTGCAGCAGCGCACGCACTCTGTTGGGACGCACGCCGGCCACTGACCAAAGCCAACCACCACGCACTCAGGGCAGCAGCTTCAGCAGGCACTGGAGCCATGGCATGCACAAGCAAGCGAGTGTGCCCTCACCCGACCAAACCGGCTCCCAAGCAAACTGAACACCGCACCTGCAGGATGGGCTCATCCTCCTCCACCCGGTCGCCCGCCTGCTTCAGCACCGCCGCCACCGTGCCGTCTGAGATGCTCTCTCCCAGGGCCGGAATCTTGACTTGCAGGCTGCTCAGCAGCTGGCGCGCGGTGTGGAGGCCCGCCGTCGCGGCCGCCGCTGGCCACCAGGCGCCGCCGCCAGCAGCTGCCGGGGCGGCCAGCGCTGACCGCACGCCCCTCAGGGCGAGCTGCCGGGCCGCCTGCATGGTTGGTGCGCCGCAGACCTCACGAGCAGGAAGCAAGGGAACCTGGAGGGGGCAGGCGAACGAACCCTACTGCGGGACAGCTTGCAGCGAGCGCGCTGATGCGGCGAGACACTGGAAACCCGACAGGGAGCGGCCAGGGGCGTTGAACGACCGTCATGACGCGTCTGCTGCGGGCATGAACCAGCGGGCGGTCCGATGAGCCTGATCACGCCTGCAACTTGCACGTGATAGGACGATCATAGACCCAAACATCCCAAGCCAGCCGTCGGCAGCCTTGCCCCCGCGAACGGACCTCGACCCGAGCGAACAGGCGGCGTTGCGGCGCCCCACTTTTATGAGTAGCAGCCTAACAGTGCACAAAGCGATCGCCGAGGCCCCAGCCCTCGCAGAGCCCACCAGCCCCCCGCCAGCGCCGGCGCCGCCGCTCCGCCGCCGCTCCAGCTTCCGCCCGCCAAGCAGCAGCACAAGTGGCTCTCGCTGCCGCCCTGCGCAGCCAACATGGCGGCGCTAGTGCTGCGCCTGGGTGCTGGCCTGGTGGTGGCTGGCGGCGGTGCGCTGCTGGCGGCTCGGCTGCGTGAGATGCTGCAGCAGGCGCGGCAAAACGCACAGCTGGGGCGGACGCCATGCGGCAACCCGCTGCCGCGCGAAGTGCACGCTGTGCTGCGCGCCGCTGAGACCGCTAACAAGCGCATCATCATCGTTGGGGACATCCACGGCAGCGCAGGTGGGGTTGAGGTGTGGGTGGTGTGCATGGGAGGCGGCTGGCATGGTGCAGGGCATTGCACTGCGTGCGGCGGCATGCCCAGCCAGACATGTGCCGTGGCGTGTGCCCAAACCCAGGCCCAGGCCACGTGTCCCTCTGCCGCAGGCAAGCTGCAGGCACTGCTGCAAACTTGACGGCATGGCTTTGCAGGCACCTCACATTGCTTCGTGGCTACGCCTTCCCGGCCCCCATGCCGCAGACGAGCTGTAGGCGCACTTGTGGCCATCCCCATCGTAGACTGTCTGGCCGATGCTTTCCCATCTCCAAATCTCCAATGCAATCCAATCTGCAATTGTCATGCCGCAGACGAGCTGCAGGCGCTGCTGCAGAAGCTGGGCTACCGGCGGGGGCAGGATCTGCTGCTGAGCGTGGGCGACTTGGTGAACAAGGGGCTCGACTCTGAAAAGGTGGGCGTGCGCTGCAACCACGTTGGCGTTTCCAGCTGAGGTGCGGCTGCTCGTGCATTTGTTGCCCTCGTGGGTTGGCATGGCACGGCACAGCGTGGCATGGCACGGTATGGCATGGCACGGCATGCCATGGCATGGCGGCATCAGGGAATGAGTTGAGTGGAGCATGCAGGAGGTGTGTGATGAGCGTATGCATGCATGCTTGGCAGCAGGGCCTGGCATGGCGGCATCAGGGAATGAGTTGAGTGGAGCATGCAGGAGGTGTGTGATGAGCGTATGCATGCATGCATGGCAGCAGGGCCTGGCATGGCGGCATCAGGGAATGAGTTGAGTGGAGCATGCAGGAATGTGCGTTGAGCTGCATGCATGCATGCATGGCAGCAGGGCCTGGCATGGCTATTACTGCACATGCATAGCACGGCGTGGCACCTGCATGGCACTGCATGGCTTGTGCTGGCATGGCATGACATGGCATGGCCATGCCCAGTTGCCTCATTATGAGCCATAATACCCCAGGCTTTCAACCTCCAGGCGCTCAAGCTTGCAGTGGAGGAGGGCATGCACACTGTGCCATGTCTTTTTTCGCTCACCCAGCTTCAACCAACCAACAACCAGCTCTTCCAGCCTGCAGGTGCTCAAGCTTGCGGTGGAGGAGGGCATGCGCCCCGTGCGCGGCAACCACGACGACTCAGGTGGGTGTGCAACCAAGTTTGAAGCTGCACCGAGCATCCTGGGAGCCGTTGCCTGAGCGCATGGCTGGCTTTGGAGCCGCTGGGCGAACGACCGACCGACTGCCGGCATGAGCGCACAGACGCTGGTCCATTGTGCCTGCACACAAACACCATGCTGCCTGCACACAATGCCATTCTACCTGCACACAAATGCCTTGCTGCCTGCAGCCTACGCCGCCTTCCGAGCCTGGCTGGATGGGCAGGACATCCCCAAGCCCAAGAAGCAGGTGCCGAGCGGTGCCGCTTGCTGTCGCTCTTGATTGGATGACGGATCGGTGCTGCACGCGAGGGGGCCAGAGTGCGCACGCAGCGCCTCAGGGTGTGCACGCCGCGACGGTTGAGTGCCATCAGCTTGCGCATCAACTTGCTGACTACATCCATCCATGTCCGCCCTTCCCCAGGGCTGGGTGGCGGGGCTGCCTGAGGAGCTGGCCGCTTTCCTGGCCGAGCTGCCCTACACCATCTCGGTGAGGCGGCGAGTGTAACTGCAACTGCGCAACCACTGCGCATTGTGGCGTGCTCGCGGCTCATGCACCCATCGGTGCTTGCTGCTGCGGTCCTGGCCAGGCTGGCGCTGCCCGGGCGGGCGCATCGCTGCTCGACCCTCCTGCTCACAGCAGCAGGGGCTTGGCGCCGCCAACCTGAAACGCGCGCATCCTCCCCTCCTGCCGCAGCTGCCGGCCTATGGTGTGATCATCGTGCACGCTGGGCTGGTGCCGGGGGTGCCGCTGGAGCGCCAGGCGCTGTTCGACATGGAAAAAATGTGAGCAGTGGGGTTGCGGTGATGTGCACATGGAGGTGCGGTGATGTGCACTTTCCCAGCCGCCAAACAGGCTCCCAAACGCGCTCAACTGTGTTCTGGCGAAAGCTACCGGGATGTCTGCTGCCAACGCCATGCCTGTGCTGCATGAGTCACGCCGCATCCCGTTGGCTCTTCAACCCTGAACTCCCTCCCCCGTGCTGACCTGTGGCTCTCCTGTGAGAGCAGGCGCGATGTGATCCCAGCAGCAGAGGAGCGTGCCGCTGATGCGGCAGCGGCGGGCCTCGCGGCGGGGGACAGTGTTGACTCGCTGCCCACAGGAAACTTTGATTGGGAGGCCTGCGGCGTGGCCCTGGCGCAGCTTGCTCGCTCCGAACCTGCGCCGCCGCTGCCAGAAGCAGCAGCAGACGGCACCCCCAGCGGCAGCAGTGCAAGCGGCGGCGATGGCGGCGGCAGCAGCGATGCGCCCAGCAGCAGACCCGCCAGCCTGCTGCCTGCTGACTTGGCGCTGCTGGCGCGGGAGCAGCCCAACCCGCTGGGCCGTGCATGGGCGGGCGTGTGGAGCGGCCAGCTGCCGGGCCAGGCGGGGCCGCTGCATGTTGTGTTTGGACATGATGCCAAGCGGTGAGTGAGTGAACGTCCGTGTTCTATGCAAGCTCGACCGCACCCGGGTGGCAGCAGCATGGGTGGAAAGGTGCCATGTCAGGTTCTGCTTTATGTCTGTGTTCTGCTTCTGTACTGCTTGCGATGCTGACGCGCCGGCAACAGCTGCCTCCCGCCTCCTGACCAAACCTTGGCATGACCTTACCTCCGGCCTTGCTGCGCAGGCGCCTGCAGCTGCACCGCGCCGCCACAGGGCTGGACACGGGGTGTGTGTATGGTGGAGAGCTCACGGCTCTGGTGCTGCCGCCGCTCAACGAGCAGGGCGTGCCGCTGCTGGACGAAGCGGGGCTGCCAGCAGGTGCGCTGAGCTGAGCTGTGCTTGCTGCTGGTGGGGGGTGCTTGAATCGTGAGCACCTGCAAGCAGGGCCAGACTGCAAGCAGGTCTGCTGCTGCTGCTGCCGCTGCTATGCTCGCTCACCCCGCAGACCGGCACCCAGCCCTGTAACCCTGAGCTCTGCTGCATGTGCGCCTCCAACCTGCCGGCACAGACGCACAAGAAATCGGCCTGTGCTCCGGCCTGCCTGCCTTCCTGGTGCAAGTGCCCGCCACCGGCGTGCACAGCCACAAGTACGAGCAGCCAGACCAACAGCTCAAGGCCGCCCGGCAGGAGGCCGCCAAGCGGCACACGGTGGCAGCTCTGGTGGCACGCCAGGCGCAGCAGGAGCAGCAGGCGCAGCACCGGCCGGGCGGCAGCGTGCAGCTGGTGCAGCGGGCCAGGGCGGCGGCTGGGGGAGCGGCGGCGGCGGAGCAGAAGAGCGCAGCGGACAAGAAGGACGAATAGTACGATTCAAAGCGTGTAACATAGCTGTGTGTGTGTCACATGCATGTCCCACGTGTCCATCCTGCGCAGCCCGCGCTTTTGCAACATGTCAAGCATCGGGGCATTCCAGCTTGCTGCCCCTGCCTGCCTGGCACGGTCGCCCGCATGCCATGCATAGTTGTGGGTGGGGACCGGTGGGTCACAGGTGAACACAGCAGGACAGTCGGTGGCAATATCCAGGCATTCAGGAAGGGGCAGCAATGTGGCAGGTCCATGCGCATGCCGGCGCCCGTCCAACATCGCCGCGCTGTGCATGGCGTGCGGCATCTGGCTCTGCCCCACCGTGCACTGCCCCTGGCAACTGTTTCCACACACTTTGCAGAGTGCTCCAGAGCCCTGGCGAGCTCGGCAGTTGCTCGTGATCGCAAGCTCGGTTCGTGGCTGCCTCTCCGCGTGAGCTATGTTGCGTGCGAAGCTTTGAGATCGATTGCAAGTGTGCGCTCAGCTTGTTAAGATTCAGCAAAGGCCTGCACCGAACGAAACCTGCGATTGGGAACCCGTGGCCACGGCGCTTACCCGCTTTGGAACGTTTGCGGCCTTGCATTGAAACTCTTGCGTCGCGCTGAAGTAATCTGGACCGACCGCCAGCAGCAGCGCGGACTGGGCGCCACCTACCCCCACCGCCGCCGCCTGCAGCTGCCGCTGCCGCCCTTTCGATTCGCAGTACCAGTGCATCAACCTGCCTCCTCTCCCCCACATTCTTCGCAGACGTGCACGCTGCCATGCGCGTCATGAGGCCCGTGGCGCTGCTGCTGGCGCTGTGCTGGCTGGGGGCCGCCGCCGCGCAGGAGTGCACCCAGGTGCCGGCCCGCCCGCCCCGCCGGTGCTGCGCCCCAATCAATCCAGTCTGCTGCCGCAGCTCAGCCGCCTGTGCTACAGCGTGCACTGGCATGGCCCTCGCACCATCCACATGTGCATGCCTTGCCGACTCGCTGCTGCGTTGCGAAATCGCTGCTGCTTGCAAACCCATCCTGCCGCAGGTGCCTAATGCGATGGTCATCACATCTGCTTACGCCGGTTCAGCTGACTCTGTGGCCAAGTCGGCGGAGGAGTGCTGCCAGCTGTGCAAGGATGCGCCCCGGGCAGGCACCGCCTTCACGCTGACCTGCCAAGTGTGGACCTGGTGAGCCGGATCAAGGGGGCAGCTGGGGTGGTTGACTGTGCGCCCATACTTGCTGCTGGGTGCTGCATGGCAGGCCCCGCATTGGATGGCGTGTGGCGGTGGCGGCAGCCAGCAGCAGCCGTGGCCCGCTGCCGCTGACGAGCCCGGCATGCTGCACCGCCCGCCCCCCAGGTGCCCCTGGGACCGCGCATTCACGGATCCGTGCATCACCACCCGCTTTGGGTTTTCGGAGCCTGCCGGGCCCGGCAGCTGCTTCCTGTGGCATGTGCCGGAGGGGGAGGCCGCCAAGGCCGACTGCCAGGGTGAGAAGGGATCGATTTGGAGATATGGAGGGGCCATGAGTGTACGAGAACGCGTTGCAGTGGTGGTTCCTTCGGGCACGTGCGGCCTAGGCAGCTGCCAACTGCCATCAGGGTGCCCCACGCCATGCCCACGCCCATGCGGCAACCCCGCCGCCCTCCTGTGTTCCTGCCCCCTGCCGCAGGTGCCGACTGCCCCTGGATCAGCGGCTACACCACCGCCACCAACCCCCTCGACACCCAGCCGGCTGCCGCCCCCGAAGCCAACGCCACCGTGGCGGGCGCGCCCGACGCGGCGCCGGGAGAGAACGAGTCGCTCGCTCCTGCCCCTGCTCCGGAAGTGGCCTATGGCGGTGAGGGCGACAGCAGGGCGGGTCGCTGGAGGAGGCCGCTGAACCAGACTCGGCTAGGCTAGGAGGCGGCTGCTGAGCTGCCCATGCGCGCCCGTCCCACGCGGGTGCACCCACGTGCACATTGGTGTGACGGCTCCACAGAACCTTGCCCACTCAATGCCATCCACTCAATCCACTCCATGCCACTTCACGCCCTCTCGTTGGCGCCCCAACGCAGATGCCTGCGGCGCAGGCTCGGTCCAGCAGGGCACCATGCTGATCACCCCCACTCTGAATGGAGACATCACCGCTGAGTCGCAGGAGCAGTGCTGCAGCCTCTGCAACAAGGCGGCGGACTGCCACGTGAGCGGCGGGTGCTGTGCTATGCGGTGCTGCGTTGAGCTGTGCTGCGCTGTGCTGTGCTGCGCTGTACTGTGTACGCGGTACCATGCTGTGCCGCCCGGGGGCCTGTTATCGCATTGTGCGACAAGCGGGTGTAAAGCCGAGCCGACCGAGCCGAGTTGTGCGGGGCTATGCTGTGCTGTGCTGCGTCGAGCCATGCCGGCTGGAGTCACATCCCGGCTGGACTCAACCCCCCAGCAGGCGCCATCCCCCCGCAGGTCTGGTCCTACTGCCCCTTCTCGGGGGACTGGAAAGACACGTGAGGATGCTTAGCATAGGCTGCATAGGCTATGCAGGATGCACCTGTGTCAGCATGTGCATGACCTCATGACCACATTGTGTGACGCCGGCCAGCCGCATGCATGCGGTGACGCCCAGCGGCCCTCGCACCAGGGCCAAACGCAAACGACACACCTCCTGCCCCCTCCCACCGCAACGCAGGTGCACCACCACGCGGTTCGGCACCGAAGAGAAGGCGCGGCCCAAGGCCTGCTTCCTGTGGACCTTGCAGCCCGGCGCTGAGCCCGCTGTGGACCAAAGCGGCAGCCGCTGGGTCAGTGGGCGCAAGCCTGTTGTGGGCTCCGGTGGCAGCGCTGCGCCGGCGCCGCCAGCCGTTGCTGCGCCGGCGTCGGGTGGCACGAAGGGCGTGCGTGGAGGTGAGTGGGGGGACTGTGTGCGCTGCGAGATGTGTTGCTTTGCTTGGCGCCGTGGGGCTAGGGGAGACTGAGGGACGGAGGTTGCTTGCTGGTGATCATGCTCACTCCCGCCCACGCTGCTGTGCTCCCGCCATGCAGGCTCCCTTGGTGTTGTGGTTCTGCTGGCTGCCCTCGGGGCTGCGGCCTGGGGCGTGCTGTGATGTGGCTGTGCGCCTGCAGCTCAGCACTGCTGCGGCATGGGCAGGACCCACCCGGCACAAGCTCAAATCGGCGCCTGCAGCACTGGTCTTAGCTTTGAGAAAACCTTACCATGAGATTATGAAGCGGCTCAGCAGGCAATGTGCTGCAACAGCTTGCAAGGCAAGCACGCAGTCCTGTGAACCGATGGTGAAAACAGACTAGCAGCAGCAGAGCAGGTAACAGGGAATTGGTGAGCAATGACAGGTTAGCGGGAGGCGATCGGGCGAGGAAGCGGCAACGGGCGGGGCAGACCAGCAAGCGGCAATGGAACCGGCAAGCCGGGTTTGCACAGCGTCGAGGGGCCCCTTCCCATGAGCCAGCCCTGCTCCCTGGACAGAGAGCAGGTGGCAATCCTTAGAACAAGTAGACAAGGTTGTTGGTTACCTGCGTGTGGCAACCAGGTGAGTGGGCAAGCAGCTCAGACGGGTGCAGTGCTCCGCGCAGCCAGTCGTCGAGCAGGTCCGCAGGTGCATTCGTTGACGCGCAGAGGCTGCACCCCGTAGCACCGTCGGCAGCAGCAGCAGCAAAGGCGTGGCGCTGCACCAGCATGTGTGCGAAGGCCACAATAGAATGATCAAATCAAACAGATCCACCCTCACCGTCCAAAACAGGATGAAGGTGAGCAGCTCGGTCTGCGAAAACACGCCGGACCAGACCAGCTGCGAGCTGCAGGAGGGGTGGAGGGAAGGCCGGGCGGATGGGCGCATGTTGAGGCAATAGGCGGCAGCTGTCAGGATCTCACAGCAGTCCGAGGAGAGCTCCCAGTGTGGTAGAGCTCGCAGGTCCGGCCCTCTAAGTGCAACCACATCCGCTCGGACGCCCGCCGGCAGGCAGCATCAGCTGCGGGTGAGGGCCACCGCCACCATCCAAGCGCAGCAGCAGATCAGCCGTCGCAGCAGGTGAGCCGCCGCTTCCGCATCAGCCTCAGCCTCAGGTGCCAGCCACCCGCGCACCTAGAGGGGAAGAACCGCTGCGGCTGGCCGCCCGCCTTGAGCGCCAGCAGGCCGCTCGCCAGGGCATGGGCCACCAGGTACACCAGGAAGCCCTTGTACCTGCCGAGGAAGGAAAGAAAGGGACCAATACAGCGACTGCAATCGCGGCCATGGGTGTAAAGCAATGTATAGGCCACCAGATAGGAAGCTTAGTTGAGGCAGCAGGTATACGCAGCGGCGCGGGGTGGCAAAGCAGGCTGGCGGCGCGTAGCAAGCAAATGCCACGTGGCGCCTGCTTCCCGAGGGCTGTGCTGCGAGGCCCAGGCTATCTTGATGTGTATACAACATGATGATTGAAGCGTGCTCACCCGGTGATGCCTACCACGCCCGCAAACACGCCCGCCAGCAGCGAGGAAAAGATCTTGCTGCAGCAAGGGAGCACGCGGGAGTGGGGAGCGCAGCAGTTGGAGCCAGCCTGACGGCGCACAGCCACAGGGCTGCGGGGGCGCGCATGGCCCGCCCGCCCGCCCAGCACGGGCCTTGGTGGGCAGCGCAGGTTGCCAGGACGACCTAGCCGCATGCCTGCTGCCATCGGCAGCAGTCCAGCCTGGCCCTGCCTCACGTGGACGTCAGGATGTCAATGTTGTTCTTCAGGTGCTTCGGGTTGAGCAGCTGCTCTCCCAGAGGCACGTCTTTGAGCAGGCCGCTCGTGGCGGCCGCCTGCGGAGGCGCCCCTGGGGCTGCCTGCATCGCCGCCGCCTACCGCTTGCTCTTGCCGGCCACTGCTGCTGCCTGCACCGACATGCAGGCTTGGACAATATGAGTTGGAGCGAGGCCAACATGCAAGCCACACGTACAACGTCAGCGACAGCAACAGCAGCCGTCGCCGGCAGCGGTGGAGCAGGCGGCAGCAACAGCGGCGGTGAAGGAGCAGCGGCGGCAACCTGCCGGCTGCGGCTCATCGCGCTCGCAAGCTCCAGCATGTGCGCTGGGGACACCGCGCGGCAGCAGGGCCTCTGCAGAGGCGGCGGTAGCAGGGCGCCTGGCTTTGCCAGCGGCTGTGGCGGGGCTGTCGACGCACCTGAACGCTGGGATCGCTCTTTGAAGTTCGCAGAGCGAGCAGGGAAGCGCCGCGTGCGCCCTTCAGGCTCGAGCAAAGACGGGGCCGCGCTCCTGTGCTTATTTCGCGCTTCCAGGCACTGATTTACACTTGTAATAAAGCAGCGACAACCGATCCGGCGCAGTCCCATGAAGCACCGCGCCCGCCACCGCCTGCCCGCTGCCGCTGCTGTTGCGCTTGGCCCTCCTCACATCGCCCCCACCGAAAGGCTGACCGCGCTAACCGCGGGCGAGGGTTTGAGTGATGCCACCCCCGGGACCGGCGAGGGGGAGGCGCTGCCCCTCGCTGCAGGGATGAGTTCCTCGCCGCCACCGCTGCCGCCGCTGCCGCCGCTGCCGCCGCTGTTGTTGCCCACCGCCCCCTGCTGCTCCCGGGCCAGCTTCTTCTGCGCAAAGTACTTGCCCTTCACCTCGTTCATCTCTCGCTGCAGCCGCTCGATCTCGTACTTGTACTCGTGCACCTGGGGGGAGGCGGGGAGGGGTGGGG
>RRZL01000022.1:194358-240373 GCA_006782975.1 Chlorella sp. Dachan | reverse complement strand
CCAACCTGTCTGCCTCCCCTCCCCTCGCCAGCCTACCTGCCTCCACGCCCCTCCCCTCCCCCTCCCCGCCCCACCTGGTACAGGTTGAGCTGCTCCGCGGCCTCGGGCCCCGGCTGCCGCGCCAGGATGGACTTGAGCTCCAGGTACAGCCGCTCCTTCTCCTGCGGGGAGGAGGGTGCATTGAATTCAAACCCCCAAAAGGCAGACACGTATCAGGAGGCAACATTCGCAAGCCGTGCGCGTGACGGCAGCTGGAAGGCAGGCCATCCGCCAAAGCTGGGCTGGATATAAGAAGCTGACTGCAGAGGTAGTGGGCGGGCCGTGAGGTGGGCTAGCCTTCCCGCAAGAGGGTGCCTTTGCTCGTTGCGCAAAAACGAAGAGTGCACCGGCTTGTCTAGATCGGCAGCTGTCCTCCTCGCATGCCGGCACACATGCAGCGACGCAACCAATTCGTTAGCATGCCATCCCTCCAACTCGCCTGGATCTGCAGGTCCTTCTCCACCACCTCCTCCGTCTTGGCAATCAGCCGCTTCTGCAGCGCCTGCAGACGGCAGGATAGCCAGCATGGCGGCAGCACTGGTTGGCCTGCGCCAGTGCGGACCGGCCCCCCACGCAGCTGCTGTTACGAAGCGCCTCATGCTGCTGCTGCGCATGCGCTGCCGACCCTGCCGGAGAGCTGGCACGCACCTGGATCTTGAGAATCATCTCGTATGTGGTGGGGTCGCTGCCCTCCAGCTTGCGCCACCTGCGGGCGGGGATGTGTCAAGTGCGGAGGTGCTCACCACAGCACGAAACGCCACATGCCCGGCCTGCAGGCCTGAGCGACACATGCCAGCGAGCTTGCCCCGCCATGACCCAACACGCCACTCGTACCGGTGGCACGCTGAACCCGCGCGGGTTCTCCAGCACTTGGCCCAGCGCCCGACAGCTGCCTCCACCAAAACTGATCCATCCCGCCCACCCAGTGCACTGGTCACGTGGCCGCCACACAGCCCGCACCGGTGCACATTGAGCGGGTTCTCCAGCTCCTCACTCAGCGCCTTGACGCGCGTGCGCTCCGCCAGCAGCTCCCGGTTCAGGTGGTGCACCTGCGCCTCGGTTGGCGGGGGTGCACAATGCATTGCAAGCCATACTAGACATGCCCCAGCTCAGGGAGACATGCCCCAGCTCAGGGAGACATGCCCCAGCTCAGACAGACCCGCCAACATGTGCTCAACCGCTCTTCTGCCGCCACAGCGCACCGCCACCCGCAGCAGCGGCAGCAGCACACCTCGCGCCGCAGCACGTCAGCGTTGGCCACGCTGCCCTTGAGCTGCGCCAGCTCGCGCTTCAGACCCGCCAACTGTGGGAGGCAGCATGGGGTGCGGGGGCGTCGGGCCGTGTCGGTTCAAGCGAGCGTTGATAGCGTACCCACCTCGAGCAGCCGCAAACGACAGCTGGCGGCATGTTTGCAGCAGCCGTCAGTATGCATGCTGCACACACAACCCCGGCCACCTCCCCCTGCAGCCCCCGCCCCTCCTGCATCCACCCACCTTGAGCTTGAGCGCCCGAATCTCGGCCAGCCGGTCTCGGTACTGCGCCTGGCCGCGCGCCAGCGCGCTCTGCTGCAGTCGCACCTTCTCGTACAGCAGGCGCACCTCCTCGTTGCGGCGCACCAGCTGCGGGTGGGTGGGCGGGGTGTTGAGTGGGCGGGTAGGTAGTTAGTCGCCCAGCGCAGCATTGAGGCGGTGTGCGGCTGCAAGTGGTCGTCTTCCACTCGGCAGCGAAATGCTCCCGCTCCCGGCACAAGCACTGAAACATGCTTGCATATCTGCCCACCCACCTGTGCCCCGAGCGCATCACGCTCGCCAACCACCACATCGTGCTCGCGCTTCAGCTTCAGGCGCGCCTGCAGTGCGGGAACGGCAGTCGGTGCCGCATGAGCGACGCCAAATGGCGCCGCATATCTTGCGAGCCCCCGAATCGGGCTTATCGGATCGGCTGCCTACGTGGCCCGCCCCCGCCGTCAATCCCAGCCACAGTCCCACCTGCTCCGCCTCCGCGATGGCGCCCTGCAGCTGCGCAATCTGCGCCGTGTGCTCCGCCATGGCCGCCTCCTGCTCCCGCACTTGCGCCGCAACGCGGTTCAGCTCCGCACGCAGCGCCTCGCAGTCCTTGTCTGCCTGCGCAGCACGGGAGGCACTGGGCAGTGGTCAAGGAATCCTGCGCATGTAAAGCCAATGCACAGCCACCCGCCTCGCCCTCACACAACTCTCCCCAAACGTGCAACTCTTGAACCAACTCCTCCAACGCTCAGCACGCAACGCAGCCGCCTCAGGTAGGCTAGGCAACTCAACCACGCCGCCCACCTTGGTCTTGTCATACTTCTCCCGCTGCAGCTGGCCGTCCCGGGCCGCCACCTCCCCCTTTAGCTGGTCGGCCTGGTGCGCCGTCACCGCCAGCCGCCGCTTCAGCTCGCCCACCTCGTCCTGCGGGCGGTAGGGCAGTGGGGAGGGAGGAAGGCACGGGCATTCGGTGCTGTCTAGTTGGCAGAGCAGGGCCCTGCTGTGCAGGCACATGGGCAGCAGCTGGACGGCATGGCAGCAAGCTGGTGATGCGGGAGGTGGTGGGGAGGCATACGCTCATTTTTGCATGCACCAGCGGACTGCCTCTCCGGAATGAACATGCGGACCGCCTCTCTTCACAACGTTAACCCCCTGCCATCCGCACCTGCACCTCCACCAGGCTGCGCGACGCAGAGTTGCGCTCCGACCGCACCGACTCGTACAGCTCCTGCTGCGCCCGCAGCCGCGCCTCGCCCTCTGCGGCAGCCGGGCGTACACCATGTCAAGTTACGAGCTCACAGCTCGGCGTAGGATCACCGCGGCACCCTGGCTGTACAGCATCCGCTCCGCCAATGGACCCACGGGTGAGCTGTTACCAGCTGCCACCCAGCTGCCCCAGCACATGTACCACCCACCTGCAATCTTGCGCTGTAGGTCGGCAATGGCGGCATCCCGGGCCGCCACCTCCTCAACTGCGGCTCGGTACTTGGCGTTCACCCCCGCCGCCTCCCCGGCAAACCGCTCCTTCTCGTGCTCCAGCCCCCGGATGACCTGGGAAGGAGTGAAGGGGCACAGGGTATTGCCACGTCGGGGGGAGAGGGGGTATGGCCTCATCACTCCAGCATCCAGGGCGGCTCATGCAGCCTGCAGCTGCCACGCCTCCTCCTTGGCCAGCATCGGACATTCCTGTCCTGCCCACTACCGAGCCACCGCCGCCTCTCTGAGTTTGCCTGTTTGCGCCCACCCTCAGCATGACCGCCGCCTTCTCCGCCGTCCCCCACCCCACCTGCATCCTCCTTGGCCAGCATTGCACACCGCCCTGCCCACTACCGAGCCACCACCACCGTTCTGGTTCGCGTTGTTTGAGCCCACCCTCAGCATGGCCGCCTTCTCCGCCCCCTCGATCCCACCTGCCTCCTCCTTGGCCAGCATGATGCATCGCCCTGCCCATCACTGAGCCGCCGTGACCTTTGGTTTGCGTGTTTGCGTGTTTGCGCCCACCCTAGGGCATCCCACCCCTACAGGCCTCCTGCCCCACCTGCTCCTGCTTGGCCAGGTCCTGGCGCAGCGCCGCCGCCTCCGACTCCAGGTTGGCCTTCATCACCTCCGTCACACGCACCTGCACTTGGGTGGCAAAGAAAGACAGAAAGAAAGATGCCGCCCTTGGGCGTGGAGTAAGGAAGCGGTCGGGGCGAGATGGCCGAGGGCCAGGACCCGCGGCATTGGGTGGTAAGCACTCGAGGCAGGGGCAGATCTAGAGCGGCAAGGCACTACATCCGGCAGTACACACACGGGGGTGCCCACGTGCCAGCGGCGGGTGGCGTTCTGTGGGCCAGCCCAAGCAGCCGGAGTACGACAGTACCAAACTTGTAAGCTGCAAGCTGGTCCAGTGTGCCCATGCTCGCACAGCCCAGCCAGCCCAGAATAAAGAAGGCGAGCAGGCACCCACCAGGTCGACGTGCTTAGCGGTCGCGTTCTCCGCTGTCGTCCGCGCCTTGTTCAGCCTGCGGGCAGGTCCAGCGGCAGGGGCGGCCGTCCATGTGGCAGTGGAGCGTGCCAGCTAGATGATCCAAAGATTGGTCTCGCTGTGCCGAAGATTGGCCTCACCACGCAGCCTGGCGCTGCCTGCTGTCGCAGCACTGCTGCAACAGAGTGCAGCCCACCCCATCTCCCTGAAGAGGCTTCATTGTCCACGCCCTGCCCCTCACCTCTCGCGCTCCCGAACCACCTCCTCCTGCTTGCGCCGCTCAATGTCGATCTGCCGCTGCGCCAGCTCCAGCTCGCGCTCCAGCCCCGCCGCCTCGGCCTGCCGGGAGGAGGCACGTTTGTTTGTGCAGAGTATTGCAGCGGGCTGGGGCAGCCCCTGTCCCATTGCGCACATGCTGTGCCGCCCGCTGTGCCGCACAGCCTCTACGGTCATTCCTTCGGCATGTCCTTCCCACCAAACCACACCGGCCCCACCTTGAGCTCGTCGCGCGTGCGCTCCACCTCCCCCTTCTGCTTCTCCAGCTGCTGCAGCTTTGCGGCCATCGCCTCCCGCGCCTTGGCCGCCTTGGCGCCCTCCTCCTGCGCCAGCGCCGGCAGCGGTAGCAGGGGCGACCCTCATAATCATCCGGGACGTCCAGTACTGGTTGTGGGGATGCTGTGCAGTGCATGCATCCTCAACACCACGTGGGACACATTGCATTGGCAGCGCACTGTGCCGCATGCCTTGCTGCTCTGCTCATCTGCCTGCCGCGCCCCACCCACCCGCAGCGCCCGGATCTCGTCCTCCTTGGCCTTGATCTCCACCTGGAGGGAGCACGAAGCATCAACTCAGCAGGGTTGGTGCGCAGTGATGCCACACAGGTGCAGTCCCAATCCAGCGCGCAGCTGATGAGCACGTGGCGCCTAATTAGGTGCCACGTGCTGCGAGGCTGCGCCTGCACATGCCCGCCCGCCTGCCGCCAGCCGTCCTCACCTGGCGCTGGCTGTTGTCGGCCAGCAGCTGCGTGTTGGCGTGCACGTGTTCCTCCAGCGTGTGGTGCAGCCGTGCCACCTGGCAGGGGGATGGGCATGAACAGGCAAGTTCAAGCAGGGCAGAAGGGGCCGCCAGCTTCCTGCAGGTTGCCGTGCGGGATGGGCGGCCTCCAGTTTGAACCGGGATGTGCATCGCTTTGCTCGCGGGCCGGCGTAGAGGGCCGGCAGCCAAGCAGGGCGGCCCGTCAACATGCCCTGCACCTGTCCCGCCCTCTCCTGCAACCCACCTTCTCGCTCAGCGCGTTGTACTCCTTCTGCAGCCGCTCGCTGGCCTGCTGGCTCTCCCGCAGCATGCCCTGGGCACAGCAGGCGGAGGGAAGCTTTCTGAGTGCCTGCATACCAGCAGCCAGCTGCTTCACACGGCCAGCTGGTTGACCATAGCACTCACATGCCCGCCACATCCGTGCTCACGCTCCCCGCCCCCTGTTCTACCGCCTGCACTCCCCACCGTATCCTCTCCCAGCCACCTTCTGCTTCTGGCTGCAGTGGCTGGCTGGTGCCCCCTGGGCTTCATGCAGGCCCCCCCCAAATCCACGCCCAAGGCGTACGCCTTCTTTCTTTCACCTTGAGCTTTTCCACGTGCTCCGCGCTTTGCTGCACCGCCGCCTGCTTGTCGCGGATGTCCTGCTGCCGCGCCTCCAGCGAGGCACGCTACACACGAGGGACCATTGGAGCAGAGCAACGGGGAGTGGGGTGACCAAGCTAGCCATGGCCAAGCTTGCAACCAAGTGGCATGACCAAGGTGTGAGCCTGGCTGGCTCTAAACCGCTATTTTAGTCAAGCCTCATGATCAGCCGCCTTCCAGCGAGTCCTGGCTCACCAGATCCTTCATCTCCCGCTCCAGCCGCTCACGCCGCCGGATCTCGCGGTCCGTCTCCGCCTTGCGCTGCGCCACGCTGTCCCGCAGTGACTGCACGCGAGAGTTGGTGGGAAGGGAAGTCATGCAGCCACGCATTGCTTGGATGGGGATTGTGAGGCGTCTCATGTCGACATGAACATGCGCGGCCCTGAGGGTGCGGCAGAGGGTGCCCTGCCGGCAGAGGGCGCCCTGCCTGCCGCTGCTGCCACACACGGCAGCCAGCCAGACCTATCAAGCGCACCTGTATCTCCGCCTCCAGCCCCGCCTTCTCCGCCTCCGCCGCCCGCATGCGCTCCGCAAAGTCGGCCAGCTGCGGCAGGGTGCAGCAAGGCAGGATGGAAGTAGGATGTTGCGCAGCAGCAGCTCCCGTGGATGCATCGCAAGCGGCAGGGGCCGCAACAGCAGCTACGGCGGCGCAGGCAACAGGTGACAGCAGCAGCAGCCGAGCAGGAGCAGCTCAGGCTGCCATGCAAGCCTGCCATGCCCACGCTGATGGCCCTTCCCCTCCCCCTGCGCCCATGGGTGCCCGCCGCACCTCGCCCCTCAGCGCCACGATGGCCTGCACCTGGCCGTCCCGCTCCGCCACCAGCGCCTCCTTCTGCCGGATGAGCTCCTCTAGGTCCGCCTCCTCAGCCAGGCCCACCGCCGCGCCCTGCACTCATGAATGTCGTGTCTAAAGCTCAGAAAACCATCGGGGGCACTCCGCCAGGTCGGCCTCCTCGGCCAGGCCCACCGCCACGCCCTGCACTCCTGTGTATGGTGCGCTGGCTAGAGCGGCAGCCTCAGCACACACCGGCCATCTCCAATGCCAGCAGCGCACCGCCCTGTCCCACCATCGCCCCCTACCTGCTCCAGCAGCTTGGTCAGGCTGCTGATCTCCTGCTTGAGCTGCGCTATCTGCTCCTTGGCCTTCAGCTCCTGCGGCAGCGGTGAGGGCAAGCAGGCGGGCACGCGTTTCAGATACAGATAGCTATGCCGGCAGCGCGTTTATAGTAGCAAACTTGAGCACCAGCGGCGGCAGCGACGGCAGCTCCCTCGAGCCACGCCGCCACCCCCCAGCAGCTCGCCTTGTCGTGGCTGCTGTCCACCATGCGCCACGAGTTCTCGATCTCCTTTTTCAGCGCCGTGATGGTGGCCTGCGGCAGGCGGGCATCGGCTGGTGTCAAGCAGCACGCCGACTGAGGGCAGCAGGCGGCAGCGCTGCCGCTAGCGTCGGCAGCTTCCATTTCAACCAGGCCGAAATACCCAGCAGCTCACGCCCGTGCGCAGCGCGCCAGCTCACAGCTCCGCATCCACCGCCCAGCACCCACATACGAGCACAAATTACACCGCCCACCCCAACCTTAATCAATGCACGTAGTCTGCCGCCCCTCCGCAGCCGGAATGCAACCGATCAATGGTGCGCAGCACCCATGTCGGGACAGACCAGCACCCATCACATTCCTTCAGCAGCACGCTGAGCACCCACCTGGTCCTCCTCGCTCAGCTTGAGCGCCGCCTGCACCTTGGCGGCGCCCGCCACAATCTCAGCATTCAGCTCGCGGCACCGTTTCACCAGCCGCTTCTCGCTGTCGTGCGACTTCTTGAGCGCGCGGAAAACCTGGGCGGGTTGGATTGTTTGGGCGGTGGGTGCAGGGCGGACAGAACAGGAGCAGGGGTGGGGGGCAGGCAGCAGCGCGCGAGGCGGCAGGCAGAGGGCATGTGTGCAGCTAATGTGCAGCGGCAACTGCGGCTGGCTGGTGTGCGCGGACACTGTGGTCCTGTATGCTGTACCGATGCAAGCTGAACCTCGCACCTTGTCATACTCCTCCCTGAAGCGCTCCAGCTGCGCATCCCCCGCCAGCTGTGCCAGCACCTGCGTGGCGGTGGGGTGGGTGGTCGGTGAGTGGCGGGTAGGCACCGACGGCGCCGTAGCAATGCAAGGGCGAGGCATGCCGCAGCTGCAACAGTGGCAAGATGGCACAACAGCGAGGTGAGCGAACTGCCGAGCTGCGGAGCTGCGGCTCGAGCCACGGCAGGTGCTGGCAGCGGCAGGCGGCAGGCGGCGGCGGCAGTGCCGCCGCACCTCCTGGAACCCCAGCTCGATGCTGTCGTAGGCCTTGCCGCCCTCCCCCGCGGCCGCCACGTCCTTCTTGGGGTCCTCTTCCTCCATCCTTGCCCGCTGGGGTCCGAGGCGTCGGAGTCAACAGCCGGAAGGTTGTGGCGCGCTGGGTGCCTGGAGGTGTGTGAGAGGGTCTTCCGGAAGCTTAGAATGCAGCGTCAGCGCCAACGAGGGCCAAATTTGGCAGGGCTCATGCGCGACGCCAGCCGGGCGCGGCCGCGGCGGCGACGGGCTCTGCACGCCTGATTGGCTTGCTTTGCTTATAGTTGCTTCTTGAAGCGCGCCCGAGCATATATCGCGCGCATTCAGCCGCGATGGCGGCCTCAGCGGGCCGCCCCGGAGCAGCCTGTCGCGACAGCCGCGCCCCGCGGCTTCTAGCGCCTCCCACTGCAGCCGTACCGTGCCCACGAAGATGTACAGCGCAGCACAGCCGCAGCGGCGGCAACAAGCGGCGGCAGCGATGTCGCCCGCCTGCGGCGACGGGCCGCAGCCTGCGCGAGTGGGCTGACGCCCAGGACCGGCCGCGCCAGCTGGGCGGCTGGGACAGCATGGAGGAGGAGGAGGACAGCGACGACGACCTTGACTTGTTTCCGGAGGAGGTGCGGTTGCCAGAGGGGTGCCCGCCGCCGCCGCCGCCGCCGCCCGCGCTGCTCCAGCACTGCACGGCTGCCGTCGCCGCCATCGCCCTGCAATCTCAGCTGCCGCCGCCGCCCTCGCCCTGCAACCGCGCACACCGCCCTGCCATCCCCCACCAACCCCGCAGGCCCAGGGCGACCCGGAGTTTGTGATCGAAAACGTGCTGGCCCTGGTGCTGATCGGACTGGCTGCCCTGGCCCTGGGCAACGTCTTGCTGAAGCTCGTCATCGTTGCCTACTCGCTCATTTCAGCGGCGGTGCGCTACACAATCATCGGCGTGCTGCTGGCCGCTGTGCTGGTGGGCTGCGTGCCCGGCCGCTGGTGGTTCTGAGCCGGTTCGACGCATGCCCCTTCAGCCACGCTGCTGTCCATTTCGTCACCCTCTAAACCGTACGACCCCTCTGCTCTGCCTTGACCCCCTCACCCTGCACTGCACTGGCTGCTTCCCCTGTACTCTGCCGCTACTCCCCCTGCTGCTGGCCCATCTGTACCCTGATGCCTGACCACATTGTTACCCCTCTCCGCTGCCTCATTACGACTCCCTTCCCTCCGCCACACTGTTTGTTCATGACATGTTGCAGTATCCGCATGCAAAGAAACAATGCCAGTTGTACCCCTGAAGCTAACGCCTGCTGAAGCCTCGGTTCACATGCTGTACAGATGCAGAGAATGGTGCATGGGGGCTGGTTCTGTCATTAGACCATGGTGCTGCCTGCTGCCTTTGGGCCGTCCTGTTGGCTGCTCCATCAGCCCCCCCTACTGTAGCTGGGTGAGCTGCTGCGGCCCTTGCGGTGGCGGCGGCCCCTGCTGCTGTCACGGCTGCGCGAGTGGCGGTGGCGCCTGCTGCCCCTGCCGCCGCCCCGGCTGTGTGAGCGGGCGCGGCCGCCCCGGCTGTGTGAGCGGCTGCGCCGCCGCCGCCGGCTGCGGGAGCGGCTGCGATGGCCCCGACTCCTGCTCCTGCTCCTGCCCCTGCTCCTGCTCCTGCTCCGACTCCTGCCCCTGCCACCGTCGGGTCCAGGCGCATCATACCCAGCCTGGCGGCCGCGGTTGAGTGGGTGTGCCTGAATGTGGCCGAGCTTCATTGTGCAGGGGTGCAGGCGATCCCACATCTGCTGCACAATGTGGCCGGCACTGTGCCCCCTCGGTGGCGCGTGCGCCTGCGGGGCACGGTGGCAGCGGGAGGCGGCAACAGCGCGGGTCGCAACAGGCACCGCTGGGCAGGGGCCACCGACTGAACGTGCAGCACGAGGGCGTTGTGGCTGGCGCATCGGAATAAGAAGATCGCGCAGGCATGCAGGCAACGTGGAAGCTTACCATGGGGCAACTGAAGCCGCTGTGACAGCTAGCGTTGAAGACGCTTGAGAAAGGGCAGGTGCTAGGGAAGATGGGCGGCTTAGCGCCCCCGCCGTGTGCTGGGCTGCAGGCAGTTCAGTGGGTGGGGGCAGCGCAGGGCGGCAAGCCGACGATCAGCTTTGTTCTTTCCAGCTGTGTTCAATGGCGCAGAACAAGGTGCTAGCCGCAGGAGCACTGCAGCTTGAGGCACCATCATGGTGCTTCATGAGTGATGATGTGATGATCACACTCGCAGCAGCGGGGCAAGCAGTGCCATGCCCTGAGCTGTGCAACACAATCGGTAACAACTTGCTTGCAAGTAGGTCACCCGTTAGGCAGTAGCTCGGCCCCTGCTCACATGTGAAAGGGGCGCAGCTCTGCCAAGCCCTGGTCCACACAGATGCACGGCGCCAGGCAGCTCCTGAAACGAGGTTTCGGGTGTGCATCCAGTGGGCTTGGATGAACAGGTGGGCAGAAGTCAGCAGGTTGTAACCCTGGGGGCAGGCGGGCCACACTTCCTGGGCCCGCCATGCTGCCCAGCCTGCAGAGGGAGAGGCGGCGCTCCATTCGAGGCAATGGCACCAACACCGATGCAAGGCCAACCTGACAAAGTGCTCGAAGCTGAAGCGAGCCAGGTGCCCCAGCTGCACCGATAACCCGGAGGGCTCCCCACACGCCACTTGCAGGGCGCTGCAGGTAGGGAGGAAGGCAGGCAGGATTCCACCGGCACAAGCGACATACGCGTCATGGGGCACGGCGTTGGTTGTATATACATATATGGCGATGCACTGCAAGGCTTCGCAGCTCCCACACCCTGGCAAAAAAACACTTGCAGGAGGTGCGCCCGGTTGGCAGGCTGCTCAGCCAAGAAGTCCAGCAGGCGGCGCTTGTACCGCAGGAATGCTTCGGCGCCTGCACCGTTCGACGTGAGGGACAAGAGCTCGGCACGATGCCGTCTTTGCGCAAAGACGGCAGCCTGAGCCACCGCTGCACAGTGGGGCAGCTTGGCCTTTCAAGCTTGGCCTTTCAAGCTGCCCCACTGTGCAGCTTGAAAGGCCAAGCTGCCGTGCATGCACACCAACAGTGGAGCAGCGTGTCAATCGCTGGAATAATGACGTGACGGTCGCAGCTCCCAGCATCGAGCACAAGCCCCGCGGCCCTGCTTGCCTGTGACTGGAGCTACACGGGCGGCAGCGTTGGCGCTGGTCCGTGACACAAAGAACAGGTGGGGCCGATCTTTCAGGAACCGTGCAAACGCCTGCTTGACTGGCGTGCGATCGGCAACAAGGTACTGCGGCAGCCAGCCGGCCAGCTGCAGCAGCATCTGGCTCGTCAGCGAGCCGCGCTGCAGCAGCGCGCTGATGCAGCGGCACTCGAGCACGTGGCAGTCGTCCTGCGCACGGCAAGGGAGGCAGCGGCGGATGGGGCTGGCGCCAAGCGTGCCAAGCATGTGCAGCAGCTGCGACGGCAGTATGGAGGCTTCAGTCATTTTGGCGGCGCACAGCAAGCACTCACGCCTGGACCACCACTCCCCAACTCCTTCCTAAATCTGGCACACCGTGGTAAGTATCCTGCTCACCCAAAAGCTTGAGTCCACAGGGGGAGGCTCAGCAGGTGCGCGGCTGCCATCTACCTGCGGCGCCGGGGACGGCTGCCTGCCGCCACTGCGGCTCCTGCCGCGCCCAGCACTGCGCTGCCTGCCGCCCCTGCCGCTGCGAGCGGCGCTGCCCTCACTCTCACTCTCACTCTGGCTTTCGCTGATGATGGCTCGGCTCTCCTTGTCCCATCTGTTGCGCCGCCGGCGCTGCCGCACGGTCGAAGTGAACTGGAGGGTGACTGCTGGGGCGGCTGCTGCGCTCAGCAGGGCGGGTGTGGCGGCATGCCGGCTGCCGGCTGCCACCGCTGCAGAGGCAGGCGGCGAGTGCGGCTGCTCAGCCGTGCTGAGAGGCAGCAGCAGCAGCATGCGGGATGCCGCCTGCTCCCCACCGCCCTCCACCGCCGCCTCTGTCTTCACATTCCTCAGCAGCACACGCAGCAGCGGCTGCTGCTGTGCCAGCGTCACCAGCTGCCGGGCAACGACTGGCAGCGGTGCAATCAAAAGGTCTGCCATCTGGAGTGCGGGGGCCGCGGCGCCGCCCGCAGCCAGCAGGCAGCCGGAGCCGCTGGCCTGCACCAGAGGGGGGCAGCTGGGCGACTTATTGACATTCTGTTGGAGGTCTTTCAGACCCGCGTGCTCTTCTGCCACGGCGGCACACCTGCCCAACAGGTGGTGCCGCGGCTGCCCCCAGCAGCTGAGCAGGCGCTGCTGCAACACACACCATGGCTGCTGCAGCAGCTGGGCTGCGCAAGCAGGCACCTGGCATTCCACCACCACCCTGGCAGCAGCTGGCCAGCCAGCTCACCGCCATGGCTTCTGCCGCCGCCTCCAGTGCGGCGCCCTCCTTGCAGCCGGCGGCGGGGCGCAGCAGGCAGCCCGGGGCATTGCACTGGGCCCAGCGCTGCACGGCAGCAGACAGCTCAGCAGGCTCCGCCTTGCCTCCCACCAGTGTGAGGCTGCAGCAGGGAGGGGATGTAGGGGATGCAATGGGATCGGGCAAGGTGCTGTTTTGGGAAGCCCATCTTGCCGCTGTGTGGATTTCTTGCCGAAACCGTGCTTGCAACTCAACCCATTGCCGCCTGCACCCTCCTCTCAGCTTACCTGCAACCCTGGGGCAGTGACGCGGGCCCAACAGCGGCCCCCTCGCCTGGCTGCCACCAGCGCCCGTGCACAGCAATGCCGCTGCCGGCAGTGCCACTGCTGGCGCCGCTGCTTTTGAGGCGCATGTAGCCTGCCCAGCTGCTGCTGGGCTGGCTGGCTTCAGGGGGTGCTTCCACAGCCAGGGACGGTGAGGCAGGTGCGGAGCAAACTGGTGAGAGAGCCCCAACCGCCTGCCTCCCGTTGCTCCTCTCCTGGGGCTGCAGCTTCCCACCAGGCTGCTGCGAGGCTGAGGCTGCCACCAGGCCCTGCGCTGCTGCTGCGGCGGCGGCTGTTGGGACCGCGGTAGGGCGGGGCACTGCTGCCGGGACTGCTGAGGTGGCTTCCACCATTGCTGCTGAGGCTGCAGCAGGGTCCGGATCAGCTGCCGCAGCCTCCAGGGCCGTGGCTGCACCATGCACCACCAGCGGGGCTGGGCGGGGCTGGGAGACCTCTCCAAAGGGAGACGGCGGCGAGGCTTGAACAGCGCTGGAGCTGTCCTCAGCAAACAAGTCAATGATTGCTTGGCGCCTGCTGTCTGCCGCCTGCTGCTGGGGAGTCGGCTGCACCTGGGGCAGAGCCTGCCCGTGCTGGGCTGGCGGCAGCGCCGGCGGCGACACAGGCAGCTGCTCTGGCTGTGCGGCTTGGGGCGGAGGCGGTGGCTGCTGAGAGGGCACAGCCTGCCGCTGCTGCTGCTGCTGCTGCTGCTGCTGCTGCTGCTGCTGCTGCCGCTGCTGCTGCAATGGCTGTGTAGGCTGCACGATCGGTATGCTCAGTGGAGGAGGAACGTATTGAGGCATGCGGGTGAGTGGGACAGCGGTTGCTCCCATGACAGCCACAGGTGGCGCTGCGCTGGGTGTACTGCCAACCGACGACAGCTTGGGTAGTGGGTGGCTGCCTGCCGGAAGGCCCAGCCGGGAGGGCGCCGCAATCACTGCCGGCAGGGCTGCAGGCGGGCGGGCTGTCTCGGCCGCACTGGCGCTGCTGGCTGGCTCAAACTGGAAATTGGCTGCAAGGTCGGCGGCTGCGTTGCTGGGCTGCTCACTAGCCTCTGCAATGGGGTGCCAGGGCGGGCACAGCTCCAGCTGCACCTGCTGCGCCTGCCGTTGACGGGGCAGCCGGGGGTCGGCTGGGCGGTGCTGCCCCACTGCCTCAGCTGGCAGCATGCGCGGCGGCGCCGAGGGGTGCGCAGGCTGCTGTGTGCTTATGCGAGGCAGGTAGACCTGTGGGGAGGAAGGCGGAGGGGAGGCGGCTAAGCACCGCCAAGGGATGCCACATAACCTGCATGGGCTGCCGTTGCTTTCCTGCATGCACCAACTGTCTAACCAAGCGTACCAGCGGCTTGCTTGGATCCGTCAGCTCAGTCGCCAGCTGCTCGAGGCCCTGCTGCGGCAGGCTCAGCGCGCCGGTCGCGGGATCGCTGGGGAGGGGAGGAGGGCACTATAAGCCATCAGGCAAGCTTGCATTGCACCAGGACGAGCAAGCGGGGCAGAGCGCGGACACCAAAGGTATGCAAATGCCCCGACTATTTAACCCTTCCACCAAGTGCCAGCAGAGGCATCCCCCCACCAGTCCATGCGTGGCGTCCACACTTCGATCAGGCGCCGCTGCCACCTCAGCGCCGCCACCACCCCAGCCGTCAGCGGCGGCTGCCCCGCCGCCTGCCGAGCAGCAGCAAACTCCTGCAGCTCTGCCGGCTCGGGCTGGCCGGCGCTGGTTTGCTCCGGCAGGGCGGTGAAGCTGGTGCCGCCCTGTGGTGCAGGGGGCGGTGGAAAGCAGGGGTGCAGGGGGAGCTGATCACTGATAACTGATAACTGGCAGGCCTTGTCTCACAACAACGAAACCAGCATGCTGCCTCGTCCGCTTGCACCAATGACCATACAGCCTAGCAGGCTTCCTGCCACTACCCAGCCGCACGCGTCACCTGGAAGGTGAGGCGGCCGGTGGGCGCCAGCGCTTGGATTTGTCGCAGCAGGTACACACCCTGTTGTGCAGAGGGGGGACGGGAACGTGAGGCTGCTGTTGTTTCATACCCATGTGCGCTGCTGTTGCAGCATCATGTGCTGCGGGCCTGCTGTGCACGAGGCATGGACTGCAAGGGCTGCCCCGCCCAGGCCGGGCACGAGCGGGCATGTGGCGGGCATGGCAGGCAGCCGACCGGCGGCAGCCCCTCACCTTGCGCTTCACTCGGACCACCAGGCCCCGCATCAGGCTGGGCGCCTGGTCGCCATACAGCCCTGCACGGTGTGAACAGATCCCAACTGCACCCTTGTGTTGAGAAGCAGGCGGCGGCGCCCAGCAGGCAGCTGCCATGCCCACAGCAGCCGCAGCCCCGCCCACCCGCCCTCCACCCCGTCCCGTCCGCACCCTGCAGCTGCCGCTCCAGCTGGGCGGCAGCACCCAGCTGCTCCTTTGATGCTGCCATCATGTGCCGCAGGCAGCGCTCGTCCAGCAGAGCCGGGGCATTGGCGGCAACGACCGCCACGGGCGCGCCGAGAGCGGCGGCCGCGGCAGCAGACGTCTGTGCCATGCTGCCACCGTGCAGTTGTGGCCCTTGGCTGGCCCACAGCACGGCAGGGGCCAGGGGGCTGCCGGCCGAGGGGCCGAGGCGAGTGGACGGGGGGTCGAGTGTTGCACCCCTCTCCTGCGGCTGGGATGCCAGATCGAGGTTCCTGACCGTGTGCAGGGCCGGGGGCGGCTCGCTCACAGCACTGCAGAAGGAAGGCAACGCCTGCATGGTGCGGCCGCCCCCCATGCGGCTCTGCCAACATCGAGCAACTGTTTATGGCGACAGTTTCGCAGGCCCAGCAACCTGCTCTTGCCAGGGTGATCCCTGGCTAGGTATGCTGTTTCATGACATTGCAGGCTAGGAGGTGGCCGAGGGGAGAAGTCGAGTGGGTGCTCAGGGCCGCACACCGCCGGCACAGCTGGCACGCAAAATACGACTCAACATCCTGGCTTTTGCAGGCATTTTCACTGCAATGAATAATATATTCTGTGCTTCTGAAGCACAAAGCGGTCGATTTGCGCTGCCGCCCATGCCTCTGGCTGCCGCCCGCTGTGCCGCAGAGCACATCATGATCATCCCGCAGTGCGACAGCCCTCTGTGCAATGCTCATGTCGTGTGGCCGAGAAAACGACTTGCAGTGCCAATCAAACATGCAGTCAGTGGATAGGTTGATATAAGCAAACACAGGAGCCATTCGCGGCAGGCAAATTGAAAAGCGAGCAACGTCAGCGAGGGGGTGCCGAAGACACAGCGGGAGGGGACACACAGAGTACACTGAATTGGGGGCAGCCACGCACAGCGCTTGCAGTGATACAGCATGTGCAGCAGAGAGGAGAGGTAGACAGTAGTTGGCTTGCGGGAGAGTCAGCATAACGGGTTACCGGAAACAGCGGGTGCAGCAGGGTGCCCTGCCAACAGGCTCACTCCTTGCCGCCGCCCGCCGCCTGCTGCTGCTTCTTGCCGCCACCGCTGGCTGCCGTGGTGTCTGTGAAGCTCCACAGCTTTTGGAGGTCCTTGCGCTGCGCTCCCACCAATGCCACCGACCCAAGCGTGAGGGGGCACAGGTACAGCAGTGCAGGCTGGCCCAGGTGGGTGATGGCGTTGGCCTGCGGCAAGAAGGAAAGAAGGAAGACAGAACGAGTCGGCCGTGGGCGTGGATTGAGGGGGCCGGCTGGGTATGAACGTAGGCCAAGTGCACGTTTGCCATGCAGGGGGGGCAAGGACAAGCGCTGCACATCCGCTGCTGCACGGGCGGCAGCTCATTCCCTCTCATGTCTGCCCTGATTGGTGGCCATGGCATGGCAGCCCAAGCAGTTGCGGCAGCTCACCCCAAAGGCCACGCCCAGGCCCAGCAGGTAGGCCCACATGACGGCGGTGAAGTAGGTGCGCTGGTACAGGATGGCGTCTGCAGCCAAGGGAGGGACAGGGGGCGGCCGGTGGTGGTCAGGGTTTGGTCGTCGGGTTGGTGGGCCCGGCAGCACTCAGGAGTGGAAAGACTCGGTGCTGCACTAACCGGGGCCAACTTGCAAGTACGTATGTCGCACCAAGCCCACCATCAAAACTCGCCCTCACCCGACACAAAGTAGTGGGTCTCGGTGCTGCACTAACCGGGGCCAACTTGCAAGTACAAGTAACACGTCACAATAGGTCCGCATAAAAAAGCCGCGCCCTCACCCGACACAAAGTAGTGGGTCTCGGTGCTGCCGCTGCTGCTGGTGCCCAGGGTGCGCGCTTTCTGCTCCTCCTCCTGCAGGCGCGGCAACAGGCAGGGGGAAGCTAACAGGCGCGGCAACAAGCACAGGCGCCGCACTCAAGCAGGGGATGCACTGTGGATGCAGGGACCGTTCCGACAGCTGACCGCGGCGCGGCTCATCCGCTGCTCACAAGCAAACTGGATACCTGGGCACCACGGCATGCAGGCATTCAGCCCCACAGCGGGTTCACACACAGCAACTGCAACAACTTACTGCAAACGGACTCACCATGTCTGCCACCAGGTCGTACGCACTCTCCGCTGCGTTGATGGCCACCTCACCCATCTCCATGCGCGTGGCGCTCTTCTGCGGCAGGGTCGAAATCAGATCCAGAAACAATTTCCTTATGAACAGCTTATGAATGGACGACAGGCGGGGCAACTCGGTGGGCAGGGGAGGGGAACATCTCCGTGCGCGTCGCGCTCTTCTGCGGCAGGATGGATGGGCGGGGCAACTCGGTGGGCAGGGCAGGGCAACATCTCCATGCGTGTCGCGCTCTTCTGCGGCAGGATGGATGAATGGATGGGCGGGGCCAGTGCTCGGTGGGCAGGACAGGGCAAGCAAGATGTGTTCACAACCACTGCCCCTGCCTGCATGTGTGATGTGGCTCTGCTGCGGCAGGGGGAGCAAGCAAGGGCACGTGGTCGAGGCGCCCCCATCGGGCGCTCTCCTGGGCTTGCAGGCCAGGCAGGTCAGGCAGAGAACGTGCGTACCCCCGCCACACGCCACAGCCACGAACGTTTGATGCCAGCCCCCTCCCTCTGCCCCTCCCTCTGCCCCTCCCTCTGCCCCTCCCGCTGCCCCTCCCCCGGCTTACGTCCATGGAGCTCAGCGCATCTTGCAGGGCAGTGGCCACCGCAAAGCCGCGGGCGCGCAGGTCCACCACGCGAGAGGCGTCGTAGCGCAGGGCCAGGCAGGCCAGCAGGCCGGGGATGGCCACGTCGCCCAGGCCTGCAAGTGAACGGGGTCGGGGGATGCTGAAGTCACAGCTATGCAGGGCTAGGGCCCGCAATCTGTGCTTCCAGCCCAGGCAGGCCAGCAGGCCGGGGACGGCCACGTCATCCAGGCCTGCACGCAGCAGCACAGCCAGATTAGGAAGCGTGGAGTGCAACAGTGCGGGCCCCAACTAGATGCGGCTGCAACGCTCCAGCGAGGGCTGCAGGCTTCCATACTGGCGCTCACCCAGCAGGGAGAAGGGGAAGTCGGCGGCCTCGCTTACCAACAAACGGAAATACTTTTACTGACACTACGAATAAACTGATTTATTCGACTCACCCAGCAGGGAGAAGGGGAACTCGGCGGCCTCCCCCATCGAGCCGGGGATGCGCGGGAAGAGCAGGCGGATGGGGCCGGTGACCACGTCTGCACAGCGGGAGAACGGAGAACAGGGGTAGTGAGAAACTAGGGGGCCGTGAGAAACAAGGGCGGTGAGGCCGCATGCAGCTTTGCGGCATGCCAGGGGTTGGGGGCTGATGCCGCGCTTGAGGCTGCCGCCTGAAAGGGCAGCCCGGCACCGCAGGTGCCCTGCCGCGCAGCCCAGCGCAGTACAGCGCAGCCCAGCGCAGCGCAGCGCACCTGACGTGGCCACCTGAAGCATCACATTCTCTCCCACCACTGCGGGCGAGCCAAACACCCAGAAGACGTCTGCGAGGGAGGAGAGGGAGGGAGAGCAGATGGTGCCAACCTGGGGTGTGCTGCTTGCGCGGCAGGGAGGGCAGACGGTGCCAGCCTGGGGGTTGCTGCTTGCGAGGCAGGAAGGGCAGACGGTGCCAGCCTGGGGGTGTGCTGCTTGCGAGGCAGGAAGGGCACCATCACACGTGCGGCTGGAGCACAGCCACCCAAACACGGCTGCACTCAGTGCAGTGCACTCAGTGTCGCATGGCCCCGCCTCACCACTGGCCATCAGAGCCGTCGGCGGGGCCCCCGGCAGGCACACCACACACCCCCATGCCTAGGCCCGTCCTGCTGTGCAGGCGTGAGTGGGCGCTCACCATACGCCAGCAGGCCCATGAGCAGCACGGCCGCCACTCGGAAGGACTTCAGCCCCACCAGGCCCAGGATGTCTGCAGGGGCAAAGCAAATACATGCAGAAGCGATTTGAGCCCAACCAAGCCCAGGATGTCTGCAGGGGCAAGGAAGATACACGCAGCAGCCCAACGGTCGGAGAAACCGAGGCGCTACGCCCTGCCTGCGCAGCTGTGTTGCATGAGCAGTGTGTGCAGCCGCAGCGCACGAGCGGGGCCCCCGCTGAGGCCCCGCCCCCACTCACCAGTTGCGATGAGGCAGGCAATCATGTTGTTGAGGGTGAAGTTGCCGTGGTTGGCGGTGGCGTCCCACGTGGCAAAGGTGAGGGCGGCAGCCACCGATAGAAGGTCGGTGGGGGCAAGGTCGCCCTGGCTCACTTTCTGCCCCCGCTCGTCCTCCACCTGCGTAGGGTAGGCGTGGCAGCTTGTAACTGTTTAGCTTGCACACGACAGCAGGTCGGTGGGGGCCAGGTCTCCCTCGGCCTGCGTAGGTTGAAGGAGGCGCTAAAGGAATCAACTAGCAGCAAGCAGCGGCGGCAACGGCGGCGGCGGCGGCAGCAGCGGCAGCAGCAGCAGTAGCGTCGGCAGCAGCAACAGCAGCAGCAGCAGCAGCAGCCGATTGACGGCTTGCGCCGGGCCAACGATGCTGGAAGCAGGACGGCGTGCAACACACTGCCACACAGGCCGAAGCGCGGCACCCAAGCCAGCCCAGCACTGCGCTATCCCTGCTGCGCCCGCTGCGCCGCCCCTGGGCTTGCCTGCATCCACCCTGGCAGCTCAAAGCGCCACAGCGGCTGGCTCTTGAACTGCAGGGGGTTGCAGAGTGGGGCCAAAGCGCAGAGTCAGAGTGAGCAGACACACTCACGCGCGGCCCACACATCCGGTACCGGCCGGCAAGCAGCCTGGCTGCCGCTGCCGCCCCTACGAGAGGGGCGAGCATCATTCGGATGGCAACACGGGTCGCACCAGGCTGCGTCTGTTTGCAATTTCTTTTGCAAAAAACCGCACCAGGCTGCGGGCAGTGGGGCTAAAGGCGCCAATCATGGAGATGGAGCCCAGCAGCCAGAAGTAGGCGTTGAGCAGCGACTGGATGGACCTGCAGGGTGCGGAAATCGGTCATGAGGGGCGTCGTTTTATGGCTGCCAATGGGGGTAGTAGAGGCTGCCAATGGGCGCAGGAGAGGCGGCCAGCAACTGGTGACTAACACATGCGGCAACTAGCAACTACATGGGCCTGTTAGCAAGTGTGGGGCACAAGTGTGCGCCCGCCGAGCGTGGTTGTTTGGGAAGCCAGGGGCTGCAACATGTGGATGACGCGCTGCTGGGCCGAGCAATCCGCTGTAGCCAAACAGCAGCAGTAGCAGCAGCAGCATCCGCAGCAGCAGCAGCAGCAGCAGCAGCGGCGGCGGCAGCAGCAGCAGCAGCAGCGGCAGCAGCGGCAGCAGCAATTCGAGCTCACAGATCGGGGAAGAACTTGAGCAGCAGGTAGAGGCCGAACAGTGAGGCTGCAATTTGGAGTCGGTTGGCGCGGGGAGGGTCCATGTAAGGCGCAGCTGGCAGACAAACCAGCGTGCCCTGCAACTGGCAGCAAACTCAACGGGTGCAGCCGCGCTGCTGGCCATGTAAACAAAAGTGCCCATCTGCTGTGAGATGTGGCTGAGGGTCCGTGCCGCCCTCCCGCCCACCGGCGGCCGCCACGGGCGCCAGCCGCCCCTCTCTGATGCCGAATCACCTCTCACCCAATACATGATCAAGGGCGCATCAGCTGCCAAACCCAACCTTGCCGAGCCGCGGCCCACCTGAGGCCGCCACGGGCGCCAGCAGCCCCTCCTTGATGCTGACTGGCCTCTCGCCCAAAACAAGATCAAAGCACATGGCAGGTATCAAACCAGCGGCCCCACACCTGAGGCCGCCACGGGCGCCAGCAGCCCCTCCTTAATGCTGATCTGCTGCCGCTGCTTGGCGTTGAGCGCGCGGTGTGCTCCGATGTAGATCGTCATGGAGGCCAGCCCCCAGAAGTAGGGCAGGTCGGCAAACCGGTTCTCCTGCGGGCGGTGAAGAGGGAAGGGCAGGGAAACGATTGGAAGAAGAGACGGATCTGATTGGCACAGCCAGCCAGCAGGCCCGCAAACCGGTTCTCCTGCGGGCGGCGCGCAGGGAGGGGGAGGGCAGGGGACTGATGGATGGCACAGAAGGGCAAGGGACTGATAGGCTCAGATGAGAAGGGGACTGATGAGAAGGGGACTGATTTGCTCAGAAGAGCAGGGGGCTGATGGCTTAGAAGAGACGGGACTGGCTGCCCCGGTTGGCCAGCCGGGGAAGGGACTGATTTTGGCCAGCTGCCGCATGCTGCCGGCGGCACGCTGCTGGGCCAGCAGCCCGCCAGGGCCATCTGGCAAGCCGGCACAAGCTGCCCTCCCCTTTGCTGCAGCACCGCCGGCGCACCTGGACTGCGGGGATCAGGCCCGCCGCCAGGATGCCAAAGAACACGGCATAGGAGCGGACCGCATCCGCCGACTCCTCCCACCGCCAGATGGGCTGCTGGAAGCGGCTGCAGCAGTGGGGAACGAGGTGACACAGGAGGCAGCAGCTCTGGATTAGCAGCTCTAGATCGGCCACCGTGGGAGGTGAAAGGCGCCGGCACCTTGCACCAGGCGAACCGCCCAAGCCCTCCAACGGGCGGTGTCACCCTGCGGCGCATGGCCCACTGCTGCTAATGTGCGTGCCACCCACCCACCCACCTGTTGGTCGCTGCTGCCACCGCGTTGCCGGCAGCAATGCGCGCATTGGGCTGCTCCCCTGCTGCTTCAATGACTGCCAGGCCGGCATCCTCCTGCTGCTGCGCACGCGGCGTCAGAAGCTGCCGCCGCCGGGCGGCCACCGCCGCCCGCCCGCCCACAAGCGGCGCTCGCTGACCGGCGCTGCTGCAGCGCCTCCCCGCTGATGCCAGACTGCCGCGGGACGCCGCCTGCAGGCCAGCGCCTGCGACGCTGCAGTGCGCCATTCTCTCCTTGTGCAGCCGGGCGCCCTGAAAGCCCTCAATCTAAGCCACCACCGTTTGTGCAAGTGTTACGGCAAGCTCAGAAAGGTCGCCCGCCGCGCCCGAACAGCACTGCCTTACCTTGATTTTGCGGCACGTTTCAGGGCTTGGCGCCCTCAGACGACCAACACCCCGCCTTCTCAGCCTGACATTGCAGCATAGGCATGGAAATGAGCGTTTTGCAGCGCCCCGAGGGCCGGGTGGGGCCGAGTGCTTTACCGCCGCACCGGCGCCGCCACCTTGCGCCACCGACACACTTGCTGCCGGCCCCCGCCCTGCCCGTTCCAAGACCCTCAAGTTCACAGAGAGAAAAGAAGAGCATGCGGGAAGAAGCGTCAGAGGAGGTAGTCAGTGAGAAAGGAGGGCGGCGCAGCTGCTGCCGCATCCGCAGCAGCTGCGCGCCACTTGACAGTCACAGTCAAAGGTCGGGGCCGTTGCGGCCCACAGGGCAACCGGAAGGGGGTCAGTTGAAAGAGATGTGTTTTGAAAAGCTCGGGGGCGAAACATACACTAGAGCACAAGAGGGGATGGGGGCAAAGGAGGGAGAGCTGCTGCCCGGTGGGAGGCTGTGCACGGAGGCAGCCGCTGCTCCAGCTGACCGGTGGTGCTGCGCCTTGGGTTTCTGATGCGTACCTTCCATCCTGCCTGGCTGCCTAGCCTACTACTGGTCTCCTGCAGTGTTATTGGGATGCTGCCGCTGTCTACACCCACTGCATGGCACCATACCGGTCGTATGCCTGCGGAGGGGCGAGGATTACGGGACGTCAGGGGGCCGGCAGGCGGCTCAGCAGCAGCCGCATGCCTCCGAGGCCTGCAGCCGCGATGTGCCACATGCCACCACGCCACTCGCCCGCATGCACTCTGCCCGCCCACCTGCGACGGCGCGGCGGTGATGCGGTGGGTGGGTGCTGCGGGCGCGTCCTGGATGGTGTACAGGCTGTCCTTGCTGCCCAGCGCAGACGCGCTGACCGCCAGGCTTGCGCCGTTGGCGTGCTGCAGCTTGTGGGCCACATTGTTAGCCTGCGGCAACGGCGCACGGTGTGCACGGCATGAGCCCTCCAGGGAGAGCATTCCTCGCGGGCTGGCAGCGGGCCTAGTGCAAGCAGCAGGTGCTGAACGGTGTGCTTCGCGCAACGGCCCCAGCTCAAGCAGACCCTGCTGCTGCTGCTGCTGCCTCCATGTATGCACTGCCTGGATACCCATGCCCGCGCTCCCCACCTCCTTTGCACACCTGCTGCAGCTGCGGTGGCGTGTTATCGCGGCCCGCGGCAATCGCCTCTGGCGAGGAGGGGATGGAGGCGGCCACGGGGGCGGCCTCGCTGGGCGCCGGCAGCGCCGCCGCCCGCATCTGGCCCAGCGCCACGTTGGCCGCCTGGAACGCCTCCACCTCCACGCGCAGCACCGCTGCAGCAGGGCAGGCAAGGTGGGGAGGGCACGAGTAGTTTCAGCATCAGCATTCAGCACAGGGCGGCTGGACGACAGGAAGGCACCCTGCAGCGCCTGCCTGGCAGACCAGCAGCAGCGCAGGGCGCAACACCATCCTAACCCGCTCCAGCAAGACACCAAGCTGCATGACCCAATATCGCCCCTCCCCGCCGCACCCGACAGGTACGACTTGAGCCACACGGTGTCGCGGATGAGGTTGGTCAGCTGGTGGTACACCAGCGCCTCGTGCTCCTTGAACGACTGGCGGCACGCGCTCAGCTTGCTCTCCTTGTGCTGCAGCACCTTGATGGTGTTCTCCATCTCGTACTCGCCCTTGGCCCGCGTCTGCGGCAGCCGCGCGCGCTGCAGGTCAACCTGCTCGGCGGCAGGGGGGCGGCAGCAGGGGGGAGCCAGCTTGAGGGGCAGCAGGCGGGCATGGTAGGCAGCAGTTGGCAGAGTGCAGCAGCTGCCGTGGCCAGCCACCAGGGCTGCGGCCGTGTCCAACGCCTACAGCACAGCCGCAGCCCTGCCCACCTTCTTGCCCAGCCTGGCCACGGTGCGGCGGCGTGAGTCCACCTCCAGCCGCAGCGACTCCAGCTTGTTCATGCGGTTCTGCGACAGGGGCAGGCGGCAGCCATGTTCAGCGGGGCAGAGCGAAGCATGGCAGCAGCGGCAGCATGTGCACAACGGCGTCGGCAAGGCATGTGCAGCTGCGGCTGGGCTGCAGCAAGCTCAGCCCGCAGCAACCACTGCTACAGCCTCGGTCCCGCAGCCGCCCAACAGCCACCGTCACGTCGCCCCGCTGCCCCCACCTGCACCAGGTTGTACGCGTTCATCCAGCGCTCCATGGGCGCCAGCACCTCGCTCTCCAGCTTCTTGCTGGTCTCCTTGCTGATCTTGGCCAGCTCCTCGGCGTTGAAGTCCGTGCCGCCAATGGGCAGCACCACCTGGCCCTGCCCCTGGCTGGCGTTGAGCGGCACCACCTTGCCGCCCGCCGTCTCCTCGTACACGCGCGGCAGCGGCGCGCTCAGCACCGACTTGGCGGACATGAGCATGCCTGACAAGGGGGGAGGGTGCGGCAGCAGGGTGGGCAGCTGCAGGAGCGGCAGCGGCGGCACCCTCGTGGCGCACACAAACGGCAGCACGACAGCCACACATGTGCGGCAGCAAACCCGCACCCTCGGTGGCGGTCTTCAGGCCGCGGATGTCCTTCTCGATCTTCTTCAGGTGGTTGGCGAACTCGCCGGCCTCCTGCAGCATCATCTCATTCCTGCAGGGGGCGAGGGCGGAGACGCCCGGCCAGTGGGTGGCTGGCGGCAGCGGTCGGCGGCTGTCGGGCGGCGGCACCCAGCGGCGTGACAGCTGCAGGCTGCGGGGTCGCCGATCGCCCCCCTGGCGGCTCGCCTGGTGTTGGGCGTGGCCACAAAGTCCCGCTCGCCGCCCAGGTGCCACTTTTGCTTGGCCTGCGGGCAGGAAGGGGGCGGCGCGGTGCGGCGCTGGTCCCCAGGGGTGCAGTGCAACAGCCTGCGATTGCCGGGCCGCCCGGCGGCCGGCAGCAGGCCCCCAGCCCAGGCGCCCGCGGGTAACGGCTTCTCTCCCCCCGCACCTGCTCCGAGAACCTGCGCCAGCCGGCCCCCATGGCTGCCAATCCGGATGCTGGGCTGGACTGCTTGGAGCGGAGCGGGGCTGGAGGGCTGCTGGAGGGGCGCCTGTCCCGGCCTGTCTGCGTCTGCCGGCTGCGGCTGTGTCTCCCTTGGGGTGCACCAACCGCTTGCTGAGCACTGGCGGTCGCTGGAATGAGGGAAGGCCCAGCCAGCGAGTTTGCAATGAAAGTTGCCAGCGGGGCTCTCATGCAGGCCCAAGTGCTTAGTGTGCTTCCTGCACGATCGCATTTCCCAGCCATCGGTGGGTCGAACAACCGATCGCGACACCCCTGGGCTACCCCCCTTGCCCTCGCTGCACCCTGCCCGCCGAAAGCCGCACTTGCAGCTGCGTCCATTGCTCGCAGTTCACTCAGCAACATAACCATCAGTATTTAGAGCTCTCGGTTGCTGCAAACGCAGGCAGGCCGTCGCCCGATGGGCCAGAATAGCTACCAGGCGGAGGTGGACCGCCTGCAGGTGAGGTGCAGATGATCGGGGTGTGCCGGCAGACGGTCGCCGTGCTGTAGGAGCGGCGGTGCCACTGCAGCCGCTGCCGCTGGCCGCCTCCACTCGCCGCCGAGACGCCTGCACACTTTCCGCATCGCCGCCTGCTCCGCCTGCACACGTTCTCGCATCCCTCCCAACCCCAACTCGCACTCCCCAATCAGGGCCTGGTGCTGGCGGCGCTGCGGGAGCATGGCGCGCAGGCGCTGGTGGCGCAGGCGCTGCTGCGCGCCGCCTTCCCGGCCGCCGTGGCCGAGGAGGGCGGCGCGTTTGCCGGGGTGGGCGACCTCACCGCCACGCAGTCGGAGCAGCTGACCAACGCGCTGCACTCGGCGGCAGGGCGGCTGCTGGCGGACGCCCAGGCCGCCGGCCAGCTGGTCATGGCGTATCAGCCGGAGGCGGCGCACCCGCCCGCAGTGGCGCAGCTGCTGGACGCGGTGCTGTGGCTGGCGGAGCAGCGGCCCGCGCCCGTGGACGCCGGTCTGCCCGCGCAGCTGTTGGAGCAGGTGGGGTGGGCGTGAACGTGTTGCGTGGGCGGCAGCTGCTCTCGCATGCGCAGACCTGTTCTGCAAACCTTACTGCTGGCTGGCCAGGCGGGTGGATGGGCTGCTGCGCAAGCCGCCGTTTGGGGCCGCAGGCAAGCGGCACGCCCGCTGCAGCGCCATGTCAACCAGTGCCGCAAGGTGCGGCTCACGATGCCACGGCCAGGCTCGTCCACGCCACGGCCATTCGCCTTGCCTGCCTCCATCCGCTGCAGATCACAGAGGGCGCCTCCAACGCCGACTGCGAGGGCGTGTTTGCGTGGCTGGACGAGCGCACCCCTACGTTCAAGGTGGCCGCGCTGGGCGCCTGCCGCTGCTGCCGCCACGCTTGCGTCGCTGTTGCAGCTAGCATGGCGTGCTTGCTGCCGCTCGGGGCTGCCAGACTCCCACCCCATGTGCATGTGACACCAACTAAGTCTCCCCACTCCCGCAGTCGGCCACGTTTGAGGGGCGGTCCAAGCTCACGCTCCTGCGCACCTGCAACATGCTGCTCAAGCGGCTCAGCAAGGTGGGCTGGGGGGCGGCCTGCCGCTGTTGTCGCCTCGGTTGCCAAAGGCCAAACACCGTGCCGGGGGCGGCTGCTGAATGCTGTCCTCCATGGCATGCTCAACTGGATGCTGCGTGTGAACACCAGTCCTGCCCCTCACTACCGCACAACAGCGTTGCAACTATGGTTTCCCCGACCCCTCAATGCCGAAAAGCAGCTGTGCAACCCTGGCTCCTTCCCCTACTCCGGCACCATGCCGCAGAGCGCCAAAGCCATGCTGTGCGTCCTGCTCCTCCTGGCCAAGCTCCTGCCCCCTCACTACTCGCTCACAGCGTTGCACGTCCTCCTGCCCTCTGCAGAGCGCCAACGCCATGCTGTGCGTCCTGCTCCTCCTGGCCAAGCTCCTGCCCCCTCACTACTCGCTCACAGCGTTCCACGTCCTCCTGCCCTCTGCAGAGCGCCAACGCCATGCTGTGCGTCCTGCTCCTCCTGGCCAAGCTCCTGCCCCCTCACTACTCGCTCACAGCGTTGCACGTCCTCCTGCCCTCTGCAGAGCGCCAACGCCATGCTGTGCGGCCGCGTCCTGCTCTTCCTGGCCAAGTTCCTGCCCCTGACGGAGCGCAGCGGCGTCAACCTGCAGGGCGCCTTCAACGCCGACAACGTGACGCCGGTGGAGGAGGTGCAGGAGGCAAGCCGGGTTCATTTCTGTGGGGCACTGCGAGGCTGGGTCCATTTCCTTTGGGTGCTGCGAGGCTGGGTCCGTTTCCTTTGGGTGCTGCGAGGCTGGGTTCTCTCTGTCTCTGTGGGGCAGTCGGCCCCCACACGTGTGGGGGTTGCTGCCCCCTTGCCTGGCTGCGCTGCTGTATCTGTGCTGCTCCGCGCGAAAAGAAGGGCCAGCCCTGGGGCCTCCTCACCCTGCTGTGCAGGGCTAGTCTAGTCTAGTCTAGTCTAGTTTTACAGCTTGGCGCCAGCCCACTAAGGGCCCAATCTTCATGAGACCAACCCATGACATCAAAGCTCATGAATGCTGTGCAGGGCGCGGTGGACAGTGAGGGCAAGCCGGTAGATGCCGTCTTCTACCGCACCTTCTGGGGCCTGCAGTCCTACTTCAGGTGGGTGCCAGGCAGCTGCAGCTGTGAAACAGGCATGGGTGTCTGCTGTGTGTTGTTATGTGTGTGAACGTAATGCGGCCTCCCACCGCGCTCTTTGCGGCCTGCAGCCCCACTCCCAAGTGGACCAGTGGTTAGCGGGCATGAGCACATGGTTGGGATCCTTGTGTGCCGCCACGCCCCCACCCCAGCCTGGGCCGACCAGCGCCGCTTTGCTGACCCCCTTGGCCCGCCTGTGCACGCAATGATTGCGCCCCGCAGCAACCCGCCCGCCGCGCTGGCGCCCGGCAAGTGGGGGGAGGTGTCCCGCGACATCCGACGCGTGCTGGACCGCTTCCGCCAGGTCAGCAGGCTTTGCACTGCCTGTTGGCAGGTTCTGGGCGCTCCAGTCAGCACGTTTCGGCGCTCCACAGCACCCCCTGCACGGGGCTGCCTCCTGCCGCCTGCACGGTGCAGCGCTTGCATCCCTTGGTATGCGCGTGCCTGCACACTGAGTGCCCGCAACCGCTCCCGGCTCGCTCGTCCGCAGGAGAAAGTGACGGTTGGGGAGAGCGCCCCGGGCAGCAGCGGGGGCGCGGAGGGCGGAGGCCCCAGCGTCAAATACCTGAGCAGCAGGTGAGGCTGGGCTGTTTTGATCGCTCCCCAAAAGCACGATTGACTGTGAACAGCCGGGGCACCAGCCTCGCGTACCTGAGCAGCCGGTGGGCAGAATGACTGCTGGCGGCTTGAATGGGCCGTTAGGCAGTACCAATGGGTGACGATCACGAGATGCGGTGCAGTGTGCTCACTTCACTTCTGTGCGCCACCTCCCTGCTCACACGCCTACCTCCCTGCTCGCATGCCTGCCTCCCTGCTGGCATGATTGCCTCCCTGCTCACATGACTGCCTCCCTGCTTGCATGACTGCCTTCCTTGCAGCCGGCTGATGGGCCTGCAGCTGCGGGACGCCACCTTCCGCCGCCACTTCCTGCTGCAGTGCCTCATACTCATGCAGGCAAGGCTGGGCTTATTGCCTGTTGTTTTGCTTTTGCCAGCTGGTTTGCTGCTGCTGCTGCTGCTGCCTGCTGGTTTGCTGCTGCTGCTGCTGCTGCGTCCTGGTGCAGCGCCTCACGCTCAAGCAGGCCAGGCTGCATGCCCGGCAGCAGGTTCAGTTGCCACGGCAGCGGCACAGCTGCTGGGTGCCGCCTGCCGGCTCCCTGCCGTGCATCCGCTGTGTGCCGGTGTGCATGTGCTTGCGGCGAGGGGCGGCCCTCTGGCTCCCTGCACGTGCTGCCTGCCGCCTGAGCCTGCCGCAAGTTGCAAGCAACCCTGGTGAACCCGCTGTGCTTTGACCTTGCTGTACATTGACTCCGCTGCCCTGTGCGGCCCGCAGTGGTGCGAGCGGCCGCGGCAGAAGGACAAGAGCGGCCTGCGCTCCAAGCCGCTGGAGGACCTCCAGGTGTGTGTTTGTCGATCTATGGCCGCATCATTCGTTTGTTGATCTGTGGTTGCAGGTGTGTTTATCTGTGGCTGCAGGTGTGCTGACCTGTAGCTGCAGGCTGCCCACACGGGTGGCTGCTTGCAACCCTGCGTTGCCTCAAGTCGGTGTGTGTTACGGGCTGCATCTGACCAACCACTGTCCACTTTGTGCCGGATGTAGGAGCTGCGCATGAAGGTGTTTTCGGCGCTGGAGGCCACGCCAGACCGGGGCCGCGAGTTTGCAGGCGCCGTCCGCCACCTCCTGCAGGTGCGTTTTCCCCTTGCAAGGGTGTTTGCAGCAAGGGGGTCTGCAGGTGTGTGTGTTTCCAAAGGTGGTTGCAGGTGTGCCTGCGCTGTGCCCGCCCTGCCAACCTTGCCCGCCCCTTTGCCCCCTTGCAGTGGGAGGACGCGTGGGCAGCCTGGAAACAGAGCAGACCCTGAGCTGTGCCTGCCTTTGCCACATTCGCGTCCTCCGTCTTCTCTATTTTGCAGTGGGAGGACGCGTGGGCGGCCTGGAAGCAGAGCAGCTGCCCGCCCGGTCCCCTGGAGCGGCGGCCCGCTGAGGCGCCCCAGGGCGCCGCCGAAGCCGACTTGAGTGAGTCCTCTTGCCTCGTTGCCCTGCACTGATTGCCGGCTTGCGAGTTTAGGAGCTACGCTGGGGGCATAGGGCGTGCCGTGTTCCTGCGGCTGGCATGGGCCCGTGGGGACCCGCAAGCAAGCAGCCCTGCCCACCGCTGCAGCTGCGCCCCCGACCAAGCGCCACCTGCTGTCAGGGAACACAGCAGCATCGGGGGCCAGCAGGCGCCACACACGCCCGGCTCGGAATGCCATCCCCCAGCTTCCTTTGCGCCACCTCCCGCCACCAACCAGCAGCGCCACTTGACGGATGCGCCGCCCGTCCGCCTCTCTGTCCCTGCAGCCGCGCCCGCGCCCAAGCGTCGCAAGCTGGGCTCGGATGCCATCTTTGGCATTCGGGTGGGGACCGATGAGCTCGACCGGCTGTGGAACCTCACCGAGGACAACCTCTCGGGTGAGAGAGCATCAACTTGTGCTTTCAACTTGTGGCCTGCTTCTTGTGACATCCGGGTGGCCAGCTGTGGAACCTGACTGAGGACGACCTTTCGGGTAAGGGGTTACCCAAGCAGGAGAGCATGTACCCATACCTGTGCTTGTGTGCGCACGCATGTGTGTGCGCTCACTCCCTCAATCCCTCAATCCCTCAGCCACTCACCCCTGAACCACTCACTCCCTCACTCCCTCACTCCCTCCCCTCTGCCCGTGTGCAGCCCTGAGCGCGGCGGACCGCGGCGGCTTCAAGACCGTGCGCCAGCTGATGGATCCAGTCATTGAAGAGATGCAGGAAGCGGCGGCTGGCGAGGACGACGGCATGCTCATCAAAGCGGTGGGTCGGCTGGTTTTCGGTTGGATCTATGGGATGAGGTGGGGGTGTGAAGAAATGCAGGAAGCGGCGGCCGGGGAGGACGGCAGCATGCTCATCAAAGCGGCGAGTCGGCTGGTTTGCGGTTGGATCTATGGGATGCAGTAGGTGTGTGTTAGAGAACTGCAGGAGGCATTTTTATATTTTTGGCATGCTCATCAAAGCGGTGGAAAGGTGGGCAGCAGCAGCTGGGGCTACACCCGTGCGCCTGGGCGCGGATGGTGTGTTGGACTACAGTTGGCGGTACGGCCGTAGCAATTTCAGCGCATACCTGATGGCGCATTCCTCCCCCTTCCTCCGCAGTCCCGCTCCAAGCTCTACAGCTGGAAGGCGCTGCGTGCGGTGGCGCGCGCCAACCTGCAGGCCTTCTCGGCGGTGCGTGCTTGGTCACACTGCTGGTGTTGCTGCTTGGCCGCACTGCTGGTGTTGCTGTCCTGGAGTGCGGCACGTGCTGCCCTCCCTGCCTGTGCTGCGCCATGTGGGGGCCAGGACATGCCGCCGCTGTCACGCGGGGGGTCGAACCGATTGGTCAAATCCTGCCGTGCATGGCCACGCTCCCTCGCCGCAGGCGGTCCAAAAGGGCGGCGACCTGCATGTGGCGGCGCGCATGCTGTATCCGGCCGAGTGCCCCCCGCCGCCCGCCCCACACCCAGCGGCACCCTCGGCCAAGGCAGCAGCGGCAGCGGGGGCCGATAGCGGGGCCGCAGCACAGCCGCCTGCGGAAACGACTGCTGCCACCAAGGCAGGTGGCGAGGAGGCGGCGGGTGCCGCAGGCGAGGGCGCGGCAGCAGCGGCGGCGGAGGCTGGCGGTGGCGCGTCCAGCGAGGGGGCCGCGGCAGCAGAGGGAGCAGCAGCGTCAGAGGGTGAGGAGGATGCTGCGGCCGAGGAGGGTGAGCTTCCGGAAGAGGGGGAGGCAGCAGAGGAGGAGGCGGAGGCGGCAGATGCCGCGGCCGCCCTGCTAGAAGAAGCAGAGGAGGGCGAGCAGCAGCAACAGCAGCAGCAAGAGGAGCAGCAGAAGGAGGCGGAGGAAGGAGAGGCTCCGGCAGCGGCAGCGGCGGATGCGGCAGCAGATGGCGGCGGCGATGAGGCGGCCCCCATGGAAAGCTGAGGTGGCTCGGCGCATTGTTGTCCAGTCCCGGTTTGCGTTAGGCATTGCCATGCCGCCTGCACTGCCACCCTTTAGTTGAAAGGAGCGTTACAGTTGAGGTGTAAGCTGCACGAGTTGAGATGCAAGCTGCCCTGTATTGCAGCAGGGCGGCCTGGCAGCCAGTTCAGTGTGGTGCATTGTATTGCTTGGTTGAGGCAAGTTAATTTGGAGGGGGCGTTGGGGGGCGATGAAAAGTGTGTGTTTGTGGGCTTGCTTGTTGGGCCAGACGTGAAAAGCGGTGCCGGCATGGGGCAAACGAGCAGTGGGGAAGGAGGGGATGAAAGTGCAGTCGAGCTGAAAGGGGCTCAGACAAGGGATACAGAGCTGTGTGCGCTCAACCATAGAGGGCAGGGATGAACACGAGAGCATGCGTGGCTGCGCCACACAGAAGGTTTGTCAGGTTCTGGGCACCTCTCAGCAGCTAGCAAATGGGAGTACGTGCAAATGGGCACGCCTAGCCTAGCCTAGCAATGCGGTGCGGGCTTGCGGTGGCCAGATCACGCTTGCATGCGGGAGCGCGCTGCGCCCGTGCAGCATGCAGGCACGCAGCAAGCTGAGCTGCAGCATGGCAACGGGGCGCAGTGGGACCGGAAGCCGCCACCCAGCTGCTACTGCCGGCCCGGAGTGAACGGCCTGATCCTGCGCTCGCTGGCTGCTGCAGCAGGGGGCCCCGGCGGCCCCTGCGGTCGCTGCACTTGGACGTTCAAATTGTCAGGTGAGGGGTCTCCAGGCGCAGGCATGTCTAGCTCTGGAGGCTCAAAGGTGTCCTCCTCTCCCACCTCCCCTGGCGTGGGGTCCCCGCAGGGGTTGTACAGCTGCGCCAGGCGCGCATGGGACAGCAGCTGCAGCGAAAGGCTGGTGTAGCGGGGGCACTCCTCCTCGGATTGCGCCCTGCAAGGGGTAAACGGAGCAGCAGGGCGGGGTCACGGGGCAGCGGGGAGGGGAAGCAGGGCGGGTTTACACAACGGCAGGCGCAGGATGCACGACAAGCGACGGGACAGCGAGCGCGCGTCGTGCTAAGCGCGGGCTGCCCAACCACAGCAGGCGCAGCGGAGGCTGTGCGCACCAGTCCAGCCACGCGCCGTCCTCTGCCTGGTGATCAATCATGCCCGTCTGGCACATGATCCGCGGTGCAGACTCTGTGACAGGGTGGCGGTGGAGGCAGAGGGTTAAGCGTGGAGTGAAACATGGAGGCAGGAGAATGGAGTAAAGTAGTGTGGAGTCTGTGCGCAACAGTGCACCAGGCGCGTGGCAGCGGCAGAGAGGGATAGGCGCCTGCGTTCAAAAACAGCTCAGGCCAGCAGTGCAGCCAGCAGAGGCGCACCTGTGCCATCGGGCTCCACAGTCGTCACCTCTACGAGCGCCCTGTAGGTGCCTGCAGCAGGGCAGCGCAGCAGGCAGCCAGGTCAGCTTTGCTGGGCGCCACCGCCGGCCTGCTGAGGCTCACTGCAGCTGCGGCTTCCTCAGCCGCTCCTCCTGCGCAGCCTGCCCTGACCGGAACAATGCACAGCTTCCTGGCAAGAACAAGCCCTGCTGTTGCTCACCATTCACAGGCGCCTGCGGGGCGCACTCCCAGCTGAGGAAGCGCCCAACCTCGGTTCGGATGCCCTCCCCAACCACATACGTCAGCGTGTACGAACCGCTGCAGGGGGCAGGGGCAGCAGGGCATTGAGGAGGGCCACACGGGTCGGTGCATGGGGTGCTGAGCAGCCTGGTCGAACGAGGCGCATGCCCCGGCGGGGACTGCGTGCGCCAGGCCGCTGGATGCCCGCAAGCAGCGCGCCGCGCCGCGCCCCGCCCAGCTTCCCTTTGCATGGTCGCAAATCACGCTACGCGTTGTAACTTCTACTCTTTGTCTTCCCCTGTTCATCCAAACCAACCAGAGTCGGCCCAACAGCCCCAACAGGATCGACAGCAATACAGCAGCAATGCACAAGTACAACCGTCATAGAGCGGGCTCACTTGAGGATGTATCCAGTGGCCCCGCCGCCGCCGCCATACCCGCCGCTGGCCATGTTGTGAAGGTACACCAGCCCTACGTCTAGAAAGTCTGGCGCCCCTTCAAACTCGAGTGCGTCTGGGACCGGCTCGCCGGCTGCGGGGCAGGGCAGGAGCGTGCAGCAGCGTAGGCGGTTGGTTGCACATTGCACAGAGGCACGCAGGTGCGCCTGCGCACAGCCTGGCAGGGGCATGCCAGCAAAAAGCAAGGGCTCACAACAAAAGGCTCACGTGGGTGCTGGCCAGCGCCCCCCGGGTAGCGCCTGGCTGCGCATGGAGCCGCCAGCAGCGCCACAGCAGCAAGAGCCGCCAGCAGCCCGCTGCGCAGTGCCCCCAGGCGCGCCATTCCTGGGCCAGCCCCGCAGCCGGGTGGGGGCCCGCAGCTCCGCCTGCCGACCGAGCCGGCGGCACCGTGCCCTTTGCCGGCGGGCGGCACTGGTGTGCTAATCACCCAATCGCCGCGAACTCGTGCGCGGGCGACTCCCAGGCTGCGTTTCAGGCCCGAGTGAGCTCCCAGAGGTCTGTTCGGCCCGCGAACAGGGCCTGCAAGGGGGACGGGTCGCGCCGCTCAGCGTGCGTGCTGCGAAGCGCTTTGATGCGCACAGAAACGTCGCAGGGCCAATTGATACTAGCGGTAGCCGTCTGGGTGGCGGCAGGGCGACACCGCCCTCTCCCCCTCCTGCCTGCGCTCGCCTGCACGCCTCACGCCGGCGTCCCGCGGCTGATGGGACTCCACTAACTCGTCCCAGACTGCGCCCGGTCTCCCACATGGGGGGAGGTGAATGCCACCGCTGCCGCCTGCTGCGCCAGCTGCGCTCAATCCGTATCGGCGGCTGTCCACAGCAAGGCCGAGGCGCTGCGTTGGGGCTTCACACGCCCCTTGCGACAACTCGGCACAGATGTCTAAGACTCCAGGGCTGCAGCCTGTCAGCGCCGATACCTGCCTGCTCGGGGGACGGGCCTGTAGTGTGTTGGTTCACAGCTGAAGGTTCGACATCACCAATCCAAACCGTCGGCAACGTGTTGGCTGTAGGCAAACGTACTGCAGACCAATGTGAGTAAGGAGGGAGCAGGAACAGTACGAGGCCTGGGCTAGCGTGCAAAATGGATCTGAGCAGTGTTGGAGGGATGGCAGCGAATCGGCGGGAAATAAAAACGTGCGAAATAAAAACGTGGGGGCTTGGAAGAGCGGAGCGGGACCGATGGCAGGACAAATCAACAGGGTGGGCGGCTGTGCAAATGGCGCAGCATCGGCCGGCAGGCAAATGGGCCTGACCAGGTGGGTGAGGAGGGGGGAGGGGGCAAGAAAGCGAGCGAGCGAATGAGCTAAACGTTTCAAGCAGTGGCACAGCTGGCCGCCGTCACTATCACGCAGCCGCTCGCCGCCTGCGCGCCTGCAGCATCTGGCGCAGCCGCAGCGGCGCGGGGCTGGGGGGGCTGGCCTCCAGCGTGTCACCGTGGAAGCCGTCCTCGCTGTGCGCGCTGAGATCGTCCTCTAGTGGGGGCACCTCTGGCTCTCCGCAGACCGCCTCAGCCTCGTGGTCCTCCCTGCAGCCGGGTGGGAGCGCAAGACGGAGTAGATGTGAGCAAAGCAGCAATGGCGGTGAGGGGAGGGTCGGCGCGGCGCGGCGCCATACAGTCGACCCTATACAGCCCCTTCCGGCGGCCAGGCGCCGGCCAGCGCCATGCGGTTGCGCTGGCGCACTACACGGGTCTGAATGGCGCTGCAACCTGGGAACCAAAGCTGAAACTTGGGAGCCCACAGGCCAGGTCCACACACACACACACACACATGGAACTAAAACAGCCCAGGGCCACACCTGTACAGCGTGTTCATCCACAGCGGCCAGTCCTGGTTGGGGCACTCCTCGGCGGAGCGCACCCTGCAAGTCAGGGCGGGGCAAACAGACGTGGCGTGAACTTAGGGTGGTGCGAAACTCGACCGTCCGCGTTCAATTTGCAAGGCAGGTGTCAATGTCACCGGTGGGGAAGAGATTGGGTGGGGGAGGAGCGGCGGGCGGGGCAGCGGCGGGCGGGAGGCGCGGCAGCGGTGCGTGGCCGCTCGCAGCACCCGCACAGCGAGCGGTCATGGCAGCAAGTGGACGCACTGCGTGCGGCCAAGCACAAGGAGTGCACCAGCCCAGGCGGCTGCTGGCGCCGGAGCGCGTACGCAATACAAGACTGGCCACGGCAGCAGGCGGCGCGAACCAGCACCTCACCAGCGCAGGTAGCTGTCGACGCCGGAATAGATACCAAACTCGCACACGCGCATGGGGCCCTCCTCTGCAGGCAAGACCGCGCGACGAGTGTTCCATGCGCATGAGTGTCGCATAGCTTCACGAGAGCATGCAGCGGCAGTTCAAGCGCTGCCGCGCAAGAGCACATGGAGCAGCGGGAAGCGTGTGTGGCACACGCATGCGCCGCGGCCCTGCAGGGAAGCGCAGCGGCGGCTGGGCTGCCCGCTCACCAGTGCCATCTGAGTCTCATGAAGATTGGGCCCCTAGTGGTGCTTAGCTGTTAAACTAGATTAGACCAGCTCGCTCACCCGTGCCGTCTGAGTAGGCAATGGTCAGCTCCACCAGCGCCAGGTAGGTGCCGTTCTCGCCCAGGCACTCCCAGCTCAGGTACCTGCGGGGTAGCAGCGGGCGGGGAGGACTGTTGTGAGTATACATGGGTGCTTACACTAACAGAATGCCGTTCAACAAAGGCAGCTCAGAGGGCGTCCGCACGGAGCAGTCTGTCGGGCAGCACCACAGCATCATTTCAACTCTAGGGATTTGTCCGGAGATCCGGGCAAACGGCAGGCTGCTTCCCGGCAGCCTGCTAGCGCACACGGGCAGCCCCAGCAAGCACGCCCGCAGCCGAGCGGCAGCAGCGCAGCAGCATGCCCGCACCTGCCGGGATGGGCAGCGCGGTCCGGCTTGCAGCCCACACACCCACGCGCACAGCTACTGCAGCAGCCCCCATCCAGCCGCACCTGCCGGTGTGCGTTGCCAGCCCCGAGTGGCTGGCGTCTAGGTAGGTGAAGGAGAATGAGCCGTTGAGCACAAAGCCCACGGCCTCCACTTCGGTCGACGACTCGTTGAACACCGTCTGCGAGCAGCGGGGGTGCAGTAGGTGGCTGGCACACGGGTTCAGGAGGAGGTGCCCATTGTGTGCACCGGCATGGCCGCCCACTGTGCGCCCCGCCGCCACTTCCAGGCTCCATCAGCTGCCACCCCGCGCGGCTCTGGCTCCCACTGGTTTCCATCCACAGCCAGCCAATAAGGAGCAGCTGCCACCGAGGCATGCGGCAGCAAGGCAAGCAGCCATCCGAACCTGCAGGCCCGACAGGAACTTGGGCGGCAGCGTGTTCTCAAAGCTCTCGGGGATCTCCGCTGCAACGGGCAGCACGGAGGGCGGCAGCAAGGGTGATGGGGGAGGTAGGATCGGCTGCACCAGCCCGCATGCCGCAGTGAGTGGCGGCTCTGGCGCCCGGTGCCACAAAATCCGCTGCACAGCCCAGCCTGCGGCCAGCCTGCAGCCCTCACCAGCTGCGCAGGCCACCAGAGCCGCCGCCAGCGCCAGCAGCAGGGCGCGGCGAGCTGCCATCAGGCCCTGCGGCAGGGTGAGGAAAGGAACCCCTCGTGGGCGGCAGGCGGCAGCGGCACCGCCGCGGGGGGCTGGCTACCGCGGTGCCCCGATCATGCTGCACCGCCTCCGACCGCTTCTCTCACCTTGGGCCGGGGCCCCGCGCCGCTGGTTTGGCGCTCTTGCAGTGGTCGAGCGCCCGACAACGCGAGCGGTGCGGCGGGCTTCAATTGGGCCGCGCAAACCGTGAACACGAGCCTAGTGAGTGGGCAACAGGCAGCGCCGGCCCACGGCGAGGAGGGTGGCAGCGAACACGCCCGAGCTGCTGCAAGCCGAGGCTCCCTGGTCCTGAACTGGCTGGCACGCTGTTGTTCAGGTTGCAACAAGCGGCCCGCTGCCGCGGTGTATTGTGCAGGGTGCACGAACGACTGGTCGGCCCATGTGAGCTCGCACTTTGGACTCGGCACCGACCTCACAGCCTGTGATTGGGGTTCGCTCCCCCCGATCTGCGCATCTGCAGCACGCGGGAAGCCACAGGACCCGCAGCAGGCAAGGGGCGGCGCGGCACCGGCGCCTGTGTTGCCTGCCGTTCTGCGCGCCTGCCAGGCACCTTAGCACTGGGGCCCCTTGCATGCTGTTCAATTTCCCACATAGCGTTCAAGAAGGCGGATCAGTGTAGCTGCTGAGGCAAGGGGAGGAACCGTTGAGCCAGGGAGACCGAGGGCGCTATCTGGACGAACGACCGGCGAACAAAGGCGGCAGGCGGTCAGGCTGCCGCTGGGCCAGGCGTTGGGAGGGCAATGGAGGGCTATACACGGCTAGTGGGGGCAGCAGAAGCGGGCACGACATTTCGCTGTACAGCGGTGCAGCCGAGCACCCACAAAGGCGGGCCAGCAGGATGGTGACCTGCTGCGGCTGGCAGCGGCGGCAAACAGGCGGAAGGAGGAGGGGATCAAACAACACGGGGCAGTGAGCAGATGGACACCTGACCGCCGAGAACCAACGGGGCAGTGAGCAGATGGACACCTGACCGCCGAGAACCAACGGGGCAGTGAGCAGATGGACACCTGACCGCCGAGAACCAACGGAACATCTTCATCATGCCGCAGAGGCGGGTGCCGCAGCTGACGGACAGGCGCAGAGCGGCTGGGCAGCACAGGCGGCCGCCGCACCTCCGCACGTGCATCACAGGTAGATCCTGCGCATGGCGCCGCGCCCTTCCTCACGGCACACGGGGCACTGCCGCCGCACCTGCAGCAAAGGGAGGGGCCGTGCAAAGGGAGGACTGTATCAGTGCGTCAGTTTGCATCAGATGCACAGCACTGTGGAGTGCAGCACTCGCAGGCTGCGGCGGTCAGCAGCCCCGAGCCCCTGCCAAGCACTGTTGCACGCACCCACGAGGCGCGGGGTTGCCGCCGCAGGCAATGCTGCACCCATGAGCTGCAACGCCCCAGAGCAGCCGGGGTTGCCGCCGCACCTGGGGCTTCTCAGAGCACACGTCACAGACCAGGTGGCCGCATGGGGTGGCCATGCACACCGGGCGCTCCATGCACACAGGGCACTCGGGCGCCGCTGGGGCCGGCCGCTTCCGGTTGGCGAGCTGGGTGACTGCTGCTGCCGCAAGGTTGAGCGCGAGCCGTGCATCGCTGCCGGCGCCTGCCGCCTGTGCAGCCTTGCTGGGGCCGGCAGCGGCGTCCGCTGCTGGTGCCGCGTTGCTGGGGCCGGCAGTGGCTGCTGCCTCGCAGCTCAGTGCCACGCCTTTGCCCTTGCTGGCCCCAGCGCCATCCAGCAGCGCTTGCAGCAGAGGGGCGCAAGCTGCAGCATCGTCGCGCTCCAACACCATCGCAGCGGGCGGCTTTCCCTGGCTGTCGAGGGCATAGGGATCGGCACCTGCTGACAGCAGCGCCTTCACAACCGGCGCTGCTGCCGCTGCGTCCGCTGGGCCGCCTATGCGTCGCTGCACTGCCCAGTGAAGCGGCTGGTTGCCTCCACTGTCCCTGCTGCATGCACTGACGCCCTGTCCAACGAGAGCTTCAACCAGTGCGGTCAGTTTGGCTGGCGTGCCGCTGCCCGCCTGTGCAATCAAATGAAGGGCACGGCCGTCTTTGGCAGCGCCAGCTGCAGCCAGTGCTCGCACTGCGGCCACTCCAACTGCCTCGCTGCTGACCACTGCCGCCAGTTCCAATGCCGTCAGCGCCCTTCCGCTGGTGACAGCGTCAACATCGGCGCCGTTTTCCACCAGTGCCTGCACCACTGCCGGCACTGCCCCAGCATCTTCTGATCTGAAGGAGGATGCAGTTTAGTGGCTGCCAGCCCGCCGAGTCTGTTTGGCTAACAGGCGCTCCTGCTTGCACCAGCGCTGAAACTGCTGCAGCTGCTACTGCCGCACTGCTGTGCTCTGCAACAAGGTGCAGCGGCGTTTCGCCTTGGCTGCCGCTGGCTGGTGCATTGAAATCGCTGCCTGCTGCAATCAGCGCGTCGACCACAGCAGGCACCGCCTCAGCGCTGCACTGCACAGCAAGATAGTGTGTTGGCTGCAAGTCGTGTCGATCGACTGTGTTCACGGCTGCACCTGCTCCTATCAGCGCCCGCACTGCTGCTGCCGCTGCCGCTGCGCTCCGGTTCTGGACTGCCATGTGCACCGCCGTCACGCCAACGCCACCGGTGGTCTTGGTGTTCGCATCCACCTTCAGCTTGCTAGTCAGCACTTCAATGCCAGCTGTCACTGCCTCTGCGTCTGGATTGAAGCGGGCGGCCAGGTGGAGGGCTGTCCAGCCGAGCACCGCCCGGTTTAGGCTGGCATCGCTGAACACTTGGTGGCCTGCCTCGACTGGAGCAGCCGCTGCGGCGCCATCTCGAAGAGCAGCATAGATGGCTGCCAGGCAGTTGAAGCAGCCTAGCTCCTGCACCACCTTGAACAGGGCCACCTGCAAGCATGAAGCCAAGGTGTGGTGTTGGTGTTGGGGCATGCCGGCTGAGGCGGCGGCGGCGGCAGTGGCGGCGGCACGGTGCCCCCAGCTCGGGTGGCCGCAACGCAACCTCGGCGCGTGCCTGTGGGTCTGCATCCTGCTTGGGCGCAGCTGCGCCTGCAGGGGCTGCCGCCGAGGCGGCTGGGCGGGCGTCCTCACTGCCGTCAGACGTAGACGGCGTCATCCGCAGTAGCTAGGTGCGGTTTTGAACCAGATCACGCAGTATTTCATAGGTCGAGCGGCGGCAGGGCAGGTCGGCAGAGTGAACCAGGCCGCGCTGCGTGGGACGCCGGGCGGCGGCAGCGGCTCTGCTGGCGAATGTGCGTTGGCCCTCAGAAGCACAGCCCCCCACATTCCACATCACACAGCTGTGCCGCTGCACAGATGTAAGCAGAGGCGATGGAAAGGTGAAGGCGAATGCACCCGTCGGGGGCGCCCGCACCAAGGCGGTGAAGTGCGACACCGCCCCTGCTGCCAGGCATCGTCCACTTCATCAAAAGTTGCAGATGCATAACGCTCCATCCGCACTGCTGCACACGATTGCAAGCTAAGGGGGCTCCTGGCAGCGCAGGCTCGGCGACCCATGCGCGGCGGCACAGCCGGAGCCTTCGCAGACGCCCAGCCGGGGCCCACAGCAGCGCCGCGTGACCATCCTCAGCCTGATGCGACTGCTGCCGGCTGCTGCCACCGCCTCACGGCTGCCGCCGCCCGCCCTCTCGGCCTCGCCGCAGCAGCCTGGGCTCACAGCGGCCTCGCGTGCATCCTAGGCGCCGCCTTGTGCTTCAGCTGGGCAGCCACATTCGTGAAGCTGATCCATCAGCTGCAGCCCGAGATAACCATCTTTATGGTCATAGCAATTCGCTCGGCGCTCTCAGTCGTCGCCAGCTGCGCCGCGGCCCGCCGCCTGCCGCTCGCAAGCAGCCGCGCCACCGCCCCGCTGCTGGCGCTGCGCGGCCTCTCTGGCGCCTGCTCCATGACGCTGTTTTACGCGGCACTGGCCAGGTGAGGGAGCATGGACGGTTGTCGGGGTGGGTATGGACCTGAACGAAGCTGTTGAATCATTGAAACAGCCACCTGAGCGCTGTTTCGTTTCTCCTAGTGCGTGTGCTGATCTGGAGAGACGCTCAGTTGTGTTGGTCCCCCTTCCCCTGGACACTCACCAATCTCAGGATCCCGCTGGCCGACACCCTCACCCTCATGTTCTTGAACCCGCCCATCTGCGCGCTGCTGGGCTGGGCGCTGCTGGGGGAGCGCGCCAGCTGGCACACCGCCGCAGGGTGCGTGCTGCTGGTAGACACTTTTTAGACATGTGCAAATGTGCCTGCGCTCTGCTGGGGCATGGCTGTGGGTGACTGCTGGGCATGGCCGTGCGTGGCTGCTGTTCAACTGCTCTTGAGGGGTACGGGAAGGATTTGCTTGAGCTTTGAGCGCACTGTGTGGTGCTGTTCGGCAGGGATGCTAGCTGGCCCCATTCCCCCACTCCCGCAGGTGCCTGGCTAGCCTAGCGGGGGTGGCCTGCGTGGCGCAGCCACCCTTCTTGTTTGGCGGCGGCGACGCGGCGGAGGGCCCCCCCAGCGGCAGGCTGGCCGGAGTGGGCATGGCACTGATGTCCGCCTTCTTTGCCGCAGGTGAGCTGTTGGTGCTGTGTGCAATTGAACTTGATTGCCACGGCAGTACTGTCCGCCTTCTTTGCCGCAGGTGAGTCGTTGCAGCCCTGTGGGGTGAGGTTGACTTTGATTGCCATGGTGGCGCTGGCCGCCTTCTGTGCTGCAGGCGAGCCTTGATGCCGTGTGCGATCGAGTTGGCCAGCAGATGGAGGGGACGTGCGCAAACCCTCAGCTGCGGTCCTGGCGCCTCCCTTGCCCAGTAGCGAGGAGACCGGCAAGGCTTCTTCGCTACTGAGCAAGATATGCATCAGGACAGCAGCTGAGGCCGGCAACGCTTGCTGGTGGTCACTGCTTGCTCACGCCTCCCTCCTGCCGCAGGCGCCTACATCTGCGTGCGCACCATTGGCTCTCGGGAGCCTGCTGTCACCATCGCCTTTGCTTTCCACCTCGCCTCGCTGCTCACCAGCCTGGTGCCGCTGGCGGTGGGATTTCCGGGGGTGAGCTGCCTGGGGTGGTCTCTTAGTTCTGTTCGCTTTAAATACCCAGAGATGGGTGCCGCTCACCTGTGCTGTTTTTGTGTGACCAGCCTGGCGCCGCTGGCGTTGGGGTTTCCCCGTTCGAGTGGCCTGGGGCGGTCTCTAGCAGGGCCAGTACATGTGGGTCCACAGGAGAGCACGTCGCTACTGCTCATGCCACCCTGCTCCCCGCCCGCCCTCCCCCGCGCAGCCGGCGTTGCTGCCCCGCCTGCCCGCCGCCGCCTGCCTGCTGGGCGTGACTGCCTGCTCCTTTGCCGCCCAGTTGCTGCTGAGCCGGGGATTCCAACTGGAAACTGCCACCAAGGCCTCTGCCGCCAACTTCACCCAAGTGCTGTGTGAGTGGGGGGTGCGGGGTGGGGGTGGCGGCTAGCCGGTCAGCCTGTGTGGCTTTGCATGCACCAGGTGTGCACCTGTTGGTAAACAAGCTGACGGCGAGCGGCTGCCTCCAACCGCCTGATGACGCCCCAGTCGCACAACCCGCCTTTCTCCCGCAGGGGGGCATGCCATTGGGTTGGCGCTGTTTCACGAGCACACCAGCGCGCTGGGCCTGCTAGGGGCCGCTTTGGTCGTGGCGGGCGTTGCGGCGGTCTCTGCAGACAAGCACCACCCGCAGCCACCGAAGCCGGGCACAGCAGGGATAGCACTAGGCAGCAAGCCGACACACAAAGGGGTGGCGGGGGCGGAGCTGACCCCTCGATCAAACGGCCTGACAGAAGGTCGAGCCCCATGGCAGGTAGCCGGAGACTCGATTGATGAAGAGGCGGCAGCGGCAGGCGAACGAGGGCCCCTGCTGCCCCCGCAACGATAGCCCCTGATGCTGCTTGCCATCTTGCCTAATGGGCGGCAACTAAGTGTGAACGGTGCCGTGATGCACTCTGTGGCTGAGTTAGGGCCCACCAGCAAGGAAGCGAGCAGGCGGCCGTGCTAGCTGCCGCTCGGCCGGCACCGCGGCATCTTCTGCTGCACATGCTGCTGCCGACTTGAGCTTTAAATGCGCTCACAAACGACTGATCGTGGTCATCGCCGCGCGCAAGCTCCCACAAGCTCGCGCCCAAAACCTCCGTGCTCGAGCCCTGAACAGCCAGCGCGGCGCGGCGAAAGTCACTTCCAAGTTTCACAATAAGCCCTGAAAGAGATTTTGCAGGGCGCCACTAGCTGCTGCACCCCAGTCGCCGCCGCCGTCTCCGCCGCCGCCGCTCGGCATTGGCCTGGGGCAGCAGCCATGCCTCGCACGCTGGCCGAGGCAGCAACATGGGGCGGCGCCCCCCTCCCGCCGCTGGTCACAGTCACGCCGGCGGCGGCCACCAGCCCAGCAGTGCAGTACCTGTGAGTCTGTGCATGCACCTGCCACACATGCTGTTGTCCCTGCCTTGCAAACTTTCACTCTTCGGGTTTAGAGTCTGCGTGTCCGCAACGAAACTTGCGATACAGACCCCCAGGAGGCAGCCTGGGGCTGAGGGAAAAGCAGTGATGGAAAAAAAGGGGAGGTGCATCGGATATACACGGAGGGGGTGGGTGCCTGTACAAAAGTTTAAGGCAAAAGCAGCACGCTATGCGAGTGGCCCATGGCACACACTCCTGCTCACACTGCAGGTTCATGGCAACCAACAACACCAGCATGACCACCAACGAGTCGCTGTTCTACGCTCCAGACGGCACGCTGGTGTTCAAGTGGGTGCTGCTGCTGCTGCTGCTGCTGCTGGAAAGGGGACCCCATGCAAGCAGCGCCCTCATGCAAGTGCCGATGTGCTCAGGCTTGAGCTGTGCTCAGTGGCACTCACCATGAACCACAGCGTGCTCACCGCCGCTCACCACTGCGTACCCGCCCCTGCCCACCCACCCTGCCAGGGTGGTAAATAAGGAGGGCCTGTTCTCCGGCAGCAAGGTGCTGAGCAATGCAGCCGGCACGCCGCTGCTACGGGCCAAGAAGAGCCCCCTGTCCCGCGCCAAGTGGACCATCAGCTGCGCCAGCACCGGCGCGCAGCTGTGTAAGACGAAGACAAACCCAGGCCTCGCTAAGATTGCGGTCGAGGCAGCGTTCCCGGGCCGACGAGAAACGCTGGTTGCCGTGCCAAACTTCAACGACCTGTCGCAGTGCGTTTCTCCCTGTTCTTCTCCATTTTCTTTTCCTTTTAGGGTTCTTTTCACGGTGTGGTGTGTCAGCGTTGGAGGGGACATGCTTGTTGTTTGCGGCGGCGCGGACGGGGCGATGTGTTCGGAGTGCAGGCAGCGCAAACAAGGCGTAGCTCTGGCTGGGCAGCCAGGGTTGTTGCATCGAGCAGGCGTGGCTGGCTGGCCAGCAGGCCCACCTTGCTGCCGCCCGCCCTGCCCGCCCGCCCTGCCCCCGCAGAATGGTGATGTGGCAGACGGCGGGCAAGGGGGAGGCCCAGGAGACGCCGCTGGCGGAGGCGGCCTACGGCCAGAATGTGGTAATCGGAATGGTCAGCACGCTGGTGCAGAACTGGAGCTACAACCTGGCGCTGGGCCCCGGCGCAGGTTGGTGTGTGGAGCCAATGTGTGGGTACAGGTGTGGCTGCACGTGGGCGGGGACAGGTTGGGGCTGTGGGAGACGGTGGGTGCCCGCCGTGCTGCGGAGCGCCCGCCAGCGTTGCGGCGCATCATCCCAGCCTGCAGCCGTGCTTGTGCTGCGGCGTTCCGCCAGGCCCCAGGGTGCATGCCCCGGCAGCGTCCTGACAAACCCTGCGCCACACCGTCCCCCCATGTGCGTGTGCCGCAGACCCCGCGCTCGTGGCCGTGCTGCTGTGCATTTACACAGACCTGGTGGAGTTCAACTGTGAGTCGGCGGTTGGCAGGGGCCTGTGCACCCTGCTGCTGCTGGGACGACCAGCTTGATTGAATGCTGCCCAGCAAATGCTGCCCAGCTTGCGCACCCTGCTACTGCTGGGAGCAACACTTTGAATGCTGCCCAGCCAACGAAAATATGGCGAGGCGCTGCTCAGATGGCGTGGCTGCATTCAGCTGTGTATGAGGCGAGTGAATGAACAAGGCGTCGTCCCGCTGCACGGGCCACTCATGCTGGTGCACACCCCACCCGCCCCCAACTTTACCCGCAGCGATGAATGCCATGGTGGGAGGCGGCATCATGCTGTGACCCAGCGCAGCACTCCGTTAGACATGGAGAGAGTGTGGGCTGCCGAACAGCAGCCAGCCCTTCGGCAGCCAGCCCCAGCAGCGCAGCCAGGCGGCGCAGCTTCAATGCAGGCAGCTCACGCTGTAGCGAATCGTGCAACTGCTTACAGAGGCCATTGTGAACTGAAGGGTGGCAGAACCGGACAAAGGAATCAAAGGGAGTCGGACGCAGAGATCAGTGACAGGAATACGGCAGCAATGCAGTTGGCTAGGCCTACATCCATGCCATTGCCGCTGCTGCCAGTCAGGCTGCCTCGCCGGCCGCCGCCTCGCCGCGCCACACGAGGCGAGGCGCCTCGCCCTCCCTGCCCGCCACAATGGCCGCTGCCGCCACGTTGGCCATCTGCGGTGCACAGGATTGGGGGTGCGGTGGGGGTGCGGT
>RRZL01000022.1:180619-194284 GCA_006782975.1 Chlorella sp. Dachan | reverse complement strand
TTGTCCGCACATCAGCCGAGCGGCCGCATCCCACCTGCCATTGCTCCACAACCTCCCCGCCACACACGAAAACACCTTCAAGTGCATCACTTCTTGTTTGTTCTAACCAGCATCACTTCTTTGTTCAACTCTAACCAGCACCGCTCCGGCTCACCAGGCCGTGGGCCACCACGCCCGCCACCCCCTCAATCTCGCGTGCAATCGCGCCGTAATCTGCGTCCTCCCCAAACAGCTTCAGCCCCTCGTCTGCGCCAGCAGGCGGGGGCGGCCAGCGGGCGTGAGCGGGGGGGTGAGGCCAGAGGGCGTGAGCGGGGGGTTGGGGCCAGAGGGTGTGAGAGGGGGGTTGGGGCCAGAGGGTGTGAGAGGGGGGTGCGGCCAAAGGGTGTCAGAGGGAGGATGAGTTGCAGTCACGCGAGCACTGTGAGGTGCACAGCTGCCGGTGGCCAGGCTGCAACCCGGGGGCAGCAAAAAAGATGCAGCATCATGCGTGCACCATGAGCTGCAGCAGTTGCATCCTCTCCAAAAGTCCCCGCCCCTTGCAGAAGTGAGTTAACCGACATCACCGCCACGGCGCAACCCATAACAAGCCAACACTGCTCCTAACAGAAGCGGATGTCGATCAGGGCGTGGCCTTCCGGCGAGACTGCCCCCTGGAGAAGTAGGTTCACACCACCGCAAGGGCGCAACTTGAACACCAACGGCAACACTGCTCCTCACAGAAGCGGATGTCAATCAGGGCGTGGCCTTCGGGTGAGACGTACGGGCTGTCGCCGCCGCGGGGCCCAGCCCCCTCCTCAGTGGATCGCCTGCCAGGTGCAGAGGGGTCGGAGTGGTGCAATGATTGAGGCGGCAAGCCGTGCTAGCAATGAGCAATGTGAGACGGTGAGTCGCCGCCGCGGGGCCCGGCCCCTTCCTCGGTAGATCGCCTGCCATGTGCAGGGGGGTGGAATGGTACCGTGGCAAGGGGCCGGGATGATGCCGTGACAGACGCGGCAAGCTGTGCTTGCAATGTTGGGAGTCAGTGCAGCCACGCACCTGCTCGCTGCCACAGCTCGGCACCCTCCCCGCCCTCATCTTCCCAGGCTCACCGCCACAGCTCGGCGTCCCCCAGAAAGATGTCGTCCAGCTCCTCCCCGCTCTCCTCCCAGCCCTCCTCCTGCAAACAGAAACAGCACAAGGCCGATCGTCTCGTAAGCAGTAGCATGAGGCAGCAGGAAGATGTCCTCCCCGCTCTCCCCCCAGCCCTCCTCCTGCAAAAAGAAACAGCATGAGGCCGACCCTCCTGTAAACACAGCATTAGGCCAATGGTGCAGCCCACTCACGCACACCACCCCGCTCGAGCGCACCTCAACCGCCACGCACAGGCTGCCGCCCAGGCGGGGCACCACCACCGCCGCCTGCGCCAGCACAACGTTGGTGGTGGCCGCTGTCGCCAGCTCCCGCGCGCGATGCAGCTGCGGCTGCAGGAGGCAGGGAGGGCAAGGAGGGCAGGTTGATCTAGTTAGGGCTGCAGGAGAGGGGGGAGAGGGCGTGTTTGCTGGCTTGCCGAGTTCCCCCGGCTTGCCCGCCAGACGTAAGGCCAGCACACCGTGCAAGGACTGGATTGGAGGTAGACTGAGAGCGGCAGAAGGACCAGCCAAGAGGAGGGCCTTGCATGCCGCTTGCAACTCTGTGCACGCATCCACAGGCCGCCGGCCCCCGTGCAACCTCCGTAGCAAGCTGCAGCAGCAGCTGCTGCACTGCACCGGCTTGCCTGCACACCACGCGCCCCAGCACTGGCCCCAGCAACCGCTCGTTCACGAGCTGCGAAACCACCAAATAATGAACCCACGAGCTGTAATCAACTGCCCACCTGCGGCACGTGCTGCCGCCCAACGATGAACGCCAGGCTGCCCTCGGCATCCGCTGACAGCTCATCGGCGGCCTCAAAGAAGAAGTCCAGCCGCTGGGTCTCCTGCTTGGGAGGGGTTTTCAAAGATTGGAAGGTTGGGGTGTAGAGCTGGGTGGAGGGGCGGCGGTGGCAGTCGAGGCAGCAGCATGCCTGCCGGCATGGGCATGGCGCAGCATATGTGCAGCCGCTGGGCCTCCTGCTTGGGAACGGGGGTGGAAGGGCCTGGATGTGGCAGCGAAGCCGTTTCATGTGCCCCTTGGCGGTGCTGCACCAGTCAATGGGTCCAGCAGCGGCAGGCAGCCGCAGCAGGCCGCCTTGCTGCTCGGTCTTTGGCTGGGTGCAGAGCCGAGCTTGGGGCTGGGGGCAGGCATTCCAGACTGGCGCTTGCATGGGTGCAGCGATGCAGCCCCACTCCTCACCACAAGCCAAGCTGAAAGCCCACCCCAAGCCCACCGCAAGCCCACCGCAAGTGCCTCTACTTGCCTACTACTAGCCCCATTACACGCCCACCACAAGCGCCACAGCAAGCCCCGCTACAAGCCCACTACACGCCCACCACAAGCCCACCACAAGCCCCCACCTGCAGCGTCGTGAGCGGCACGCCATGGAACGCCGCCTCGCTGGCTGCCACGTCGCTGGCTGGCACGCACCTGAGCCCCCGCAGCTTGCCGGCGCCCTTCAAGTGCACGGGGGCGCAGCAGGCACGGTTAGGGGGATGCGTGGTGCAACAGGGCCAGCGGTTGGCGGATTCCACACATGCCGAACTGTCTGCACCGACGAAGCGGGGGCCACGGAAGGCCGGCGGGCGCCGGCAGCTGGCACACGCCATACGCCCCAGCTGGCGGCTGCACAGCGCACCTGCCGCGCCGCTATCTCCTCCAGCAGCGCGTTGATGGCTGCACCTGTGCCCACACCCACTGTGATCTCGTCCTGTGAACGGGGGGCTTTGAGGTAGGCCGTGCTTTTGAGGACCGCCGTGGGACCAGGCAGCGCTGCCGACGCAGTGCAGCAAACCACTCCCCTGGCCTTCCAGCAGCCTGCTTACCCGCAGAAAGGTGTCTGCTGCCAGGGCCGCTGCTGCCCGGATGGCCTGCTGCTCCGCATCGTCGGCGTCGGCGGCCGCGGCGCCGCTGCCGCTCGCCTCCTCGCTGCCGCTGGCGGCGGGTGGCCGCAGGGCCGCCGGGCGCCGGTGCGTGACACGCATTGGCACGCTGCGGAAGCACAGAGCACGGGGCAGGGCGGCAGGGGCCCTGGCCTGGCTGCAGGGCGCCGAGGCNTTGCAGAGAGGCGCGGGGATGGGCCGAATGCCGACCGCCCCGAGCCAAACCCGGGAGCCCGCGCGCCGCCAGGCAGCACTCCGCATTGATGAGCGACTCCAGGAAGGCTTGACGGCAGCCCCAGCCGCTTCGGCTTGAAAAGCCCCAACAGCGGCCGCCTCGCAACGCCAGCAGCCGGTCCGCAGCGGCACGGGCTCGCCATGCTGCGCACGCTGATCACGGCGGTGCGGCAGCAGGGCGCCGAGGCGGGGCCCTGGGCCTGCCGAGCGGCGGCGGTGGGAGCGGCGGCCTGGGCGGGGGCAGCGCCTCCCGGCCTCGCGCCAGCGGGCAGCGAGTGCAGCAGCAGCAGCAACGGCTGCAGCAGTGCGCTGTACCAGTCGTGGGACTGGCGGCGCATGGCGCACACCAGCCGGCGCTGTAGCTCGGGGCAGCAGTGGGAGGTGCTGCGGAATCAGGTGCGAGGGGGGACCGTCTCGCAGCACCGTTGTTGCCAGTTGCGCCAGCAGCAGCTGTGGGCGACTCGACTGGTGGCACTGGCGCCCTGCTATGTGCCGCTGAATGCACTGCGTGCCCGCAACCCACCCAGCTCAGTGGAGGCCACAGCCGTGCTGCTGCCTGGCTGCTCTTCCAAGCACATCAGCCTGGGCCCGGCCCCTCTGGGCCCGACCTGTGGACCCACCCGCCACCATGCGCTGCAGGGCTTCCAAGTGAACCCCTGCAACTCTAGGCTGCACCCTTCGGTCACAGAGGTGGGTGCTGCGTGCGCGCTGTGCTCCACTGGCCGCGGGTTGGGCGGGCTGTGACCGGCTCCCTGCTTGGGCCCCCGAAGGGCTGCCTTGCCGCACGCTGCCCTCCGTGCTGCTGTATCATCTCAGGCAGTATGGGGTTCAGCTCTCTTTGTGTGCACCCAAACCCGCCCTTCTCTGTTCAACAGGCGGGCATCGAGCCGGACAGCGAGGAGGAGCTGTCGGTGCAGGAGGCGTACACCCCCGAATCCACCTGCTGGGGCTGCGGTGAGCCTTGGACTGAGCACGTTTGTTTGCTTGCCAATAAAATAGCTGCAAGCGACAGCAGGTCTACACCCATCAGTCCTCGTCACATTAGTCCACATCACATGTCTGCTCACATGCGCAGGCCCCGCCGCCGATGACGGCCTAATACGGCGCTCGCCCTTGCTGCTCTCGCTCCGGACATTAGCCCTCATCACATCAGCCCTCATCACATGACTTCTCACATTTGCTGTGCAGGCCCCGCCGCCGCCGACGGCCTCATGCTGCGCTCGTACCGCATCCCCGGCGGCCTGGAGGCGTCGATAGAGCTGCACAAAAAGTACTGCGCCTTCCCGGGTGAGCATTTAGTGGTTCAGATGCTAAGAAATGCGTTTGGGGGCTGTCCTCAACCGGACAGCCGGACGCAAGTGCTGCGCCCTTGCGGGGCGTGCATTCAATGGTGCCGTTTGCGTGTGCGTCCCGTACATGGCAGCAGCCAGCCGGCATTGCAGCGCCGTACTCCCGCAGCCCTCCAGCACCCTCATATTGCGCCGCTTGCGCCATGTGCTGAAGGCTGCCCGCCCACCCTCCCCCTGCATTAATAGGTAATGGTGATTTTTTAGCGCTTTTCTCAATTACCAGACTCGTCTTAACTACCGCAGGCATCATCAACGGGGGCGTGGTGTCAGCCCTCTTTGACTGCCACGGCAACTGGACGGCCGCCATTGCGCTGATGGACAAAGCGGCCCTGCCCAAGCCGCCGCTCACGCTCACATACGAAATGCTGGTGAGGCGGGTTTGTTGTTGCTATCCAGCAGATTTGTTGATGCTACCAGCAGATTTGGGGTTGTTGCTTGTTTCATGGTGAGCTCTGGCAGCATCGCTGACACGGCCCTGCCCAAGCCGCCGCTTACACTCACATACGAGATGCCGGTGAGTGAGGCGGGTAGTCAGGTGCCAGTGAGGCTGGTAGTCAGGTGCCGGTGAGGCAGGTATCCAGATGCTGGTGAGGCTGGCGAGGCAGCACGTCACGTGTTTCACGGTCAGCTCTGGCAATATGCCGACTCCACCCCATGTATGTGACAAGAAAGCCCAACCGCCTGCCCACGCCCTGCAGACGACGTTCAAGGAGACCACCCCGCCCGCGGAGCCGCTCATCCTGCGCTCTCAGATTGTGCGCATCAAGGAGAGCGACACGCCCGGCAGCAAGGCCACGGTGCAGGTGGGTGGGTGGGGTCGGGAGTTGGTGGTGGTAGTGGTGGTGCAGGTTGCAACGCCAGGTTGTCATTGAGGAGAGCGGCACGCGCGGCAGCAAGGGCACCGTGCAAGTGCGCTGCTGCTGCGGCGCAGCAAGCCCTTGTCGGAGCGCGGCTTGCCTTGTCTGCTCACTGACTATGTCCTCTGTCTCTGCATTCAAAACAATCGCAGGTGGACATGTCGCTCTACCACTCGCTGGGCGGGCACGAGAAGCTGCTGGCCTCCGCCACCGGCATTTTCAAGAAGTTGGGCGCGTTGCGTGCGCTGTGATCAGCGCTGCGCATGCTGTGATTAGCGCTGCGCATGCTGTGGCCGGCTAGGCCCAGCCCTGCAAAGGCCCCACAGCCAAAGGGGCGTGGTGCTCCGCCAGGAGGCAACATCTTTATCAGGCGCCACCCAGCTCTGTTTGCAGCCTCGCCCCCTTCCTCAACCCAATGGATGCCAGCTGGGCCCCTCCTGTTGTCTGTTGCTGCCATTGCCCCATGCTCTGATTGGCCAAATGAATCGACCCACACAACACCCGCAGGCGCCGCCTCTGCCCTGGCGCCTCACCACCCGTATCCCTTTCTCCGCTCAGCTGCTGCTGTATCATACCCAACGTTTGGCCAGCATTCTTTCCTTATGCTCACCCCCAACGTATGAACACGCGCCGATGGGACTGCTGAGGGCAGGCAGGCAGGCAGGGCTCTAGGTTGGATGAGGGGTATGGCGGGGCAGGCCTGAATGGGGTCAGGCCTCCCTGCGGCACCTCTGGTCGGCTGCCTGGCCTGCTTACAAGGGCAGTGGGCGCTGCCATGTCTGCCGTCTGATGCAGTGGCCAACAGCATGCTCAACACAAGGTGCCGCGGCCGAATCAGCCGGTGGGCGCATACGCCTGTCGCGCGGGCACGCCGACTAGAAACGCCGGCACGCCACCGCTCAGCCGAATCTGCTGCGCATCGGGTGGCGCCCCTGCTTTCTCCAGCTGCACCTGCCCATCCGGCCCTATGGGCGGCAGCAGCAGGCAGTAGAGCGTGTTGCCGTACACGCAGCCGCCGTCCAGGCCCGTGGCGCACCGTTCCAGCTGCAGCAGCCTGCGGGGCGGGGTGGGAAGCAGGAGGCAGGGGGGTAGGAAGCGGGGGGCAGGGGTTGCACCAGCACGGGAACCCAACCGGGGCGCCCGAACAACATTGTCCAGTGGCGCTCAAGGTCGGCCGTTGCGCTGCAGTACGTTTACCTAGTCGGCTCGCTCCCACGCTCACCTAAACAGGGCTCTCACGCACACTAGACAGGGCTGGCATGCACACTAAACAGGGCAGCCCAGCCACCCTGCACTCACCGCCGTGCATCGTGCCCAAACACAGCGTGCTTGCAGCCGTAGGTGACCCGGGAGTGCCGCTCGGGTGCCGCCGCCTGGAACTCTGACCAGGCACGGGCCCAGGGCACACCTAGCGTGTGCTTGTCAGTGCCCACCAGCCGAGGCTGCCTGGCCGGCGCCTGCTGCCGGCCGGCTGCCGCTGCACCCTCGCCAGCCTGGTGTCGAGCCGGGCTTGCCGCGCCCGCCTGATCCTCCTGCTGCTGCTGCGCCTGCTGCGCCTGCTGTGGCTGCGGCTGCTGCTGCGTGGGCGCCGCGTTTTCCAACCCTGCAGCCTGCGGATGCTGCGCTTTGCCTGCGCTGGGCCTGGGGCCGCCCAGCTGGGCATAAGCCAGCAGCGCCTGGCGCCAGTCGAGCCCCTCTGACTGCACACGCGCCTTGCCAGCGGGCATCCGTCCACCATAGGCAAACCCCCGGTCAGCGCTGCTGCTGCTGCTGCTGCTGCTGCTGCTGCTGCCAACGCTCACGTCATTGCCACCGCTCACGTCGCCACCCTCCCGACCGCCACCGCCACCGCTCACGTCGCCACCCTCCCGACCGCCACCGCCGCTGCTGCCGGCGCTGCTGCCGGCGCTGCTGCTGCTGCTGCTGCTGCCAAGGCTGACCGAGGCCACAAGCTCAAAATCACCCAACTCCAAGCTGCTCAGCGAGCCGCTGAGTGGCACGCCAGATGCCTCCAGCGCTGCCGCTCGCGCTTGTGCCTGTGCCGCCTCTGCTGCCGCCTGTGCTGCCGCAGCACTGGCGCTGCCGTCTGCACCTGCGCTGCCGCCCGTGCCAGTCTCCGCCTGGACTGCCACGCAGTTGCGCATGCTGACCATATCCAGGATGTGCTGCCTGTGCAGCGGCACGCCTGGAACCAGCCCCGCGTGCTGCAGGCAAGGAGGAGCAACCCGGGGCTTGGTGGCGTCAGTCGCATGTTGCAGAAAGGGCAGGCAATGCTGAGGCGTGTGGGCGCACACGTACACGTCCCATGAGCCCATTTCTGGCTCCGTGCTTTAGCTGTTAACTTTGTGAAGGGAAGTGAAGCTGCGGCAAGGCCCCTCTCGCAGCTCCGGTGGCGCACACGCCCCAAAGGCAGCCCCTCTCGCAGCATCGACACTCCCCAGCCCCAAAGACCAGTCCCGCAGCATCGCACTCACCACCACAACGACTCGATGCGACGGCAGGCGCAGCGTCAGGGGCAGCTGCTCCAAGTACGTCATCAGCTGCTGGTCTAGCTGCTGCAGCCAGGCGTACCGCTTGCTGCCGGGCGCCTGGCCCGCCCTGGGTGGGTAGCAGAGGGGGTGGTGGGCGAGCAAAAAGTCAGAACGGCAGCACGGCAGCATGTCTTGGGGGGAGGCAGCACTGCAGCATGTCGTGGGGGGCGGCAGCACTGCAGCATGTCGTGGGGAGAGGCAGCACTGCAGCATGTCGTGGGGGGCCGCCCCGCTTGCATAGCTGAGCACGGCAGCTGCGCCTGTCCTTAACCAGGCCAAAGCAGACGAGCACGGGATTCCCTCACCGCGGGGCACGGAGGTTGGACAGCGCCGCCGCCTCGTGGTTGCCGCACAGCTCACTGATTGCATCCACCAAAACCACACATTCCCTAGGCACAGCAGCCTCACTGCAGGGCGCGGAGGTTGGAGAGTGCCGCCTCCTCGTGATTGCCGCGCACCGCTCGCACCAGGGGCCCTCCTTCCGCAAAGAAGCGCAGCACGGCCAGGGAGTCGGGTCCCTGCAGTGGTGTGCAGCACGAGCTGTTGGCAGTTGGTGCCTACCTGCAACAAGGCACCACCCACCCAGCTGCCTGCTGCTGCCTGCAACGGCGTTCGCGGCGGCGGCGCTGCAGCAACAACCCGTTGGGGCGCTCCAGCAGACAGGGACAGGGGCAGCACTGTGTGAAGCGCACGCGCAGTTTTAACCGCACTGTAGCAACCAGCGGCAGCAGCGGCAGCAGCCGATAGCAGGGTGATGGCAATACCGGCAGCAGCAGCAGCAGCAGCAGCAGCAGCACCTCGCCGGCTCGCCTTGTTGACCAGGTCGCCCACGCTGACCACCATGTCCCGCCCCGGCCGGTACCCGCACTTGGCCAGCAGGTCCTGCAGCAGGCACAGCGGTGGGCCAGTCAGCACGCCCCGGGGCAAAGATTGCCGCACTTGGACAGCAGGTCCTGCCAAGTGTGCGGTGGTTGGTGCAAAGTGAGAAAGCTGTCAACGCATCCCCCGCGCAGCAGCAGGCTCATTCGGGCACTGTTTCTTCCTGCTGCAAGCAGCCAGAACAGCCATGTGCAGCAGAGAAAGTCCTGCATCACCAGCCACCACCAGACGAGCGGAGCCATGTGCCTGAGTTGAGCCACTGCTGGTGCACTGCGTTTGGCTCGCCTGCAGCTCATCGTAGCAGCCGTGCAGGTCGCCCACAATCAGCACCCGGCGCCCCGCTGTGAGGTCTTGGGGGAGGACCTCGTGCGCACGCTCCGGCAGCGGGTTGCCTGCAGCACAGGCGGCAGTGTTGAGCGTCACGAGCTTGCCGCTCGTTGCGGGCTGCCGCCGCCTGCCGCCGCCAGCGGCCGCCTGCCCGGCGGCCGAGCAGGCATCGTGCAGCGCACGGCAGGATCTGTTTAATCCGGTCCAGCAGCTTGAAGGCGAGCGTAGGGCGCTCCTCGCACCTTTGGGCGTCTTTGCTCGGCACACAAGCGTGCGCAGGCGTCGAGCAGCGATCCACGCTACCAGCAGCATGTCCGAAGGTGGCTGGGGCCGTGCGGCGGGCCAACGCCGGCTGCTAGGAGTGGCAGGCCGCGCCGGTGTCCAACCTGCAGCGCGCCGCACCGCCGCACTCATATCATTGGGGCCCCCGAAGCGTGATCAGGTTTGCGAGCAAAGAGTTCGGTTCAAAGGCGGCCCTGCGCTGCTGGCCCCGTCTGCTGCCGTCGGCTGGCCAACCAGCACCGTGTCCTGGGCCACCTGAAAGGCTCGTATACGCACGGTGATTGTAACACACTTAGGCTGCGCTGAGCGGCGGTTCGCAGCCATCGACCTGGCTCCACCATGCCGCTGCCAGACGTCGTGCACAGTCGTCAACGCTGTCAGTGCATCTCCACCAGCATATCAACCTCGATCGTGCATCCCACCGCCTCGCTGAGAGGCAAGGGATGGATGGCAACAAACCGAGGGCCGCTGCTCTCCCCGCCGCTTCGCATGGACCCCTCCCTCCTGGCCCCTTCTGTCGCTGATAGCCAACTGGATTGTATCGTTCGCAGCTTTTATGAGGGGTGCTGCTTATGTACACAGAATACATCACACAGCAACACGCTCAAGGCACATACCGGTGCCGCGCCGGCACGCCCACCACGAATGCCGGCAGGCCGCCACACAGCTGCGTCTGCAGCGCATCCGGTGGTGCGCCCCCTTGCTCCAGCAGCGGCTGCCCATCCTCTCCTAGCGGCGGCAGCAGCAGGCAGTACAGCATGTTGCCCTCAACGCAGCCGCCGTCGATGCCTGTGGCGCACCGCTCCAGCTGCAGCAGCCTGGGTGGAGCAGGGGGGCCACGAGCAGGGCAAGGGCGGGTCTGATATTGGCTCCCTAGGGGGCTGTGCAGCTGTGCCCGAGGGGCGGGCAGCTGTAGGCAGCTGCAGGCCTAGTTCCTTGTACCTGCTTCCCCTTGTCGCGCCTGGGCATGCCACCTGGCTGCGTGCATGCGCAGGGTTCGCATGCCAGCCTTTTCACTCACCGCTGCGCGTCGTGCCCGAACACAGCATGCTCGCATCCAAACGTCGCCCAAGCGTGCCGCTCGGGCGCCGCCTGCCGAAAGTGGGACCACGCACGGGCCCAGCGCACGCCGACGGTATGCTTTTTGACGCCAATGAGCTCCAACTGCTGCCCCTGCTGCCGCTCGACTAGCTGCTGCTGCTCTGCCGCTGCGCCGCCACCTGATGCCGAGTGCTGGTGGGCTGAACTAAGCTGCTGCCGCTGCTCCTGCTCCTGCTCCTGCTGCTGCGCATATGCAAGCAGTGCGTCCTGCCAGCGCAGCGGCGACTCCCGTGCCCTGATGTCAGCAACGGTCGGCTTGGGGCGCGCAGCTCTGCTGCTGCTGCTGCCGCTGCTGCTGCTGCTGCTGCTGCTGCTGCGGATGCTGGCTGATGCCACAAGCTCAAAGTCGCTCACATCTAAACTGCTCAGCGAGCTGCTGCCAAGCGAGCTGCTGCACAAGCTGCCAGCCAGGCTGCCTGCTGACGACGCCGCTGCGAAAGCAGCAGCAAACTGCCCGCCGGTGCTGGCGCCGGCGCCGGCGCCCTCAGCCTCGTGCTCGCATCGAACAGCCGCACAGTTAACCATAGTTGTGAAGTCAACAATGTGCTGCTGCGTCAGCCCCACGCCAGGCACCAGCCCCGCGTGCTGCACACAGCGGACGAGGCAGCAGCTGGGCATGTTGCTCACTGACTTGCGCAGCCAAGCAGCAGCAGGGGAGTAAGCAGGGGTGGCACACAGGTGCGTAGGGTACACGGCATGCTGTGTCGTATCCTTGCTGTGTGCACATCAGCCCTTGCAGGCTGGCTGGTGGCAAGCTGCGTGGCACCCGCCACCGTGCGCCGGCAGCTGAGCAGCAGCAGCACTGCCCAGCCGCCGCCCTGCCCAGCTCACCACCACAATGACTTGATAGGCAGGCAGGCGGATCGTCAGGGGCATTCGCTCCAAATAGCCCACTAGCTGCTCGTCAAGTTGGCTGGACCAGCTGTACTGTGGATGCTCAGGCGCCTTGCCCGCCCTGGCGTGGCAGGAGGGATGAGAGAGGGGGCGGGTGAGGCCAAGGTAGTGCGGCGCAGCAGCCCAGCGCAGCGTTGGCAGCGGGGCGCCGCGGCATGCCGGTGGCGATGGGCACAGCGAAGGGAGGAGGCGCAGGTAAAGGCAGCGCTTCACGCCAGATCGACAGCGGAACTTGTGCACATTCGCCAAATGCCTGCCCCGGCCCCGCTCCTCACGTCAATTGGCAGAAGCTCCTCAGGGCCAGCCCGTCCCTCCCCAACTTAGATCACCAGAGTCAGTAAAGCACAGCAGGCCTCACAGCATTTGGCGGTAGCTCCTGAGGGCCAGCAGCTCGTCCTTCGACCAACATCCGACAGCCAGCAAAGCAGAGCAGGCCTCACAGCATTTGGCGGTAGCTCCTGAGGGCCAGCAGCTCGTGATTGCCGCGCACCGCCCGCACCAGGGGGCCGTTGTCGGCAAACCAGCGCAGCACGGCCAGCGACTTCGGCCCCTGCATTGTATTTGGTGGGTAGCAGGTGTGTGTGAGAATGGGCCCGAGAGTTGCCCTGCAGTGGTAACGGGCGAAGCCAACAGCAGCGACAGGCAGGCTTGCAATAAGTGTGCCAATGCGGCAGAGCCAGGGAGTTGAGGCACCGTTTGGGTGGCAGGCATGCAGGCACATCACTAGTGCTACTCAGAGTGGCGGCAGGGACCAGCGGGCATGCACAACTGGCACCAGCCGTAGCACGGCAGCTGCAAGCCTGCTCTGCCTGCCGGTGCAGCAGCGGCGGCGGCAGCAGCAGCAGCAGCAGCAGCAGCAGCAGCAGCGGCAGCAGCAGCAGACAGCGGCAGCTCGCCTTGTTGACCAGGTCGCCCACGCTGACCACCATGTCCTGTCCCGGCCGGTACCCGCACTTTGCAAGCAGGTCCTGCAGCAGGCACAGCGGTGGGCCAGTCAGCTCGGAAGGGGGCGCAACGACACAGGCACAGCGGGTGCAGCGGGGCTGTGTGAGCCTGTTGTGGTACTGCAGCTTGCAGGGCCTTGCTGCGCTGCAGCCTTCTATTGCCTGCTGCAGCGAGGATAGGCAGCATCGCTGGCACTGCAGCTGGGTGGCGACGCCACCAGAGCCAGGGGGCAGGCGCTCGGCTGCTTGCCTGCAGCTCATCGTAGCAGCCGTGCAGGTCGCCCACAATCAGTACCCGACGCCCCGCCGTGACCGCCGGCGGGATGATGTGGTGGTAGCGCCTGAGCTGCCGTAGGTCTGCAGTCGGCAGCATGGGTGGACATTGATTAATCTCAGCGGCGGCGCACTATGGGCCGACCGGGCGCCGCCGCTCCCGCCGCCGCTCCGCTCCTGCCGCCCGAGTTGCGGCAAGCCGCCGCCGAGCAACTGAATGCACTCAGCCGACTTGCCTGCCGATTCCCCAGACTGCGGCCCGTCATACACGTGGGTCCTGGCGCCGTCCGCCAGCCGGGCGTGGCAGGGAGGCGTCCGTCGGCGCTGCGCAGCGGGCAGAACTGTCTTTGGGGCTCCTCGAGTCCATCCAGAAGCGGTAGGCGCCAGGCGACACGCAGGGCGGGCTGGTCTGCTGCAGCCTGTGGCACTGCGTGCCGCAAGCATCGTCGCATTCAAACCAGAAGAATTGCACCGGTCACAGGCAGGTCCTTGCACGTTCAAAGCTGCGGCTGTGCTGCTCCCGCCGCTGCCTTGCCGCCGCTGTGCTGGCTGCCACTGGGTTGACCTGGGGGCACTTGTCGGCCTCCATCCCTGCCCGGTTGCTGCCTACCGTCTAGCCTCATGCCACAGCTCACAGGTCAGTGTCAGATTACACATCAATCCACAGTGGCAGCCAGGCCATCGCCTGCGGATCCAGCGCTGTGCACGGCCACAGGCAGCTCTTGAGAGCCGGGCCCCTCACCCCACGCGCATGGCGCGCAGACGCTGCCACTGCGCCAGCACCGCCCCTTCAAATGCGCGCCGCGTGGCCTCTGCCGCTGCCGGGTCAATGGGCTGTGCCCCCTCTCCCCCCTCGGACACCCGCCGCTCCTCCTCCTCATCCCTCCGAAGCGTAACGGAGCGCAGGAAGGAAAATGTGGAGGGCCGGAACGACTCCTCCCCGCCCTGGCTGGCCGCCGCGCCGCCGGCGCCCGCAGCGCCGCCGGTTGCAGGCGCGCCGT
>RRZL01000022.1:168787-180389 GCA_006782975.1 Chlorella sp. Dachan | reverse complement strand
CAGTCATGCCAGCCGGCATAACGGTGAGCACACGCACGGTGCCACGGTGCCCCTCTCAGCCTACCTGGACGTGGGAGATGACCTCTGCACTCTCAGAGCGGAAGTGGAACTGCAGGCGGGCAGGCGGTGCCACCGCCGCTGCGGCGGCGCCGCCCGCCGCCCCGGCCTGGGCAGCCGGGGCCTCCACCACGCCTGTCACCACGCAGGCGATGCGCTGGCCGTCCCAAGAGGAGCCGTAGAATGCGGCGTGGGCTGAGCCATGGATGGGTGCCGAGGCACGCAGCACGCACAGCATGGCGGTACCGCCCATGGAGCTCAGCACGCGTGACAGGCCGACCGCCCCCGCCTCCACCGCCATTGCCGACAGCTGCAGCGGGTATGGAGCGATCAGCAGGTGTGAGGGTTCGGGGCAGTTGGCTTCAAGCACCCACGAAGCCTGGCGGTTGCTGCAAGGGCACCGGAGCGGAGCTACCTGCATGCTGGCATCTTGTGCCATCTCCGCCCCGGCTACATGACACACTGCCAACAGCCCACCCCTTGCCAGCTCAGCTGCCCGGCCCACGCTGCCCCACCTGCGCGCGGTGCGGCAGCGCCTGCCACAGCTGATAAAACTCGGCTGGGCTGACCGCGTGGCTGGGCGGCGCCAGCAACTGCAGGGAGCAGGCGCAGCATGTTGTGGTGGATGGGTTGCCACGGGGAGTGGCGTGCTTCCAAGCAACGCGCATCAGAGTGCAACCAGTTGTGAAGCGTGGCCCATGCAGTTCCACATCACAGCTGCGAGCCCTAAAGCGCAACGAGCTGCTCTCCCAGACCCCCTGCCAGCAGCCCACACAGCCCACCTGGAGCGGCGAGATGTTGTACGGCCGGCACTGCATCGTCGCCTCCTCGCCGCCCGGCAGCTGCAGGGTGGGGCGGGTGGGGCAGAATGCAAGGGTCAGCAGTGGGCCCCCGCATGGCACGTGGCCACCTGCCGGCCCACGCGGCATGCTGGCTTTTCAAGTTTGGGGTGGCCGCTGTTTCGTTTCCTGCTCCATGCAGTCTTTCCTCGCATGGGAACCGAACCCACAAAACCAGCCACAGACCCCACCTTGATGGGAAGGTGCAGCGTGGGCTGCACCGTGGGCCAGCCAAAGCCCGACACACGCAGCTCCGTCTCCCAGCTGGTTGAGCCAGCGGGGGGCAGCGGCTCCAGCTTGAAGGACAGCGGGCGGCGGTGGCCGGGCGCAACGGGGCCGCCCAGCGTCAGCTCCACCTGCGGTGGTTGAGTACGGTGCAAGGGTTGAGAGGCGCTGAGGAGTGCTTGATTGGACGCGGGGTGGGGTGGGGGTGGCGGGGCAAGTGCGGAAGCACACCATTGGTCGGCCTGTGGACGAGGCAGATGCGTGCCAGCACAGCACGGCAGGCGCAGCAGGCGCAGCACGCACCTCCACGCCTTTGATGACCTCCAGCGTGCGGTTGTGCACAGCGCAGCGCAGCGTGATGGCGCGCTTTGCGCTGTCCACGCTGTGGTGCAGCGCCAGCGCCAGCGGGGTGGAGGGGCCCGTGACCTCGGTGCCGTCTGCCGCGGGGGCAACGGCCGGTGCCGGCCCGCCGTCAGAGGCGCCTGCTGGGGCGGTGGGGCGGGGAAGTCCTCGGTTGGGCCCTCGTAGGTTGGGCACCGCCGCTTTAAGCAGGGGTAGACCACGAAAGATATGAAAAGACACCACAGGAGGACCAACCGGCAGCCCCAGCCTCCCTGGCTGCAAAGCTGCCCCCTCCGCCAACCCACCTGCTAAAAGGCCGGTGAGCTGCAGCAGGGACGGCAGCCCGCCCAGCTCGGCAGCAGGGTCCGCCCCTGCTGCTGCCGCTGCTGCCTCGCCGCCGCCAGACCCCGCCGCCGCGTCGTCGTCTTGCCAAGCGGCCGCCTAAGGGGAGAATTGATTGGAAGCAGACGGACGGATGTGAGGCTGGAGTTAGCGTGGGAGCAGGCAGAGGACTTGAACTTGCAAATGCGAGCCACAGAGATGTTCTGAGGTCGCACTGCAACCCAACAGAGGCGGACCCCACCTTTGAACCCACAAAGACTCATCCCACCTTCCAACCCAACAAAGGCTGCACCCCACCTTCCAAACCAACAAAGGCGCATCTGTTGAACGGCTGGCGAATCCCTGCTCGGTTAGTGCAAGCACACACATATTTCAACAGCCACCCCACCTGCAGCTGCTCCAGGAAGTGCGCATAGCGAGATGCCTCGGGCGTGCCAAACAGCGCCGCGGCGGCGGGCAGGGTGGAGGGGTAGGCGGCGGCCGCGGGGGCCGAGGGGTCGGGGTGCAGGTCCACGACAATGGGGGCTGCAGACATTGGAAGAGGAGGAGAGAGGGGCAAGCAGGAACACGTAAGCGGCAGATGAGCCGAAGGGGTCGAGGTGGAGGTCGACGACGATAGGGGCTGCAGGCATTCATGCAGGAGGGTTGATCCCTTAGGCTGCAGACCGAGGAGATGAGGGCCGGGCGATGCGTGGCGGGCCACACATGCACCATGAATGGGGCGCACGAGAGCAGTGAGGTGCAGTCATGCCCATCCCAATCCCATCGAGCGCCCACCCCCCTCCCTCCCTCACCCTTTTTCTTGCCGTCCGCGGCAGCCGGCGCCTCTTGCTGCTCCGAGGGCCGGCTGCGGATGGAGATGGTTGCGCTGCGCGCAAAGCCGCCCGCGCTGCTGCTGCGCGCCTCGCGACCGCTGGTGGCCACCGGCAGGACGGCGGCCAGCAGGCGGCCAATACGCTCCTTGAGGGCTGCACAGATGAGGGAGGTTGGCAAGGAGGGCGTGCCGCATGGGCATGCAGCTGTGTGGCAATCAATGGGAAGGACGGATGCGCTGCTTGCGGGCTGCACAGATGAGGGAGGTTGGCAAGGAGGGCGTGCCGCATGGGCATGCAGCTGCGTGGCAATGGGAAGGACGGATGCGCTCCTTGCGGGCCGCGTTCAGAGAGGCGGCACAGACAGAACGGGATGCCCCTGCAAGCCTGGTGTGCCTAGGGCTTGCTTGAAGGCAGGCAGAACACGACACAAGCTACCAGGACGCACAAAGGTAAGTGTAAAAGAAACAGAGTACAAACGTAGGCAGTTGCAGTGAGCAGATTTTCAACCCACCCGGCCCCGGCTCGTTCTCCAGCTCCAGCTTGCACAGCTTCTCCAGCAGGCTGCCCAGAGGCGCCAGCTGCCCCTCCAGCGGGCCCCGGTTGTTGAACACCACTGCGGGGGGACGGTAAGTTTGTTATAGATAGAAGCCAGGCGGGCCCGCAGCAATAGCGTGGGGGATAAGCAAGGCAGGTGGGGACCGCAAGTCTCGCGTCGCAAGACAATTCAGCGTGCAGTAGGGCTTGGTAACTGCACGCCCAAGCCCCTTGAGTGGCCGCAAGAGAAGGCCACCTGAAGACATGCTGCTAAGAAGAAGCTCACCCAGAGAGATCAGGCGCTCCAGGCAGAGCATGGCCACCTCGGCTTGCTGGCCCGCCGCCGCCGCCAGGCTGGCGGCGTGCCGTGCCGCCTGCGCGCAGGTGGGTAGCAAGGTCGCGGAGTGTGGTGGGGTGGCGGGCAGGCTGGCTGAAGACGCTCGCTTGACAGCTACTACCCCAGTTGCCCCATCCATCGCAAGAAAATCCAAAAAGCCATGCCAACGCAAACAGCAGCCCCCCGCGGCTGCAATCTGCCCAACCCTGCTCCCGCCCACCTGCTGATCTGCGGGCGCCGCGCCGGCGCCGCGCAGCGACAGCACGCCTTCCGCCACCGCCGGCACGTAGGTGGCGCTGGGCACCTTGCGGGACTCCAGAAGCAGGCCGCGGACTGTGGGGAGGGTGGGAGGTGGGGTGACAGCTGGAGGCTAGAACAGAGGGGCCACATGGAGTAGACGGTGGCTCCTACTCCTGGTACGCGTGCGCTGCTCAAAACAGTCACAGCAGGCTGTGCCTCGCTTCCAGGGCGCGGCTACAAGTGAACGAGGGCCCGGGCACAGCTAAAACTGACTACACTTAAGTAAACTACAAGTAAACTACAGAAAGGCTCACTGGCATCCACGCAGGAGTTCCAGGCCGAGTCCAGCACGCTCTTGAACTGTGGGCAGGACAAGAGGGGCAGCGGGTACTACTTATCAGCCCATGCCACCTGCCTGCGAACAGCAGTGATGGCAGCAGCAGGCGCACACCCAAGCATGCACACGCATGCCGCACTAAACAGCACGCTGTTGAGCTAGTGGGGAAAGGACGACACAACGCATGCGGGTGCCAGCAGTCAAACGGCCATTGAGACCACCCAGAACACGCAAAAGCCTTGTTCGGTTGGCAGTTGCACCGGCCTTGCCTGCAGGTGGCAGGCAGACCCCAGAATGCAAGCACGAGCCGAGCCTAGAACACAACAGCCAGCGGCTGCACCCAACGCACACCTGCAGATGGTAGCAGCAGACCCACACGGCGCGTGGGCGCACCACCGGGTGCAGCGCGCGCCAGTTGCTGGCAATCTGCAGCAGCATGCCCTGCGGTGGGGGGAGTGGAGGGCAGCGGCAGCTGGTGGGCGAATCAGAAGCGTGCGCCAGTTGCTAGCAACAGCAGCAGCAGCATGCCCTGCGGTTGCGGAAGCGAAGGGCAGCGGGACAAACGAGGGGGGTTAGGCAGATTGAGCACAACGTCCAGGGCCCCGGTTCACTTCGAATCAAACCAGCTTCCGTGGCAGAGCAACAGACAAGCCAGCAATGAACCGGACCACTGCTCTCCTACCTGCAGGTCCATGCCGAGGGAGCCCACTCGCTCTAACCATGCATACGGCTGGCCAAGTGAACTAACTCATCCTACTAAGCACAAGCAGCCCGCCTGCCGGTCCATGCCGATGGTGCCGACTCGCCCTAAGCCACACGATCGAGCTAGCCAGCTGGAGTGAACCCAGCCAATCTTGCTGAGTACAGGGGCCACACCCACAAGCACAGCCCACCTGCAGGTCCATGTCGATGGTGCCGACCCGGCGGGCCACGCCCTGCGACAGCGCCAGCGCGCCCTGGCGCCCCTCGCCCTGCAGGCGGGTGGCAGGCGAACAGGACCAGACCACTTGAGCCAGGCACAATCACAGGGCTGGCGGCCGGCGAAGCGGGCAGTTGAGGGGGCTGCCCATGCCACACTGCCATGTCCGCAGCTCAGCGGCGGTCCTCACCACTTAAGAGTTTGCCATTTTCTGTCATCAAAAATCAAACGCCTCACCTGGGGCCCTGCTGCCTCCTCTGCTGCGCGGCGGGCCGCCAGCCGCACCTTGACCGCCTGTGCCACCTGCGGCATAGGCAGAGAGGGGCGCAGTTGAGTCGCCAGCTGGATGCAACACAGCGGGTGCAGCAGGCGCAGCCCAACGCAGCTGGAACGGCTACACACCCCACACTTGTTTGTCCTGCCTTCCCTTGTGCATTCCGCCCCACCCCAGCCTGCGAAAAGTAAGGTCCGCACGCACCTGGATGGTGTGCAGCAGCAGCTGGAGCCAGAGGTCGGTGACGGCGGTGGTGCCGGTAGTGAGGGCGGCTGCCACACGGTCCCAGCCCAGGCACGCCTTGGTGCCCTGCAGGAGCAACTGGATGACACTGCTCAGTGTGCCAAGAGAACACCAAGCGCTGGGCGCATGCCAATAGCCGAAGCCGTGCACGGCGGCTGTAACACCATGCCACGCCGGAACAGTGCACAACACCAGCCCTGCACCTACAGGCAGCCTGGCACAGGCCACCCGCCAAGCACCCACCCACCCAACACACCCAATCAAACTTTGCCTCCCCAGGCCAGCCGTTCAAACGCCTCACTGCAGCCCACCTGCAGCGCCGTCTTGGCCGAGGCCAGCCACTCGGCTCGCTCCAGCAGCGCCTGCAGCTCCCCCGCCTCTGCCACCACACTGGAAGCGCCGGCAGCTGCGCCCCCAGACCCAGGCGCCGCCGCGCCGGCTGCTCCCCAGGGGTGGCTCAGCAGCACGTAGAGCAGGGAGCCAACAAGCTCTTCGCGGAAAGCGGGGAAGACGGTGGGTGCTGAGCTGGCGGCCGCCGCTGCTGACATGGCGGCCACGTCACCGCTGCCCTGCACCCCTGCCACAGCCTCCTTAATGCGGGGCTCCAGCAGCAGCTGCTGCAGCTGGGGGGCGGGCGGCGCGGGGGCGGCGGCGCCGTTGCGCGACGCGCGTGCTGCGCCCGCTTTGTCCCCCGCCGCAGCGCTCCAGTCGTAGCGCAGCACAGCGGACCAGAGGCGGGCCAGGCCATGGGTGCGCTCCGCAGCTGAGGGGATGGCAGCCACCAGGGGCAGCAGGCGCTGGAACAGCAGCGGCTGCTGCACCGCCGGCATGACTGGCAGGTTGGCCAGCAGCAGGCCCAGCACCTGTGGGGCGGGAAGTGATGGGCAGGAAAAGGCAAGAAAACAGGTTGGTGCACACGGAGACAAGTTGCTGGCGTAACCACCCTGCTGCAGAAAGACGGCGGCCAGGCAACAGGCGATGCGGCCAACAGGCGGAATGCAAGTGCATGCTGAGCTGCCATGCACAGGTCAGTGGACTTCATGCAGCAAACGCGGGCAGCAGCAACCATGGCCAGCTGTTGAATGCACCTGCGGCTGCGCGGCCGACAGCTGACCCTCAGCATTGGTGGCGGCGCTGATGATAGCGGCTGCTGCCTTGGGCAGCACCGACAGCACCGCCGCAGAGGCGCCATCCATCTGCGGGACCAGAGCAGGCCCACAGCCAGATGAACGCTTGCCCAGCCGTGATGGGGTGGATTCACCAATGCGGTGCGTCTGTTTCGTACACTCCAATGCGATTGCTAATCGAATGGCACCATCCCAGCACGCCTTAGGCCAGCTCCAGCAGCAACTACGCTGCTGCTTCCCGACTGGCGCCCACCCGCTGCTTCCCAAACCTGAATGCGCCGGTTGAGGCGCTGCAACAACCACCACTGCAACAACCACCACTGCAACAACAACCACCAGCAAAGCACCTTGGCAAGTTCCAGAAGCGCCTCTGCCGCCGCCAGCAGCACCGCAGGGTTGGGGCTGTGCAGCAGCTCCACCAGCAGCACGCTGCACTCCTCGTGCGCGTGGCACCGCCCCACTGCGAGCACAGGGTAGGCAGCGGGGATTGGACACGCGATGTAGGGCGGCCAGGCACAGCGCCAGGCACAGCGCCAGGCATCTCCAGCTTCGCAACACAACATGTGCGTGCCCACACCAGCAAGGCAGTGCTTCAACCAACAAGGGCCAACAAGAAACCCACCGCTGCCCACATCCCCCGGCAGCGCGTCCAGGCGCCGCTCCTCAGGCAGCGGGGCCAGCCCCTCCAGATAGGCCACCAGCAGGGGCGGAACTGCCACCTGCAGCACCGTGCCCAGCGCCCTGCAGAGGGAGGAGGCCAAGTGAGGCGCAAGGGGGCAGCTCGAATATGGGTGGCGGTGGCTGGCGGCAGCTGCTTCCAGTGCGCCCAAGCCACATCCCGCCTCTGCTCACTCCCATGCCACCACACCCCACACTGCTCGCATGCCCACCTGAAGCGCGCCAGTGCGGTGCCCAGCAGTCCCCCCAGCCGCTTGTGCACCGTGTCAGTCAGGTCTGAGAGCACCGCGGCGCACGAGTCTGGCAGCGGGGGCGCGCCCGCCTGCTGCGAATCGGCTGCCTGCAGCAGCTGCGCCAGGGCGGCGCACGCGTTCGCGCACACCACGTCCGTCTCGTCTGCGGGGGTGGTTAGGGCAGGGATGGGGCAAGGAGGGGCAGGGATGGGGCGGGACAGGTGAGGCGAAACAAGTTTTCCACTCAGAGCCAGCATGTTCCACATGTTGAGTCGCGAAGAAGGCCCCCAAACCGGGCGCCGCACAGCTCACGCGCCAGCCAGCCAGCCAAGCCAGCCAGCCAAGCCAGCCACATGACCAGCAATGCGCGGTCCCAAACGCGCAACTGGCCCAGCCTACCCGTCAGGGCATCCGTCACGCCCTCCCACAGGTCAATCAGCGCCGAAAGCGTGGCTGGCTGCTCCACAGCCGTGGCCAGCGTGCGCTCCCGCCCAGTCAGCTCTGCCGCCGCCTCGATGGCCGCAGCGCGCACAGCGTCGTCGCGGCTCCGAAGGGACAGCACCTGCCAGGGCCACAAAACACAACAGCTTTAGCTGTTGGTTACTCGTTTCCTGTAAAATAAACTCAACCAGCCGCTCCCAGGGCTTTGCCCTCGCCCGGCAGCGCCGCCGGGCTGCGCAGCAGGCTCAACAGCAGCCCCACACTTTGCTTGCACCCCCTGCCTCGTTCCACTCACCAGCCTCTCCAGGGTTCTGCCATCAGCCAGCAGCGCCGCCAGGCGGTGCCCCGGCAGGCGCGGCAGCGCGCGCAGCGCCTTGACGCGCACCTGCACAGACAGAGCGGGGCAGTGGGAGGCAGCATAACGTGCATGCTGATACCGACCACAGAAGCAAACCCGGGTCACACTGCAACGCCCACAGCAGGCTCAAGCAGCAAAACGCAAGCGCAGCTGCGGGGCGCGGCACTGCGGCAGCTCCTGCACGCTGCTCCCCCCCCTCCCCCGGCCCCACAGCCGCTCACTTCGTGGGGGGCCTGCAGGTCGGCCTGCACCGCCGTGGCCAGGCGTGCCATGTCTGCGAAACGGGCAGGCGGGATCGTGCTGAGGAGCGTTGTGAGCAGACAGCGGGGGGCAGCACGGTCCTGGGGCATCCTGTAAAGCCTGCGCCTGCCTTAAAAAACCACAGCAACAATGGCCGCACCGCCGGCGGCCTGTGCACCACACCGTATCGTCCCACCTGTGTCGCTCAGCTGCGCGGTCAGAGCGAGGTCGTAGGCAATGCGCTTGGGTTCCACCGCTGTGGCCGGGTTGACCAGCAGCTGCAGCGCCGCCGACACATAGGGAGACACATCCCGCCCCGCCGCCTGCAGCACGGCGGCAGCGCGGCGGCGGTAGCTGCGCCAGGCTGTCAAGCAGCAGCAGCAGCAGCAGCAGCAGACAGCAGCAGCAGCAGCAGCAGCAGCAGCAGCAGCAGCAGCAGCAGCAGCAGCAGCAGCCACTGTCCCTCATTGCAGCAGCGCAGCAGCCAGCGGCCCAGCACCCACCAGCAGCGCAAACGCGCTCATGAGCGCGCCCGTCTGCTTGGTGGCATCCCCCGACAGCAAGTCCGCCCGCAGGTCTGCCATGCTGGGTGCTGCCGGTTGCTTGTGATGTGCCAGCTGCGCTTGCTGCTGCCCAGCGGTGAGCAGAGCAGTGATGCGGAGGGCTCAGCTGCGCCCAACTGCTGTGCAGCCGCCGCCGCTTCACTTGGTGCGGGCGAGCGCGGCGCGGAAGGCGCGGGCCCAGCAGGCACGCAGCTGCTGGAACTCCCGCTCACACACGCCCTTCTCGACCTGCACAGCGAAGGTATCAGGGATGCAAAGCTTGCAGCACGATGCCAGCAGCTGAGCGGCAGCCACTGCCGCTGCCCGCAACCACCGCCCCGACGGCAGCGCCCCGCGCACCTCGGGCAGCGTGACCTTGAGGCACAGCCCGTACTGCTGGACCTGCGGAAAGGGCAGGAGGAGGGGTGGCTGCCGTCTCTGCGCGTCCCACCGGCGGACAGAGACGAGCAGGGCTGACCGCGGCGCCCACCTCGGTGCTGCAGGCCCTGAGCCCCTCGCTGAACGCTGCGGTGATCCGATCTGCCCGCCCGCCTGCCCGGGAGCTCATAAGCGCAGGGCAGGTGCGAGGCCCGCTGCTAAGAGCGCTCGGGCCCTCTCTGGGTAGCTGTGCAGATCGTGGCGATCGCGGGGAGAGCGCGGATCAGCCCTATGCGCCCTGGGCGCGAGGACCTGGCCACCGCCGCGGCCCCGCCGCCCAGCGCACGAGGCGGCGGCGGCACCTGCACTGCCGTGCCCCAGGCACCCATCTTGGGACACCAGTGATCTAAAAACATTCTTCATGGAATGCCACGACAGTTGCGGTATGCAGATCACAGCTGCAGCAGTCAGTTAGCCGCCATCCGCCGCAACCAAGCCGGGCTCTGGCGAGCTTCCTGGCCGCACATTCTCGGCAGTTTACGTTGGCAGTCAGGCTAGGCTAAGCTCAAGGAGAATGAAATGTAACGAAATCGTATCCGTGTCGCGGACGGCTGCTAGCGCTGCACGCCCCTCGTATCAAACGGGTACAGCGCCGCTCGCCGCAGGCACTGCTTCATGTCCCTCAGCTGCCGCTCGCAGGCACTACATGGAAGGCAGGAGTGCAAGGCAGTTCTGGCAGCGGTTGGCATGATCAACAAGATGTTCACAAAGTGCACACAGCTCAGGGGCACGATGCACCTGTTGGGTGAACCAGAGCCGCACCATCATGCAGCGCGCAGCTGCTCACCTGCCTGCCTCCCCGCTGCCGTCTGCCGCCGCTTGCAAGCAGGTAGCATAGCCTGCCTCGGCCTCTGGACAGGCTATTGCTGCATGACACCGCGCCGCCTGCTAGGAGGGCGGGTTGCGCGATGGAACAGGTGGGCAGGATGCCACGGAAAGGACGACCTGGGCGTCGGGCGCAACCGCCGATCAGCCCTGCCAGCCCTCGACCCTTGCCGCTGCCCAGTTGCCAAACCTGATTGTTGAAGGGCCTGCACGCACGTGGGTTGCCAGGGTTGGCCTCCTTGCACCTCGCAAGCACTGCCAGCGGCTCCCGACACTCCCTGCGGCACGGGGCGGGTCGGATCGCAGCGTTGATATTCATGGTATGATGTCGGTAGCTCGTAGAAACAGTCAGGCGCGCCATCCCGCCTCACCTGGCGCACAGCGCCCTGTAGACAAGCAGGTGGCTGCTGTTCTCAGGGCTTCCGGGCTTCAGGTGACCGTGCATGGCGTGGTGAGGCGATTGGGATCGCGCACCTGCAGTGTGGCGAGAGGTGAGAGCAGCGGCGGGCGCTACGAGCGCTGCGCAGCCTCCGGCACGCCTGCATCACTTCCCCCACCATGCCCGCCTTTAGGCCGCGGTCTGGGCACCCGAGTGGAGTGCAGAAGGGCTGGCTCACCAACACAAGCGCTATCTGCTGCTGTCCACAGCCGCAAGCCCAGCCTCAGCCTTTCGCGTGCCGTCCACCTGCCATTCCGCTGCCTGCTGTGCCTCTTGCCAAACCATACCCACCAGCCATTGGCCTCGCCTTGTGAAACCCAGCATGAGCGGGCAATGAATTGTTGAATTTTCTTCTCGTTACACACGCCGCGGGGCGGGCGCGGGTGGCAGGGGGTGGCAGTACAAAGGGAACAGGCGCTCTAGAGTGCGGGGCCAACACGCCGCGTCGGGCGGGGCCGGGTGAATCAAAGCTGGAGGGAAGCTAGCGGAGTGGTAGAGCAGGAGAATGCTGCAGCTGCTGCGGGCTGGGGCGGGGGGCCGCCCCGCCAGTGGACAAACCCCACCAGGGTGTGAAAGGGAGTCAAAACATGTGCGCCGGCGTGCGGGGCGCCAGCAGGCAAGGGGGCTGCTGCGGGGGGCCGCGGCGGCCGGGCGGTCCCGGCGCGCCGACAGGCTGGGTAAGCTAGGCTTACGCCAGCTTGGCGATCACAGCGTCCAGCTTGGCCTTGGTATCGGCCAGGGCGGCGGCGGCCTTGTCCTGCGGAGGGCGGGGTGGGG
>RRZL01000022.1:144658-160806 GCA_006782975.1 Chlorella sp. Dachan | reverse complement strand
AGCGCCGATGACGCTGACGAGGGGCCGCGCAGCTGCCATGGTGACGACTGGGGCTCGAATCGCGGCCCAGAGAGGCCGGGGCAGGCGCCGGGCGCCGCCAATGGGGGGCAGGCGCAGCATGTGCTGTGCAGGTCCCCGGCATGCAGGGCGGTGGCTGTGTGCCCACTGCACTGCTGCTACCCAACCTGGCACATCCCCGCACCAATTCGGCTCGGTCCGCTCTCCCGCCGCCGCCCGCCTGCCGCCACCTGCCGCCGCCTGGGGCTCCACCGCCCCACTGTTGCACAAAGGTGAGAGCCATCATTGGCCAGGCCAACCGGTCCTGCGGCTTTGCGTATGCGCCCTGGTGCAGCCAGCTCTGCACCACGCCCTGCCGCCCCACCTCCCCGCAGCGCCGGCGCCCCAACCGCCCGCCTGCGGCCCAAATGCCGCTCACCGCCACGGAGCTGGCGCACTGCCGCCGCGCGTTCCTCGTCTTCGACCGGAACAGTGAGTTCCTTGCCGCCTCCCGGCAACGATGCCGAAGTTCGAGCAGAGTGTCTCTTCCCCGCTGCCACCACTGCCACCGCCGCCTTTGCCTACGTGTTCAAACGGCGGGGCCGGCCACTCTTCCTCACCCCCGCATTCCTCGCACTCCTGCAGGCGACGGGGTGATCGATGCAGACGAGCTGCGTGCCGCACTGACCACGCTGGGGCACCCCGCGCCCAACGACGCCGCGCTGCAGGTGCGTGCGACAGCGGCGGCAGGGCGCTGGAGCCGCATGGAATGGGGTGGTGTCGCTTCCCAGCCCCGCCCCCCTGCCACAGCCACTGAAGCCTACCTGCTTTCAGCCTCGCCGCCACCGCCCACCCACCAACCCGGCAGCGCATGCTGGAGACGATGGACAAGGACCACAGCGGCACGGTGGAGTTTGACGAGTTCCTGCAGGTGGGTGCTGCACCCGCGTGCCGTGTGCCTGCAAGTACAAGCTTGCACGTGGGGCCGCTGCCCTCCTGCCGAGCTCAGGCTGCATTCCACGCTGCCACCAACCATGGCTGATGCAAACAAAGCTGCATCCAAGACTCCTCCATGTTGCCCTGCCTGCCTGCTCTCGCCCCCAACCCCAGGTGATTGAGGCCCAGAAGGCGCAGCAGGTTGCGCGCGGCGGCGAGGCGGACACCGTGGCCGCCTTTGTGGCGCTGGGCGGCCAGGTGCGGCGGATTTGGGGGCCTGTACCAGGCTCTTGGGCTGCTGCTGCTGCGTTGGGGACTTCGCCAGGGACGCTTGAAGCTGCTGTGCTGCCGGCGCCGGGAGGGCGGCGGGCACGTCTGCTGCCCACCGGCCCGGCCCCTCGGCCCCTCCCCCACCGGCCCGGCCTCTCCCCCACCGGCCCTGCCCCTCCCCCACCCCCCTGCCTGCAGCCCGACCAGAGCGGCCAGGTGTCGCTGGAGCGCCTGGCGCGCACCCTGGCGGCCTTTGACCTGCGCATAGACCTGGAGCGCCTGCTGGTGAGGGCACTGGCTGGGCAGCCGCCTCATGCTGCTTGCTGCCGCCTGCGGTCCAGCACCCTTTGCACTCCCGGCTCGAGTGGGCCAGCCCACCGCCGCCTCGGCCTTCTCAGCCCATGCTCACTGCATCAGCTCCCCCTCCCTATCCGCAGGCGGAGATGGACCTGGACGCCAACGGCTCTGTGTCGTACGCCGAGTTCAAGGCGCTGCTGGCGGGCACGCCGCAGTGAGGCTTTGGTGCCACGCCCGGCAGCGCTGCTGGCGACAGCGCCCACGCCCGAAGCAGAATCTCTCTGCCGCGCTACATCGTTGCTGGCTCCTGAACTGACCGACTGAATGACTCGTGATTCAAACCATGCAGTGCTGTATTACACGACAGAAGGCTGAAATGAGGGGCAGAATGAAGTGGGGGGAGTAGCAAGAGAGACGCTCAGGGTTCATACACCACAAAAATGGGCTGGGCGAGGTTCAGAGGGGGGCGTGCAGCCGCAGGGTGTGCGCAGGTGGGCTGAGGTGTCGGCACAGCACAATGTGCGCTGCTTTGACACGAGCGTTCTACTGCAGCTGCTGCAGCGCCTCGGCCGCACCTCTGGCTCACGATGGTCGGCGGACCGTCGCCGGCTGGCCACGGGCCTCCCTCACGACCGGTCGCGCACAGCAGCCAGCAGCGCGTTGTACCCCTCGTCCACGCCCGGCAGCCGCGGCGCCTTACCCAGGTCGCACAGCACGCGGTGCGCGCAGCCAAAGCCGGAGAACACGACTGCGAGGGGTGGAGCAGAGCGGGCAGGCAGTTTGGGGGATAGTGGTCGCAGCGTGCGGCGCAGTGCCGGTGGTCACAGCATGCAGCTCAGCGATGGTGGCCACAGCATGCGGCTCAGCGATTGGTGGCCACAGCATGCGGCGCAACGTGCAGGGCTGCCGGCATGTCCAACGCTCGCCGTTGCACGGCCACGCCTCAATACACCCGTTCGCGCCCTGCCCCGGAACACACCTGCGTTCACGCCCTGCCCCGGGAAGGTGGAGTCTCCCACGCAGTACAGGCCCTTGACGGCGGTGCGGTTGAAGGGCATGGACAGCATGCCCAGCGGGCGGCGCGACGGGATGGGGCCGTAGCTGCACAAGGGGAAATTGGGATTGAACAAGCATTAGCTGTACACTGCACTTTAGCTGTGGCCGGAAGCTATGCCAGCAGAAAGCACAGCCACCAGCTCCAGCTGCGCCCAACCACCCAGTCCCCCAGAGGCTTGCCTGCCGTCGGTGCGGTTGAGGAAGCGGCGATGCGTGCGCGGCGTGCCCACCTCCCTGCACAGTGGATCGCAAGGCAGCCGGCTGATGGGAACGCCCATGCACAGCTCTGGGGGGTCTGTGCAGCAGCAGATAGATGCGCGCTGGGGGGCAATGTGAGGCAGCAGATAAATGCGGGCTCTGGGGCCTCTGTGCAGCAGCAGATAGATGCGCGGAAGCGCTTGCACCTTGCGCGGCTCGGGGCCGCCGCCGAGGCGCAAGCACTTGCCAAAACTTGCGCGGCCCAGGGCTGCCGCCGTACCTGAAGATGGTGGCGGCCTTGAGGCCCGGGAACACCTTCTCCAGCCGCGCCACAATGGCGTCCGCCACCTGCAGCAAAGGAGCGCAGAGTGGTGAGTGCAGAAAGGTGACTAGCGCGGGCAGGAGGGGGCGCCGTTTGGGCCGCCGTATCCGGCAGGCAGGCATGTAGGCAAGCTCAACCGCATCGATGTTCAGTTCCGCAAATAAACCAATGCCAGCGCTCTTGATGTTAGCCGCCCTCAGGTTGCACGTGCCAGCGCAGGCATTCCTGCTGCATGATGCAGCTGATCGACAGGTTGCAGGACATGCAAATTGCACACTGTGCAGCCGCGCACCTCCTCCTTCTTCCGCTCGTAGTCCGCCCGCTCCAGCCCGCTCCAGTTGTCGATCCAGTCCGGCCTGCCGGGCAAAGGTACGAAACCACCACAAACAATGTCGTGGGGCAACCACACAGGGTGGTGCAGGCTGGAGTTCAGCGGCTGACTGCCCACGGCAAACACGTGCCGGCCAGCGCACTACTGTACTGCTACATCCCTTCGCCCTCACGTGAAGGCGTGGAAGGTGTGGGTGCCCTCAGGGCACAGCGAGGGGTCCAGCAGCGAGGGGATGGACACAAACAGTGTGCCGTACGGCTCCTGCGCCAGGGGTGGAGCAGGGGGCTGGAAAAGGTCACCCAAGCGGGGTTGAAGCAGCAGGGGCGCAGGTGTGTGGTCCCTCCGAGGCCTCCTGCTCCAGCCCACTGCTTGCTGGACAGCCTACTCGGCCAGCGGTGCAGCGCAACAACTGTTACTGGCACTCCAGCCGGCCGTGCAACGCAACAATCTCACTGCCACGCAACAATTGCTACTGCCACCAAGCCGGCCCCCAGCCCACCTCCATCTTGTCCCAGTCCTCCACAATGATCTGGTGGCACTCTGCACACGGGCAGCAGGGAACAAAGTGGTGGTTGGCTGTTTTAGGCAGGCAGGTAGGTAGGCAGGTAGGCAGGCAGGCAGGCAGACAGGTAGGGCAGGTCTGCGCTGGGAACATGCGTGCATGCTCACACGCACTTGCCCCATGCAAGGCAACGGCATGCCCACAATCAGAGAACAGCCAGCCAGCGCACCGGGCCAGGGCGGCAGCACGCCGCCCAACGGTGCTGCCGCCCAACGCATGCAAACTCATGCAAACTCAACGGCTGCGCAGATAGGATGCGCACAGCGCACCCGAGCCGGGCGGCAGCACGTCTGCAGCTGTTGACTACAGGACAGAGCCGCACAGGTGCACGTTCACAGCCACACTGCAGCAGCGGGTACCCGGCCAGCCAGCGCACCCGAGCCGGGCGGCAGCACATCAGCCTTGATGCCAATGTGGATGGACAGGAAGGAGGGTGCCTTCTTGTACCGCTGCCGGAACAGGCGCTCTGCACGCAGCGAGGAAGACCATAAGGATTGAACATTGAAAACAGACAGCAGTCCAATGGTGAGCAGTACATTGCATGCAGACTGATGCAGCCCACGCCCCAATGGCGCATGCCCCACTGCCCTCTACAAGGCAGATCCCCTGACCCAACAACCGCGCGCACCCGACTCGGGCAGCTTGTCCTCGCCAAGCATGCCCTCAAAGGTGTCCCACCGCGTCGCGTTGCTCACAACCGTCTTGCCCCTGCAGAGAGCCTTGGGAAGTGTAGCTTTATACACAGCAACACGACTTGAACGGGGGAACCACGCATTGTTGGCACCGCACTGCCCCTCGTCCGCACCTGTACACCCGGCCGTCTGCCAGCCGCACGCCCACCGCCCGCGCCTCCTCGCCGCTGCCCTCGACAATGATCTCCTGCGGAGGGGTGGGGTGGGTGAACAATATGAGAAGTGGAAATACGGGCAGGGCGGCAGCTTGCTGTGTGTCGGCAGGCGGCGTAGACGTAGAAATGCCCCGCTGCCCTCCACCCAGACCTTCTGCGGAGCGGTGAGGACAACCGAACTGGCAGATGTTGCATTTGTCCTGCACTCAGCACGCCTGCCCAAGACTCCCTGCCCAGCTGCCCAGCTGCTCAACCTCACATCTGCCTCGTCCCAACCGAATACTACCGAAAGGCAGGCCAGCATGTACCTTCACAATTGCCTTGTACTCCACGTAGCCGCCATGCTCCTCGATGCCCCAACCAAACACCACCGACCGGCAGGCCAGCCTGCTTTAATTAGCCTACCTTCACATTGGCCTTGTACTCCACATAGCTGCCGTGCTCCTCGATGCCCTCGGCCATGGCCTCAGGGATGGCGCCCACGCCGCCCACCTGCACAAGCCAGGGGCAACAGGTGGGGCGCGCGGTTGGTTGCAACCACCCAGCGTGGGCAGGCAAGCGAGCCGCACACAATGCGGCACAGCGGCACACCCATTCATTGCTGCGCACCGGGTAGTTGATGCCGCCAAGGGTGGACGTTTGGGCCCCCAACGCATGCAAACCCCACAGCCGCACACTCATCATCAAGCTGCGCACCGGGTAGTTGATGCCGCCAAAGTGGCGGTCGCAGAAGACCATGCCCGCATTGATCAGCGGCGTCAGGTCGGCGGGCACTGTGGACCTGCGTGGTGGAGGGGAGGGGTGGAGGTGGAGGGAGAAAGTCAGGTGGGGGGACAGGAGGGAGGGAGGAGGGATTTAGGTGGGGGGACGGGAGGGAAGGGAGTCAGGTGGGGGGATCAGTCCACGCAGTGCAGCGCAGTGCAGCAACGGGGAGGGGAGGCGGTGGACGGGGTCTGGTGGGGGGAGCAATCCACTCAGTGCAGCACAATGTAGCGACAGGCACGGCTGCAGCTGGGTTGACGCTTGGTAGCCGGGCAACACTGCAGGGCAGCTCTGCCCCAACAGGCAGGCAGGCAGGCGCACCAGAGGAAGCATTCCAGGTCCACAAACCGCAGCAGCTCGGGGTCCTGCCAGCCGGATGGGGGCGGGCATCAAGGAGCATGCGTGTTTGTCAATGCAGGAAAGGGGCAGCCGTTGTCTGCGCACATCAGCTGTGCACGCCCCCCAAGCCCTGTCCAGCTATTCCTCCGCTGTACGCAAGCCCTGCCCTGCTACACCTATGCTGCACACCGCTCCAGCAGCTCTGGCTGCAGCGCAGCAGCAAGCCAGTCCAACAAAAAGAAGCAAACCAGGCGGCTTGCCTTGATGACGCGGCGCGCCGTGTCGCCGGTGTTGGACGCCACAAACGAGGCGAGGGTGAGGCAGGCAATGGGGTGCGCCGCAAACTGCTCCAGCAGGTAGCGCGGCTCCTCGAGCGATTTGAGCTCCAGAGTGTTGAGCGCGTTGAACACCTGCAATGGGGGTGCCGTGCAAAAAATGAGAGCTCAAAAATCGCTCCAGGGTGTTGAGCGCGTTGAGTTGAACACCTGCAAAGGGGGTGCCGTGCAAAAAATGAGAGCTCAAAAATCGCTCCAGGGTGTTGAGCGCGTTGAGTTGAACACCTGCAGGGGGTGCCATGCAAACGAGGAGCCATGCGAGTTGGGAGGGGCGAAACAAGGGCGCAAGCATATTGAGACACCGTGCCCAATCATCCTTGCCTGATGTTCCCTCCTTAACGTGCCCACGCATCCGTCTGACATGGGGGGCACGGCAGCACCCACCTTCCAGCGCTTGTCATACAGCGCGCGGACGCCCTCCTTCTCGTGCCATTCAGAACCAATTTACCTGACATGGAGCACCCTCCAGCACCCACCAGCACCCACCTTCCAGAATTCGTCGTACAGCGCACGGATGCCCTCCTTCTCGTGCGGGAACAGGGCGGTCAGGTCAGCGATGAAGCGCTCGTAGTCGCGCCACACCTTGACCTGCCAGCCCTGCAGAGGGACAGGCAGAGGGGCAATGGACCGCAACACCCCTGAGCGATGGGGCGCCACATGCTGCCAGCCGCCATGCCCACGCAGCACCTGCGTGCACGCACACCCAGCGGCCAAGGAGAGTGCAGGTGCATGTGCCGGCTGCAGGCAAGCGCAGGGCGCGCACGTTCGGGTGCCGCGCCGAGGGCGGCAGGTGGTAGTGGATCTGGGTGGGATCGGGCACCGTCTCCAGCCGCTTGCCTGCGGGTGCCACGGCAGCAAGCAAGCAACCGAGGAGTGAAGGCAAGCAGATTGCCTGCGGAGCCAGACACCGGATGCGGCATGCAACTGAGGAATGAAGACAAGCTGCCTGCCTGCAGCGTGTTGGCGGTGCAGCGCTCATCTGCGGCGAGCGATCTGGAGCCTGCACACAGCGCAGCACCAGCAACCCAGCCCTGGCCACAGCTGGCTCGTGCATGCCGTCCTTCTGCCCCATTTTGCACTCACCCACGGACGCCAGGGCGCGCGTCATGAGGTTGGTGGTGCCCTTATCCCCAAACCCAAACATCATGGAGCTGCAGGCAGGCCAGGGTGGGGAGGGGGAGGTGCTCAGCAGGACAGGCTGCAGAGGAGGGGAAGCACACAAGCCCCCAAACCCAGACACCATGGGGCTGCACTGGCCGCACAGCATGGGGCAGGGAAGGTCGCTGGCTGACCTCGTCGCAGCAAGGGCGATGCCGCGGCCGCTGCAGCGGCTGTTGCAGGCACACGCACCGATCGTCCCCAGTGCGGCTGGGCTGGGGCTGCAGGCGCAGCCTCCGTGCCGCTCCCTGCACTGCAAGGCACCCCCAGAGGGCACACAGCCCCGCCTGCCCGTCACACCTGCCCACATCAAACTTGAAGCCGTTCCGCTCAAAGTGGGCGGCAGACCCGCCTGGGATGATGTACCTGCACTCGGCAGGCCAGGGGGGAGCCTACCGTTTTACACGCGGCAGCGGCAGCGGACGCAGGCAGCAGCAGCAGTGGGTGCGTGCCTGGATGTAGCCCCGACCGCAAGGCACCAGTACATGTGGCGATGAAACAAGGCGCAATGCTGTTTGTGGCATGCATCCCATGCATGCTGAGCGGTCACACCGCAGCAACGATAGCCCAAACAGCACTGCGGTCAGCCAGGCGGCTCCCCAACCCTCCCCCCGCAGCTCACTTCTCCAGCACCACGACCTTGGCGCCCTTGCAGGCCATCTGCGCCGCCGTGGACAGCCCGCCCATGCCGCTGCCGATGATGACGGCGTCGTACTCAATGTCGGTGGGTGCGCGGGCCCGGGCCGGCGCCTCTGTGGCCGCCGCCGCCGGCCGGGTGGCNGGGCCGGCTGGGCCGCTGGCCGGGTGGATGGGCGGCTGCATGATTTCTGGTGGCGGGCAGCGGCGCGCTGGGGCGCGGCGGGCGCCGCAGGCGCGGGGCGAGACGCCAGCGCACTAGCTGGCATGGCTGGACGGCCTGGTGGCTTCTTATAGAAATTAAAATACTTGTGTGTTCCCAATGCGCCTGCTGGGCTCGCAATTGGGCGTACTTGCAAGTGCACTGCGCCATCTCTGACATGGGGCGCGCTGGTGGCTCTTCTTTCCCCGCGATCACCCCACCGCGAGATCCGTCACCCACTGAACTCTGTCTGGCGCCCCAGAGCAGCCGCGGGCGCAGCAGAACCACCCGCTCCAACCACTCGCCTGCGCTCGGTGAGGGTCCCCCGCCCGCTCAGCCCGCTCCGAGATTGCTTTGTGATTTGCCACATCCGTCGGTTGAGCCCTGCACGCCACCCCGTTGTGCCCGCAGACATGGACGGGGAGGGCAGCTCCCCTGCGCCTGTGGAGCGCGATGGCCAGCAGTCAGCGGCCCCGCAGTCACCCCCAGCGGCCGACGAGGTCCAGGAGGCTGCCGCCGACACCGCGGCCCTTCCCGCCGACCCACTGCCCGCGGGCACCGAGGCCTCGCCGGGCGCCTCGCCGGCCCAGGCGGAGGAGGGCGAAGACATCGTGCGCACGGTGTCGCGCCAGCTGAGCCGCCTGTCCATCCCGGAGCCGGAGGAGGATGAGGAGTGCGCGTCGCCGGGCTCCGCCGGCGCCTGCGCCGGCCTAGAGGAGCTGCCCCCGCAGCCGTCGCCCAACTTCTTGCCGGTGCGGGCTCGGTGGGCACCTGGGTGTGCCGCGGCCTGCCAGTCTGCCCTTTTGGTAGGGGGCATGCACGGCGAGCAGCTGGACACCACCCTGTGACCATCCACCTGCTCCCATGCCGTGTGCCCGCTGACGGTACCACCCTGTGCCCGTGCCCCCTGCCTTGCAACAGACCAACGAGCCGTCCCCAGAGCTGTTTGAGCGCCTGGCGGTGGCCTCGCCCCATGCGGGCGCCGACCCCGTGGTGCCGCCGGCTGAGAACTACTACCCCCGCTCCAAGTCAGTCAGCCCGGTGCAGAAGAAGATCCGGGAGCTGGAGGTAGGTGCTGGGGCCGGCGGGGTGGGTGCTGCGTCTGGGTGGTCTGTACTGCATGCGCACCACTGGCCAGGCCAGCTGATGTGCACAGTTTGCAGGGCTGACGCGCTGATGCGCTGCACCTCTCGCTGCCCGGCGCCGCAGGCGGAGGCGTGGGGCGGCATCCCATTTGACCCCAAGCCCACGCCCTCGCGCCTGGAGCGCGAGCTGGGCTTTACAGACTTCCGGTGAGCAGGCTTGGCAGCAGCAGGCTGTGCTGAGGCCTGCAGCTGTGCATGGGGCACCTGCGCTGTCTGGGATGCTGGGCTGGCCTGCTGTGGGTAGGCAGACCGGGGGCAGCGTCCTGCAGTGTGGCTTGTGGCCGTTGGTGCAAAGGAACTGTTCGGCGGTAGGTGGCAGTTACACGGGCGCAGCTCGTTGGCTCCTGGACCGCACGCAGCTGCGCCTGCCTCCCACCATCTGTCTTTGAGCCCAACACTCTTCTGCATCTTCACCTCCTGAGGCGCCTGGCACCTGCCCCACCTGCCCTGCAGGCGCAACGAGCAGAGCACGTCGGGCCGCTCCTCGCGCGGCGGCGATGCCGTGGCTGCGCTGGGCCGCCCATCCAGCGACTCACCCGCCAAGTCGCCCAGGAGGGGCAGCAGCCAGGTGGGGCGTGTGGGAGGTGGTGGCAGCAGTCGCTTGCTGGGGACACGTGCACCATGAAGGCAAGCACTCCTGGGCGGCCATCGCTTGCACACTGCGGCGTCTGGCTGGTGGGTCCATGCCTGCCATTGTGTGCCCCACCGACCTGATCTCTTGCACGGGCTGCCTCACCGCAGGAGGAGGCCCACTCGCCCGGGCCCACCCCAGAGGCGCTGAGCGAGATGCTGGCCAAGCACGCAGAGAAGCAGAAGCGGCTGCGGGAGAAGGCTGCTGCGCAAGCTGCCGAGCGCTCGCCCGTGCCGCCGGCCTCCTCGCAGGGTGCGCTGCCAGCTACCTGGCTCGTGTGTGGGATTTGAGCCGATGCGTGTTGCGGGCTAAACTTGGAGGCGGGCTGCTTCGTCACCCCTTGGCACCTGCTGCCGTGGACCAGTGCAGGGTCGCTCAACCACTCATCCCTGTTGCCTTCTGCCCCCGCAGCGCTGATTGAGCAGCAGGCAGAGGCGTGGGGCGGCGAGTCGCTGGATGCAGTCATCGTGCCCAGCAAGAGCCGGCTGCAGCAGGAGAAGGAGGAGGCGGCAGCCCGGCGGGCGGCAGAGGAGGCGGAGCAGCAGCGGCTGCGGGAGCAGCAGCAAGCCGCCGATGTGGCAGCAGCCCAGCAGGCAGCCTGGCCGGCAGAGGAAGCAGATGAGCAGGCACCTGCTGAGGAGGCAGCGGGGGTAGGAGAGCCAGCTGCGGCAGCTGAGCACCCATCTGCAGAGGACAGCGAGGCAGCCCAGCTGCCAGCAGAGGGGGACCCAGATGACCCCTTTGCCGGCATGAGCCTGGAGGAGCTGGAGGCAGCACTGGCCGAGGCGGAGGCTGCCGCCGCCGCTGCAGCTGCCGCCGCGGCCGGCGGGGAGGGCTATGTGACAGCTTCGGCGGCGTTTGGCGGCGCTGCCTTTGGCGACAGCCTGCGGCTGCACAAGAGCCAGCTGGAGCAGGCGCGGGAGGCGGCCCTGGCAGAGAACGCGCCGCGGGTGTCGGCCCGCTCCCACCTCAGCGCACGCGGCGAGACTGGGGAGCCCGGCCTCGACAGCCTGCGCATCCACATCAGCGCCCTGCAGCGGGCGCGTGAGGCGGCCCTGGCCGAGGCCGCCCCCCGTGTGTCGGCTCGCTCCACACTGAGCACAGCCCGCGGCGAGGGGGAGCCCAGCCTGGAGGACAGCCTGCGCATCCACATCAGCGCGCTGCAGCGGGCTCGAGATGCAGCGCTGGCGGCGGCAGCGCCCCGTGTGTCGGCACGCAGCGCGCGCGCCACGCAGGACAGCGAGCAGCTCAGCCTGGAGAGCAGCCTGCTGGTGCACAGGAGCCAGTTGGAGCGGGACCGGGAGGCGGCGTTGGCTGAGGCGGCGCCCCGCATCGCCCCGCGCTCCGCCCGCACCTCCTCTGCCGGCGAGCAGCCCAGCCTGGAGAGCAGCCTGCTGGTGCACAGGAGCCAGCTGGAGAAGGACCGGGAGGCGGCGCTGGCGGCGGCAGCCCCCCGCGTGTCGGCTCGCGGCTCCCGCCCCACCAGCGCAGCAGAAGAGGTGCCCAGCCTGGGGGACAGCCTGCTGGTGCACAAGAGCCAGCTGGAGAAGGACAGGGAGGCGGCGCTGGCGGCGGCAGCCCCCCGCGTGTCGGCTCGCGGCTCCCGCCCCACCAGCGCAGCAGAGGAGGTGCCCAGCCTGGGGGACAGCCTGCTGGTGCACAAGAGCCAGCTGGAAAAGGACAGGGAGGCGGCGCTGGCGGCGCCAGCTCCGCGCAGCGTGAGCCTGTCGGCCGATGCCTCCTCGCGCCGCTCCACTGCGGGAGCTGAGGGTCCCAGCTTTGAGGAGGTGGGTGGTGCTGCTGCTGCCGTGGGCTGTTGTGAGCGGCGGTGGGTGACGTTGGCGCCTGCCAATTGCGATTGTGTGCATCCATTGTGTTGCGGCGGCTGGCGCTATGGTGCAGTGCAGCGCCCTGTGACATGCCTGCTCCTTGGGAGTCCTTCCAAGGCCTGCCTTGATAGCAGCATGCCCCACCGGTGCTCGTATTGCAATGCCATGTCCCATGCTCTGCAGGCATTCGGCACCAAGCACCTGAGCAAGCTGGAGCGGGAGAAACTGGCCTTCAAGGCCGCCGAGGAAGCGGCGCTGGCCAGCGGCGGCAGCAGCGCGGCGGGCAGCCGGCGCAGCACGCAGGAGGGCGGGCCTAGCTTGGACCAGGTGGGTGGTTGAGTGGGTGCTGGGTGGGTGGTGGCAACATCCGGTTAGCGATTGCCTTGCAGTTAATGCGGGGTGCAGCTCGTGGCTTTGCAGTTGCATGAATGGCCTGTTGTGGCCACCTGTACTTTGTTCACCCCGCTTTGCTTGCCCTTTTCCCTGCGCGCCCCCGCAGGCGCTGGGCAAGCCGCGGCTGTCGGCCTTGGAGCGCGCCAAGCTGGAGGCCAAGCAGCAGGCAGAGGCGGCGGCTGCTGCCTCCGGAAACCGCAGCGGCAGCGCCGCCGCTGCGCCTGCTGTGCCTTCCCTGGATGCCGCCTTGGCGCCGCCCCGCAAGACCAAGTTGCAGCTGGAGAAGGAGGCGGCAGCCGCTGCTGACAAGGCGCGGGCGGCGGCACAGCGGCTGGCGGCAGCAAAGGCGGCCGCCGCGGCGCGGGCCGGCGGCGCTTGATGGGCATGACGCGCTTGACAGCACTTGACGACGGACAGAAGCGCCGCAGCTGGCGCATTGATACGCAAACGACGGCAACCATACTAACTGAATGTGAACCTCGACTTTGTACAGCGCAGTACACCCCCTTTCTACTGATTGGCAGTCCTGGCATCTGACGTTGGCTTGTTACACATACTCACGACTTCATGTGGGGAAAGAATTGGGGCTGTGGCCCGCTATTATGGCAAGCGCATTGGGGCGGGCATGCAGTTGCTGTGGTTGGGAGCTCGGGTGGCCCAGAGGGCACAGGGCAAGCAGCAGATCGCTGTGGCGCACATGTCAGTCACGCATAACAGGGGGTGGGAAACAGGGCATGCAGGAGAGAAGTGTCGGGAGGTCAGTTCGCAGGTGTCAGGGATGGCGCAGGACAGGTGGCAAGCAGATTGCACTTATTGCATGGGGGGCGGAAGGAAGAAGGGGAGGAAAACACGGTCGAGAGCGCACCAACTCCAAATGTCGCTGAGTTGGCAGGCTGCAGCTCACAGCAGGCACTGGAAACAAAAGAAGTCTGGGTGGGGAACATGCGGCGCAATGTGTGGGCCAAGCGCCAGGTGGGGGATTGACATGCAATGGCTCGTCAGTCGCAAAGTGTCACCGGCCTGACGCGGGTGTAAGAGGGAAGGGGGGCAGGCCAAGGCCCCTGCCCCAGCAGCTGGGTGCAGACAAGGCGCGCAGGTGTGTTGCGCAGCGGTTAACACAAAGGTGCGCCGCCCGCAGGCAAGGAGGGGGCTGTGGGCCTCAACTCAAGGCCTTGCAAGTGGGCGGCCTCAGTGGCAACCGGCCTAGCCGGCAAAGGCGAGCGCCAGGATGCGCCACACCAGGGGCTGCGGCAGCGGCAGGCCGGCGCGCTCTTGCGCCCGGTTCAGGGCCAGCGCCGCCACCCGCAGCCGCTGCGCCTCGGCGGCCGGCAGGCGGCGGGTCAGCTGCGCCGCTTCCCATTCTGAGCGCTGCAGCACGGCGGGCAGCGCGGCAGGCAGGCCGGGGCAGGCCAGCGGGACCAGCTGCCAGTCGCCTAGGTGGCAGGCATGCGTTGCCACCACATCGGCGTACAGCTGGCGCGCCAGGCTGCTGCCCTTTGCCATCGCTAGGGACTGCAGCAGGGCGGACGCAGACTGGCCCGGCGCCGCCAGCAGGGCGCGCGCTGTGCTCAGCGCAGCGCCAGGTTCGGCCTGCGGCGTGCCGCCGGCCAGCAGGACATCCAGCGGTAGCCTGCCACGCAGGTCACGAGCGGCGGCGGCCTGCGGTACCAAGGGCGGGGCGGAGCAGGGGCGGCTGCGTAGGTGCAAGGGCAGCCGAGTTGGGAGAAGGTACGGTGGCAGTACGCCCTGGGAAGGCTGCCAGGGGGCACGTGCCCTCTCTCTGGGCAGCAACTGGCAGGCACGACATGCAACCGACCAGAGCGACTGCAAGGCTGCGCAAGTTGCCAGCCGAAACGTCCCTCCCACTCCTAGAATCATTCACACACCTGCGGGGCCGCGTCCAGTAGCAGGCGCGCCACACCCTCGTGGCAGTATTGTGCCGCCCAGTGCAGCGGCAGGCACCCCCCATCGTCAGGTGCGGTGGCCAGCGGCGCTGCCGCCCCCAGCAGCAGGCGCACGGTGGCCTGGCAGCCGCCGCGAGCCGCCCAGTGGAGCGAGGAGCTGACGCGGGGGCGTGCCGCCGCCGGGGGTGCCGCCGCCAGCAGCAGGCGCACGACCTCGGGGTGGCCCTTGAATGCCGCAAAGTCCAGGGCTGTCATGCCCAGCTCGTCATCCGTGGCTGCTGCTGCCAGCTCGGCGGCGTCTGAAGAGTCGGCCAGCAGGCGGGCAACCGCCTCGGCGTCGCCCTCCACTGCCGCGCGGTGCAGCGTCGGCAGCGGCATTTAAAAAGTTTGAAAGTGGGGCCACCTGTGGCGGGCCGCGGGGCTCTGCCCCGACGGTGGCTGCTGCAGCAAGGGCGTGGGCGTGGGAGAGGGGCAATTGAGGCCTCCAGGGGCTGGGGAGGAGGCGGAAGGCGGACAGCCGAGACGGCGGTCGACGGCGGGAGCTGCGGTGGGAGTGTGAGACAGGCGGGCGGCCCCGCACCTTCTGCAACAAGCTCTGGCTCTCCCGCTGAGCTCACACTACAGGTCACGCGGGCCAGGGGGGCGTGCCTTGGCGACGTCGTCCACGGGACCGGGAGAGGTGTCGTGGCCGGCTGCGGGGCAGGTGAAACGCTCAATTGTGTAGGCTGCAAGCGAGACTTGGCGCCAGGGGGCGGAGAACGGCAAGCCTCGTGCCCAGCTGCGTCGGGCAGCATGCACGCCGCGGGTGCTTGTAGTGCCGCCACCCCCAGAGCCCTAATTCCCTGATGCCTGCAAGGTGCCTGGCTGGGATTGAGGCCTGCCACCTGGCCACAACGCCCTATTGAAACAATGGCTTGTTGTCAAACAGGCTGGGTTGGGGTGTCCCCTCCCCAAAAACGTGCCATGCATGGCATATGCCCTTCCCGCCACTCGCCGCCCTGATTCCCGCCGGACGGGAAGCTGCTGAAGTCTCTCATCATGATGCCCTGCTTACCTCAGCTGCCAGTGGAGGCAAGAAGCAGGCGGATCCTGTGCAAGCCGGCTCTGATGGTGGCAGGCCAGCGCAGCCTGTGCAGACGCGGCAGCCCAACCAGCTGAGGTGGCTTCCCCGGCCCACTCACTCCACTGCAGGCCCCCTCTCTGCCCATCTGTCCTGCGCAGATGCCCTGCGCAGCTGCCCTTCAAAGCCCGCAAGCTGCGTAGCTTGTTTACATGCGTAGTTGTTCCATCTACACCCTTCGAGGGGCTGGGGCAGTGTCTAGTACGAATGGCGCATGGGGGCCATCAAATGGGGGCATCAAACGCGCGGCACGCGGCCGCATGGGTTTGGGGAAGAGCAGTACAGGTTTCGAGTGGGAAGGGAAAACACGGTAATATTGTTTGCACAGCGACAAAAGGGCATGCAGCCGCGGCGCGGCGCGGGCCAGCGCCCTGCCGCGCCCGGCTGGCAGCCCAACGTGGGCTGCATTTTGGAGGGCGGGGCGGGGGCCGCTGCACGCCGCGGGCGGAAAATGCATGCCGCGCGAGCGAGCAGAGCCAGAGCAGCAAGGGGAAAACGTGTCGGGCGGGCGGTGTTTGTGGCATGGTGCGCAGTCATGGGGCTGTGCGCAGGGGCCCCGGCGCTCTCGTTCAGCATGGTGCGGGCGGGGGCGTGCATTCGACCCTGCGGGCGGGCGGCGGTGGCATGCCGCAAACAAGGGGGGCGCGCTGCTTACGCGCGGGCGGTGTGGCTCCTGCAAGCCAAGGAGGGCAGTGGAGCATGGCGGCGGTCAGGTGGCTGTCCATGACCTGCTTGGGGCAGGGGCACTTGTGCAAGGGGCCAGCCGGCGCGGCGCCACGCCGCTCCGGTGGCACGCGGCGCACCACAACCTGCCCCCCCTCCCGCACACCGCTGCCCCCAGCTCACCACTTCTCAATGGTGTGCACGCCCCAGTCGCT
>RRZL01000022.1:99760-134395 GCA_006782975.1 Chlorella sp. Dachan | reverse complement strand
CCCACAGTTGCGGTGATGCGCTGGACGTGGCTCGGCCTGAGGGCGGCTGCCCAGGCTGACGCGCGGCGGCGCCGCACCGAGCGGCAGCAGGATGGCAGCTCGCCGCCCAGCAGCTCGGGCAGCGTGTGCAGCAGCCCTGGCGGCAGCAGCGGCACGCTGTGCGTGCAGTCAGAGGCCGGTGGCGACGGCGAGGCGGCGAGCAGCGAGGACGGGGGCGACCAGGCGCGAGCGGCTGTAACTGGCGGCGAGTCCAGTGGCAGCGCTGCTCCACACTGCTGGCTGTGTGCAGCAGGAGCAGCCCAGCACCTGCCACACTGGGAGGTGTGGCTGCTAGAGTGCGCCTTCCCACCCGGGGAAGGCCTGCCCGCTGCCCTTGCGTTTGGCTACCTGCCGCTGCTGGCCGCCGGCTGCTGGTTGGCGGCGTGCCTGCTGGCTGATGCCACCAACTAGCGCGTTGTAATTAGTGCAGCTGCCGATCGACAGGACGCTATGGGATGCGGCCAGGCGCAAGGCATGCACAGCTGCACTGGCTTGGAGTGGGTTGTTGCCGTGCATGCAAAACCAACGCAGCAATGCTTGATCACTCTGGACAGACCGAGGGATGCGAGGGGGAATGCTGTTGGGCGCCGGCGCCCGCGCGCCGCCAGCTCAGGGAGGCAATTGGTCATGGCCTTGGCAATCAGGCATGGCAGGGAGGCCTTCAACGCACAGAGCTCACACGCAAACTACTGGGGAACTTTCCAGACGCTACCTGGCATTAAAGCAGCAGGGCCATTGAAAGCCAAGTTACAGTGAGGTGGAGGGGCTTCGGAGCACGGAGATGCAAGGGGCCTGCAAGAGCCAGGTAACACCACCACACTGGGGTGGCACTGGAGTTGGGTTTAAAACCAGGAAACAAGCGGTGCAGCAAGTGCTGGCAAGTGGGAATGGCAAGTGAAGCAAGTGTGATGGGCGACGAAGCGCCAAGTGAAGCGTAGAGATGAAGTGTGACATGAAGTGTGAAGTGATGACACAGGAAGGAGGGCCGGCAGCCTGCCTTTGTGGCTGCCCGAGAGGGCAGCTCTTGAAGAGGCTTCCGTCTGCTCAGCGGCGGTACCAGGGGCAGTCGTACTTGCTGTGCCACCTTTTGCCGTACATGTCCTTGTAGCTGCCGCCGTCCTCGAGCACAGCGCACGCCATGACGCAGCCGGCCGCCACGCAAGCCACGAGCATGATGGCGCCCACCACGGCTGCCACCACCAGCGTGCCGCCTGCCACGATGCCCACCCACTTCAGGCCCTGCACGGCCCAGTGCTCCTCGCGGCGTGGCTTGATGCGGTCCCAGAAGCCCTTCCAGCCCTTGCGCTTCATGGGTGGCGCCGGCGCCACAAACGGCGGCGGCACGTCGCACTCGTGCTCCTGCCGCCGCTCCGGCTGCACCTCTGGCTGCGGCTGCTGCTGCGGCGCCGAAGCAGCCGCCTCCTCGCCTGCCTTGCTTGCGTTGCTGTACACGTGCGGCTCCAGCGATTCCTGCGCCAGGCGGCAAACAGCAGGGAGCAGCCAGCTTGCTCAGTGGTGGAGGAAGTGTGTGCGGTCGGGTTCACCCACCCAAGTTGGGTTAACCCGCCCATACCACCTGTCATGAGGCACAACAGGAGGCAGGGCATCACCGGATGCGCACCCATGCACGGCGGCCGGGCTCACATGGTTGTCGAGGATTGCCATCTGCTTCTGCTCCTGCAGCTTGCGCAGCTGCGCGGCGGGCATGCCCATCGCCTCCGCCTTTGCCAAGTGCTGGGGGGTCAGCTCCTCAAAGGCGGGCGGAAGAAAGGTCCAGCCAAGCACGTTGACCAGCACATCCCAGGTGAGCACCGGCCCAAAGACGTGCCCTGCGGCGCAGGAGCTGCCACTGCCACGCTGGCGCTTCGCCCGGCTGCCAGTTTCCTCCTGCAGGAGGTTGGCAGTACAAAGCTTCGTTGCAGGCAGGCTGGCAGCCGGTTGGCATGCAGCACAGCAGCACAGCAGCGCTGCAGCGCGTCTGCTGCATGTCACGTGTCACGCAGCGCCCAGCGGCAACGACGTGCACCCACATGGCCGCCTCACCTGCTGCTGCATCTGCTTGGCTGCTTGGTGCAGGCGGCGCAGGTGGGGCTCCGACACTCCCATCAGCCGAGCGCGGCGGATGTCCTTGGCCTCTAGCTCGCAAGAGGGGGCCGGCAGCCAGGTCCAGCCCTGGCCGACAAGGGTATCCCAGTCCCCCACCCTGCTGTCCAGCGGGTATGCCGCCGACACTTCTGCCGCAGGCGCCATCCGTGGCTCTGCAGAGGCAGCGTCACCAGGTACTGGGCGCTGTTAATGCACCAGCTGGCAGATTGCACGCACATCCTGCCCCGGCTGGGCGACATGATGCGCCGGCGGTGCGGCGGCGGGTCCCTGCCGCCCCGTTTCCAATGCCCCGCCAACTGGTTCCAAGAGTTGCTCCTCGATGTGTTTTTACCTAGCGGGTTTGAGAGGCTCAAGGCGGGCGATATGGGGTCTGCAGGTGAGTGCTTGTTGCGAGGGCGTGTCTGTTGCTTTGTTTGGGCTTTCCAGAAGGTTGAAAGACGTTTGATTGCATCGTAGATCAGCGAGTCTTATACAGCCGGCGGCGGCCAATCGCACTGGCGGGAACCTGCAAGGCCCCCTTCCCCGGCCCTTCTCCAGTCGCTCCACATGGCGCAAGCGCACTCAGGATGCCCCTGGCGCACAGCTACGACAGAGCGGGAGGCGGTGGTCGGCTGGGCGGCGGCTGGCGGCGGCAGCGGCGGTGCCCGAGGCAAAGGCGATCCCACATCCCTGACTGTTCACTGCGGGGCACCAGCGTAAGCGCTTTAATAGGCAAACCAAAACACAAAAAAGGGCAGGGCAGCAGGGAGAGGAAGGTGTTGACGCTGGTGCGGTCATGGCGAGCATGCGCCGCTGCGCTCGAGGCGGACCATCACGCCAGCGAGAATATTTTGGTGAGCGTGGGGCGCCGCTGGCGGCACACGGGGCACTCCTGCTGCACTCGCGCCCTCTTGGTGCAGTCCTCACAGAACAGGTGGCCGCAGGTGGTAGCCATGCAGGCCTTGGGTCGGAAGCAGATGGGGCACTCGGGGCCCGTCGGCTCCGGCGCCCGCTTGCGGCGCAGCTGCGCCACCACCGCCGCCGCCAGCTTGCACAGCTGCGCAGGCTGCTGCGCCTCGTTGCTGCCGCCGCTGCTGCTAGGGCCGCCGCTGCCTGCTGCCATGTCGCCAGTGCCGCTCGCCGCCTCGCCCAGCAGCGCACGGAGCAGCGGGGCGCAGGAGGCCGCATCCCCCCGCTCAAGCGCCATTTCAATGGCGCACTTGCCAGATGCGCTGGGAGCAAATGCATCTGCGCCGGCTGCAACCAGCGCCGCCGCTGCCGCCGCCGCGACTGCGCTGTCCTTGTGCTGGGCCGCATAGTGGATTGGTGCCAAGCCGCTGCGATCTTTGCAGCTCACACTCGCGCCGGCACCCACAAGGGCCGGCACAGCTGCCGCCGCCACTGCTGCGCTGCCGCACTGCACGGCGATGGAGTGGAGCGCGGTCCGGCCGCGGCTGCTCTGCACGTTGGGCATGGCACCAGCACCCACCAGCAGCTGCACCAGCTGTGGCACTGCCGCAGGGCTGGTCTGGTGGGCGATCCAGTGCAGCGGCTGCTCGCCAATCGAGTCGCTGGCTCCGGCGCTGGCTCCAGCTGCCAGCAGCGCCCCCACGGCCGCCACTGCAGCAGCTGGGTCCCCGTTCCTGATGGCCTCGTGCAGCGGCCCCTGCGCGGGACACAGCGCCAGCTGGTGTTGCATTCCAGCCCAAATGCAACAAACGTGTGCTGATGTCCGCGGGCAACCACGGACATTCACAGGCAGCATGGAATGCGCAACCAACTATGGCTGCACTGCCATGTTCAGCGAGCCCACCGCACCTGCTTCAGCAGCGGCGTCTTGGCGTTCACATCTGCACCCTCCGCCACCAGAGCGGGGATGACGGCTGCTGCCGCTTGCGCCTCCTCGTTGCGGGCTGCCAGGTGGAGGGGCGAGCGCCCAAAGCCGTCGCGGGCAGCTACTAAAGCACCGCGCTGGAGGGCAGGGTACACTGCTGCCAGGCAGTTGACGCGCCCTGGCAGCTGGACGGCCGCGAACAAGGCGGCATGCGGAGGGAGCGGCGGGGGGCGCAAGGCGGCGGGAGGTCAGTGGTCGCGGCAGCGGCTCGAGTGGCCAGCCCTGGGCGCCCTGGGGCTCCCCGGACCAGGTCGTGCTTGCCTGCGGGTCGCCGGGCTGCCCAGAGGCCGCAGCGCTCGAGGCAGGGCCGCTGGCAGCCGAGAGGGAGGGCGCCATCTCCTGCTGCTCTGCCGAACAGCAACAACGATCGGGGATGGCGAAAGAGGGGGCCAGCATTCAGTGCATGCTTGAACACCTGGGCGAAGCTGCGCGCCTGCATTAGGGTTCTTGGACGGCCAACGGGCGGTGCACAAAATCGATCAAGCTGTCAAGATACATCAGACACCCACCACACAGTCAGGCATGCAGCACAGCGACGCCCCGCCCCGCCCCGACTGGCAGGAGCTGCACAGCCCGCTGCTGGCATCCATCGTCGTGCTGGCGGGACCCAGCGCCAGGTGACGGGCAGCCTGACTGGCCGATCGCAGCTCCCCAGCTCGCCGCCGCCGCCGCCGCACCTTGGACCCTGCCGCAGCTCCCTCCCGCACCTTGAAGCTGCAACTAATGTCCACCCTGCATCTTGCACCCAAGCCAGTCCATGCGCCCTCAACTCCCCGGCAGGCCAGCCATCTGCCTGGTGTGCCACCGCTGGCGCCAGCTGCTACTGGGCGAGCCGGCTGCCTGGCGCTCGCTGCGCATCCGCGGCGGGCCGCCGGCGCCCGAACTGCGCGAGCAGTGGGCCGCTGCCACGCAGGCCCTGCTGCAGCGCCGTGGCGCCGGGCTGCGCAGCCTGTTTGTGTTCGGATGCGCAGCGCTGGAGGCTGCCGGGCAGCCACCGGCCGGCCCAGGAGCTGGGGCAGACCCGCAAGTGGCGGCTGTGCAGCAACCCGTGCCGGCGCCAACCAGCCTGTCCGACCTCTTGGCGCCGCTGCCGCCCGGCCAGCTGACCCGCCTGTCCCTGGAGTGGGGCCCGCTGCTTCCGCCAGACGCGCTGCAGCCGCTCAGCCGCTTCACTGGCTTGGAGTGCCTGGTGAGCTGGGTGCGGGCAGTGAGGTGGGTGCGGGCGGGTGAGAGACCTTTTATGCGGGAGCCCTCTGGTGAGAGCCGAGCTGCACGGCAAGCTGACATGGTGCAGCACGCTGCCCACTGAGCGGCATTGCTTGCATGGCTGTGCCCCACTCGCCACCCAACTGGCTGTGCCCCGCTCACCATCCACATGGCGGCGCCCCGCTCGCCACCCACCTGACCACGCAGGAGCTTGAGGCAGCGCAAGTGCCGTCAGCCACCGCGCTCAGCCTGGCGCTCCCCCGCCTGTCGGCGCTGCGCTGCCACGTGGGCAGGGTGACCGACTCCCTGCTGGCAGCGGTGCTGGCTCTACCCTGCCTGGAACGCCTAGCCCTGGAGGCCCCCCGAATGCACCCTCTGGCGGGGGCCACCGCCGCCCTGGTGACCGCTCTGCAGGAGCTGCGGCTGAGCTCCAGCCAGCTGCCGGGCAACCTGTGCGACCAGCTGGCAGCGCTCCAGCGCCTGACACGCCTGGTGAGGCGGGGGGGCCGGGAGAGTGAAGTTGTAACTGTGACGGCACTTGAAGTTGGGTGGCAGCGCGCGCTTGCATCATCCACAGCGGCCCGATGGTGCCATTTCCTCCTCACTCTCGCCACGTTTGCAGGAGCTGGATGCTGCCGAGAGCCCGCTGCCGCCGCTGGGCATGCTGGCCACGCTGCCCGCGCTGCGCGTGCTGTGCCTGAACGACCGCGGCGGCTGCAACTACGGAGCCATCACGCACGTGCCGGAACCAGCCATGTTCCCCGCCCTCCAGCGCTACCGCTGTGACCGCGCCTGCGGCTGGCTACAGGTGCAAGGGCGGGCCGTTGGGTGCCCGTATGCCTCAAGGAAAGGGGTGAGCAGCACACTTTGCCGCCCTCCGGCCCCAGGCTGCACACTGCTAGGGTTCCAGCAGCTGCTGCATGCATGGCAATGCGCCTGAATCCAAGCGGCCTGTTGTTTCCTCCCAATTGCATGGCACGTGCAGGTGGCGGGCGCACAGATGCGAGCCTGCGCCTACGGCCCCGCCGACGCCCACGGCACCGGCCCCGCGGTGCTGCACATTGCCGGCTTGCGGCCGGGAGCGCCGCCGCTGTGCCAGCTGGCAGACGCGCTGCTGCCGGCGGGGGCGCCTCCCGCTCGGCTGAAGCTCACCGGCGGAGGCCCGCTGCCCCGCTGTGGCGGCACCTGGGCCAGCCTGCAGGAGCTCGAAGTGCATGACTGCTCCCCCGGCGCCGGCGGCTGGGACGCTTTCTTTCGGGAGCTGCTGCCGGCAGCGCCCCAGCTGACGCGCCTGGCATTTACGCCGAGCGGCGCCGGCAGGGCTGGCCCAGCAGCGGAGCTGGACGCCAGCGGCGGCGGAAGCAGCGGCGCGAGCAGCAGCCGGTTTGGCTCGCTGCCGGCGGCCCTGGCGGCCACCCCAGGCCAGCTGCGGCGGCTGGAACTCTGGGTCACCCAGCTGGCGGCCATTCCAGAGGGGCCTTACTTGGCCGGTAAGTTGGCGGTGCAGGCTGCAGCTGAGTGGACAGTGTGCTTGCCCAGCAATGGTATGCCCAGCAAGCGGTGCATCGAGAGGCGCCCCAAGCAGGTCGGAATTTGTGAATGCCACTGGCGCAGCTTTGGGCACCGCAGGCAGGGCCCTTGGAAGGCGGCTGAATGCCAGTTGGCACTGCCTCCTTTCCTCCGCAGGCCTGCGAGGGCTGGTGCTGGGTGGTGGCGCACTGCCGGGTGCCCAGCTGCCGCTGCCGGCGCTGGCGGCAGCCACCGCGCTGACGCACCTGGTGCTAGAGGACTGGGCCGAGGCGGATGAGGAAGCAGAGGCTGCCCTGTGGGCCGCCCTGCCCCGGCTGGACTGGCTGCAGCTGGGGCCGGAAGTGGCGGCAGTGGGTGCTGCATCCTGCACAACGGAATGGGCGGCGGCGACAGCTGCAGAGCAATCTTCTGGCTTGATGGTGGGGCACCTGTGAGGCTGTGGCACGGCAGTGTGCCCCGCCCGTCCCACCCACATTCCATCCCTCCCCTCCTCCTCATCCTTCCTCTTGTCTTCTCACACCTCACCCACGCCTTTGCCACCCCTCACCCACCCCCTCAAACCCACTCGCCAGCCGTTCGTCACCCGCCACCTGCGCATTCGCCACCCCTCACCCGCCTGTTTACCACGCTTTACCCGCCCGTTCGCCATGCCTCACCCACCCGTTCACTGCACCTCACCCACCCGCCTCAAACCCCTCACCCGCCCGTTCGCCACCCTTCACCCGTCTGTGCACACCCCTCACCCGCCCGTTGATGAACGTGATCACCAGCCCCTCTCACCACGCCTCGCCCACCTGTTGGCACACCCCTCACCCGTCTCTCCTCCCTCCATCACGACAGCATGCATACGCAGGCTGTCCACCGCTTCTTACATGTTTCGTTCGCATTCTCATGGATCAAACACACTCCGGGCCATGCGCAAGGAGTACCGTACTTTCATCCTCGATTATGGCAATCGTCCAAACATCCATAGCTGTCAGAACGTGGCGGTGGCCGCCCGCTGCAGCGCCGCCTTGCTGCCGCTTGCACCTGCTTGCACCCGGTTCCGCAGAGCAACACCCGCTGACCGGGTGCGCAAGTGGCTGCGGGAGGGAGCCGGCTCCAGCTCTGGCAGCACCTGGGACCTGTGGAAATGTTGCAAGGAGGGGCGGGAATGATGGCTTGATGGGCATAGTTGCTGCGCAGAGGGGGCAAGGCAGCACAGGTGGAGACAAGCGTGCACAGCCGAGGCACCCGCTCGCCGCACCCCAAACGGCATCCAGCTGCCATGTGGCACCCCTTGCTCGCTTGCCTGATCTGCTCCGGGCACATCAACATGGCCTCCCCGCCCGCCACACACATGCCGGCCGCCAGCAGGCGGGAGGCGCGCCCGCTGAACGCCCGCTGCTGCGTGCCGCTGCTGGTGCCATCCTGCGCTGCGCCCTCCTCAGCGGCGGCCAGCTCCAGCTGCAGCTGCTGTGCCTGCTGTGGTGCTACGCTGGCCCAGCGCAGCGGGAAAGCCATGACCATGAGAGAGGCCGCCAGGATGCAGCCAGCCATCACCCACTCCTGCAGCAGGGATGAACGTTCCCGTACGGCGCAGTGGTGAAAAGCTAAGCCCTGAGCGCAGTGGCTACTTCTGTCATGCCAACAGCAGCCAGTGCTGCTCGGTCATGCTAATTGACAAACATGGAAAAGGGGTCGCTGCTGTGGGCCAGCACTCACCGAGGCGTCGTAGTTGCCGGACGCTGTGTTGAGCGCGCCAATGATGTATGGACCTACAGGCAAGGATTTCGGACAGAAAGAACATGCCTTGGCCGTGGATTGAGGGGGCCAGCTGGGACCTGTAGGCAGGGCAGCAGGCAAGTTGCGACACGGACAGCAGCAGGCAGACCTGCACTTGCCAGTTTTCTTCAGGCGACGTTTTATCCTCACCGACAAAGCCCCCCACGTTCGCGATCATGTTGATGCTGGGCAGGCCCAGCAGCCGCTCCTGCAGGCAGAGCACTCAGCAAACGAACGGACTGTAGGTTGAGACGGTGTGCCCAGGCAGGTGTGCCCAGGCAGGTGGGCCCAGGCAGGTGGGCCCAGGCAGGTGGGCCCAGGCAGGTGGGCCCAGGCAAGCGCGCCAGGCGGGCGCCAGGTCGGAGTTGTCACAAACTGCTGGCCATACGCTAGCGCACGCTCTGCTCCGCTGCTCTGCTGCCCTTGCGCCCACCCACCTCTGGCGTCAGCAGGCTGGTGATCCAATGATAACAATTAATCAATTAGCCAGTAACTAAGTGGCAAACAGTCTCACCTCTGGAGTCAGCAGGCTGGTGATCCAGGCCACGTCCGGACCGTCCGCCCCATTCACACCAACTGATGCCAGGGTGAGGATGGCCATGGCCGCCGCCTGCCCGTGGGTGGAGGGAGGGGAGGGGAGCGGAGGTCAACAGACAGCCTGCGGCTCAATCCTTGGGCGTGTGTCTACTAGATGATGCCTAGTAGGAGCACGGCGCGTGGAACGCCATGCTGGACCCCATCCCCACCCTGAAGCTGCAGCACCAGAGAGGCCACCCTCCCAACCTGTTCGACAGCTGTCCCCATCAACAGCCCACAGCTGGGCTCACATGCTTGCCCGTGTCCGTCACAGTGGGCAGCACCGCCATGAAGACGCCGCCAAACAGCCAGGGCAGCGCGATGTGCCACCGCCGCTCGCCCGTGTACTGCAGGGCGGGAGGGTAAGGGAGCAGGGCAGGGGGCGGCAGGTGAGCTTACATGGCCTTAAGGCCCCCGGGGCAGCCCGGCTTGCCATACATTGCACAACCAGACGGCACAGCCCTGCACGCGTGCAATGCTGTATGCAAGCAATTCCTTCCCATTCTGCCCACCTGAGAGTGCAGGGCGTTGCAGATGTGAAACACGGCAGCGGCTCCAAACGGAATCGCACTCAGCAGGGTGACCTCGGTTGTGGAGGCGCCGGACCCAAGCAAATTCTTAATTATGAGCGGCGTAAAATACTTTGCAAAAGGGTTTGGGAGAGGCAGGGCGGGGCGTCAATGCGGGGGAGCGAAATGGCGCATGCACAGCACCGCCACCCTGCGGCGCCTCTCCGCCGGTACCGCCCCAGCTGCCCATTCCACCTGCGCACCTGTAGGCCGTAGACTGCCATTGCGTAGAGGCAGCGCCACACACCCGCGCAATAGACCAGGGAGCAGCGGAGAGCGACCTTCATCGCCGCCCAGTCCTCTGCCAGGCTGCGCCGTCGGGCGCGCTGCGGCTTGTCGCACCGCCCCCAGCAGCACGTTGGCTGATCGCGCTCCGCCACCGTGCTGCCCTGCTTGGCAGGCGCTGCCGACTTGTCATCAAGCTGAGGCTGGTGCTTGGCCATTTCATCCAGCAGTGCCGCTCGCTCGTCTGCCGACAGGAAGCGGGCACCCGCTATGCTGCCGGGCAGGAGCCACCTGCGCTCAGAGACGCAGACACACGGGCGTTGCGCACTGCGCATTTCACAGCAGCAGTGGCGTTCTGCCATTCAGTTGGATGCAGGCCGTGGCACTGCTGCTGCGTGAGTGCTGCATTCACCAGAGGTTGAGCCCCAGCAGGACGCTGGGGATGCCTTCGAGCAGGAACAGCCAGCGCCAGCCCGCCAGCCCGCCCGCGCCCTGCATGAACCGACAGCCCGGGCAAGCGTTTCGCAGGGGGGTGCAGTGCAGTTCCGCTCAGGGCAGCACCAGCAGTACGGTACCCGGGTGCTGCCCAGCATCTTGACCGCTGCTCGGCAGTGCACAGCAGTTGGGGCTGCTGCGCCCGTCTCCTCACGTTCATGGCAAGGAAACCGGCGGCCAGCGGCGCTCCTAACACTTGCGCAACAGTAATGCCTGCACAGCAGCAGGCGCAGCGAGGAGTGCGGCGGGGAGCGCTCTAGCAGCAGTGCTTGGACACCAACGGCCGCACAGCATGGGCCGTGCCCGCCATCTGCGGCACACCGGCCAGGTATGCGCACTGAGCGCAACCTTCCCTGCTTCGAGCTCTCACCCGCCATGACGAGGGTCATTGGTATCGTGAGGCGGGAGGGCAGGTAAAACTGGCTGCAAAGCAACGTGTTGCATGGTGGGGCAGCGGGGTTGGGCAGCTGGGCGGGCGGCAAGACAAGTTGGTCCATGCCAGCTGCATGCCAGCTGCATGCTAGCTGCAGCTACATAGAGGATGCGTGGGTGCATCTACTGGCTGCCGTGGCGGCGCGAATGCGGCATTCCAAAAGCTCACCTGGTGTACAGCCACATGCCGGGCAGGGCTCCCGCCTGCAGCAAGCAAGTGGGGTTAAGCTGGGTAAAGCGGAGTGGGCCAGGTGCACGTGTGAGGCCACACTCAAGGGCTCCCAGCCTGTGTGTGCAAGTTGACGCCCCTTGTGCAAGTTGACGCACCGGCTGATGCCAGCCTGGGGACGGTGCCCGCCACCGGCAACCGTCGTCAGCATCCCATGCGCCCCCCCCACCCCCAACCCCCGGAAGAGGCACCCACCTCGGCGATGCCCAGCAGCATGCGCAGGGCCAGAAAGGAGCCTCGGCTGCGGGAGGCGGGGGAGCATGAAAATACACAACGTTGTGTGCCAGCCGGAGCAGGAGCAAGGGCCAAAGCCGGCAGGCTGCATAACAACTCCCACAGGAACCTGCAACCCAGCCACAGCACACAGGCGCGCCTGTCAATGGCCGCAAAGCAGGCGGCCACGGTGCCCCAGGCGAGGCAGATGGCAGACAGCCACAGGGGTCCGCCCAGCCGGGCCATGGCCATGTTGGAGGGCACTGCAGGGAGCGGGCAGAGAATTTCCTGTATGAATTCCAGTCTGCATTGCGGCTGAATGACTCTGGGGGACTAGCTCTGGGAGCATGGCTGCTCTGCAGGGCACGCCAGATGCACATGCTGCGGCGGGTGCCGAATGCACATGCTGCGCCTGCCTCACCTTGGAACAGTGCATAGCCAATGAAGAACAGACCCCTGCATGGACAGCAACAAGAGGTGCATGCATGTCATCAGTAAGCGTCGTCTCGAAATGTGCAGCACTTCAACAAGCACACAGGACAGCACAGGACAGCATGCTGCCCATCACCGGCATGCACGGAATGCCGCGCTTCATCAGCACATGCGCAGCTGCACAGCTGCATCCGCAACACTCACGATCCCAGGCCATCTGCGGATAGGAAGGACAAGGGGTGAGCAGTTGGATGTCTGCTGCTCTGCGATCAGATGGTAAGCTCAGAGTGCGGCAGAGACAGCCTCGCCCACCAGCAAGAGCACCCACTGACATGTTGCGGTTGAGAACCCGAGGTCGGCGTTCATTGCGGAGGCCGCAAAACTCAAGTTTGCGCGGTCGAGATAGGTGCACAGATGACAAGAAACAGCAGTTCGGGGTTAGATGGGTGGGGCCACACACCTGGCATGTGCAACGGCCCCATACATGCACAGAGGCTGCTGCCACCCCCCGAACTAACGGGCCGCACATTTCCCGAGCTGGCTTTGGCATCGCTTTGGCACAACGCTGCAGGGTATGCGGCTGCTATCCAACCTCATTGCAACTTATCATATGATGGAGAGGAGCGACAGGCAGGGCAGGATGCGCTTCGACAGCTTGCGCTCGGCGCTCTTGAGCAGCGCCGCCCATTCGGCGGGGGCGGCGCCGCTGCCGCCCTCGCCGGCTGGTGTGCCTGTCATCGAGCGCTGTGCGCCCGCGCTATCGAGCTGGTTGTCAATACGTGCACGGCTGCCCGCCGCGGTCTGGCTGCAAGCTTGCGCTTGCGCCAACAGCCTCTTCTCGCGTAGACGCCGCGCAGATCTGTGCGAGCAGAAGGTTCTACGCGATTGGGCGAGCTGGACTCATGGACGAGCCTGCGATCCACAGCGTCCCCCTGCCAGGTGGCGGCGGCGGCACGGAAGATTGGCAGCACACTTCACTGAGCACACTTCACTGCACCAACTCCAGCCACCCCGTCTGTGCTGCCATGAAGGCCTCGAGTTCAGTCAGATGACTAAGCACTACAGAAACAAAATGAAGCGGGGTACACGCGGTGGCAAACGGTACAAAAGGGGGTAGGACGGGGTAGGAGGAATTGAATCAACAACGCGCGCTCGCCCGCAGGCTCAGCCCTGCTGGCGAGCTCGCACGTCCAGCCAGCATGACGCACGCCTGCCAGCCCGTTCACTCGGGCGGTGTGGCCGCCGCGTGCCGCCCCAGCGCAGGCGCCGCCACCTTGCCGTGCAGCTCCAGGCCGCCAACTGGGTGCTGGGCCAGCCAGCGCTTGACGGATTCGTATGTCATCCACGTGACTGCGCTGCCGGTGGACATGGTTGCGACACTGCAGGGGGGAAAGGTGTGGGACACAAGAACAGCAGGTCTCAGCGATTGAGCAGCTGCATTATGGTTGCCACGCTGCAGGGGAGTGAGGGACACGAGAGCAGTGGTGCTCAGCGAGTGGGCAGCCTCATTATGGTGCAGGCCTGGCCCAGCTGCACCCATCAGGCCTTTGTTAGTGTGGCGTCATCAGTGACCAAAAAACAGGCGTGTTCACGTGCAGGGTGTCTCACCGTGCGCCGAGCCCTTTGGTTACCTCCACACCATGCATGTGGTGCAACACGCAGCGAGAAGCAGAGAAGCAGAGAAGCAGAGAAGCAGAGTGCAGAGTGCCTCACCGTGCGCCGAGGCCGCGCGCAAAGCCGCGCAGGCCCTCCTGAGCATGCAGCTGCCGGCAGACCTGCAGGGTGATTAAAGAGCAAGGCGATTGTGGAGCAAGGTGATTTTAGAGCAAGCAGATTTGGTGCTCCACATCATGCACCTTTGGCTACCGCCACATGATGCATGTGGCGCAAGGCGTGGCGAGAAGCAGGCGACTGCGAGAAGCAGGCGGCTGCCACGCTCCAGCCCGCCCATCCAGCAACGGCTCAGCCCGCCCATGTTGCCATTGCGCCCGCCCATCTAGCCTTTGCTCAGCCCACCTGCCACGCCGTCAGCCGCTGCGCGCCGGCGCCGCCGCCCACTCGGTTGGACAGCACTTGCAGCCGTGTCTTAACAACATCAATCGGGTGTGTGGCCACAGAGGCGGTGGCGGAGCAGAGGGAGGAGCAGAGGGGGTAGGCCCACAGCGGCAGCACCTGGTGCATGGGGGGGTCGGCCAGAACCTGCATGCCGCTCGACGTCTGCTGCGGGGCAGTGGCGCAGGGATGGGCAGGGGGGGCAGGAGGGCCAGCGGCTGAGCGTGTTAAGAGCGGCGCAGCGGCAGCGGTAGGACTCCACCAGCACGACCAATACTGCTGCGAGGCCCCTCGGGCACACGACTGCAGGTGAAAAGCCGTTGCAGCCGCATGACCACAACTGTGCCTCCCCGCCCCCAACTCGCCTGCCAGTGCTCGCCCTCAGGGTGCCGCCGGCTGAGCTGCCAGGAGTAGATCCGGCGCTTGGCGCCTGCAGGGGGAGGGGAGGGGAGGGGAGGGGAGGGGAGGGAGTGTACGCGATTGCCCAGCAGCGGAACGTGCCCCTTTAAAGCAGTGCATGTGGTGCGAGCGCAGGCTGGGTCCATTCCAACAAGCCCATGTGGTGTGGGTGCAGGCTGGGTCCCTTTCGAGCGGTGCATGGGGTGCAGATTCCAGGCAGGTACAAACACCTACCCACCTTCGTAGAGCGAAATATACACCAAGTTCCAGGGCAGCCACAGCGCGTTCATGGCCAGAAACCCCTTGAAGAAGCCTGCGGCGGGTGGGGCAGCAGGATGACAACGTTTGACAGCAAAAGAATGTTGCCAAGGGCGACTGTTGAGCCGTTCAACAACGACAACAATCACAACATGTGTCCCTGGATGCCGCACAGAAGGCCACCTGCCCCAAGGTGTTTCTGCACAACAGCCCGCGCATACCGGGCTGCAAGCTCAGGCATACCGAGCTGCCCCACTCGACGAGGCGCAATCGCAGGGCAGGCTCACCAGGCACGCCTGCTGCTGCATACACCTGCCGCATGGCCATCAGAGGGCTGGTGCGCACCCCCGGAGACAACACCTGCGCCGCAGGAGGGCGGGACAACAACCGAGGTTGGGGCAGAAATTCAGAAACAAATAGCTTCTTACGATTACGTCTGGGTCAGGTTGCCGGCTCCAGGAATGGGGCAGCAGGCAGGGAGGCAGGGCTGCCCAGCAGCTCAGCAGCGTGGCGCGCACGAGCGCCGGGCACACCTGCTGCGTCTGCACCCGCTGCTTCACAATGTCGATTGGGCAGAAGGCCACGCCCGCAATCGTCTGCAGAAAAAGGGCGCAGGGCAGGTATGACGCTGAGGCGGTTGGCACGGCGCAGGGTGTCGCCAACATGGCACATGCAGGCCAGCATGCAGGCGCTGCTCTGGAATGCAACATGCCATCAGCTCAACCCGCCCTTCACCAGCCAGCGTGCGACATCTGCTGCAACACCGCACACCAAGTGGCGAGGCGCCCCCCTTGCCTGTGCCACAAGCGCAGCTGTCAGGTCGGCAGCGAGGCCCGGGGATGCGGGGGCGATGCGCTTGCCAAACTCATAGCCGCTGCAGAGGGTCAAGGGTTGGATTGTGGCGTGAGGTAGGAGATGGCGCTGCCACGCAACAGTAGGTAGTGTAGCGGCAGGGGGTGCAGCATGTTGCCAGATCCCCAGCCCCGCCCGTGCACCAAAACGCACCTGAAGTAGCAGAAGTGGGTGCATCGTGCTGCGAGACCGAGGCAGGGACCTCCCTGCCTCGGTCTCACCCGTTCACCCAAACGCACCCCACCCGTGCATGCAAACAGCACCTGAAGTAGCAGCAGTTGGCGGGGATGACGGTCAGCAGGATGCCGCCAAACCCGCGGTAGAAGCCGGGCACGCCCTGCAGGGTGGCAGGACAGGCAGGACGTGACAGCTCGGTGAACAGGCAGAGCATGACAGCTGGGTCAGCCCAGCAGTCCAGCGGCAGCGAGGGGTCGGTGCAAGTGGGATACAGCAAGCGACCGTTGCACAAGCTCAGCAGTGCCCACCAGCATTGGCAGGGACATGCCGCATGCCAGGTCAGGTGCAAGCACAGCATGACGTGCCCAGCGGGGGGGGGGGGGATCCGGCAGCACTGTGCCATTGCAGAATGTAGCAGCCAAACCCTCATGCGCAGCATGGATCCAACCAAGTCACCCACAGCCTGAGAGTTGTACTGCCATCCCTACACAGCAGAAGCGCACCTCGCGGGCCGCAATCTTGGCAAAGGCGTCGAGCGTGCCGCGGTACAGCACCCCCGCGCCGCCCGCGCCCTGCACCTGCAGCCGCGCTTTGACCGTGTCTGGCGGGTCTGCAGGACACACGACCATGGTTGCATCGCAATGGGCGGTCAGCCCATGGCTGCAAATCAGCACCCACAAACTGGTGGCGTTTCTTTGCAGCGCACGCTTGGGCAGAGCGGTGGGAGCATGCACAGGGCGGCGGATGCCTGCCCTTCAAACGCAAGGCGGCCCCCAAGCCACACATGGGCGTATGGGCCCTCCAAATTTCTTTGCATAACGCAAATCCTGGCCGGCGTATAACCTTCCATTAAATAGAGGCGCTCACAAGTGAACAGGCGGCTGACGACGGCGGAGGACGCGCCGGCGGCGAGGGCATGCCAGGCGGGCGGGCTGGCGCCGTCCATGGCGCTGCGGTCGGTTCGGTCCGAACTGGCTATCCGGCTGCTGAGGGTTGGAGGGAGTGGGAGGGCTTTGGCTGCGGCGGCGCTGGTCCAAGTTCACGCACCGTCACACTGCGTCTGTCCGGGCGATGCCCCACAAATCTATACCGCTGCCAAAGTGCAGTGGCAATGCTGCATGGCTGTCCCGTGCGAGGTCGCAAGAAATGCACAGTCAAGCCAGCTCAGAGGCGCGACTTGTTCTATGTTGTCCCCCTCTATCAAAAGCTGCGAAAGGGGCGGATTGAACACTGCGGACGCCTGCTCTGTGCAAGCCCTGGCTGCTCGCCTCTCTGCAAGCTTGTTGAGCGCCGCAGATCACGCCACAGTACACTAGTCGCCAGCACAAAGTAATCGAAATGCCGGCGGCACTCCTGGGCGGCAGCCTGCACTGCGCCGCCGCCGCCGCCGCCCGGGCTGCACATCTGCGGGCGCCGCCTGGCCATCCTCGGACTCCCAGCAGGCCGTTGCACCCGCGCATCCTAGCGGCGGCGGCTGGCACTGACGCAGCCGGCGCTGGCAGCACCCAGCAGGAGCGACCCTCCCAGCCAACGCTCGACCGCAGGACAACCGAGGCGCACAAAACGCTCAATGCCCAGCTGTGCGCGGCAGAGGCTGCTGATGAGGTGGTGCGGCTGGTGGAGCAGCACCTGCCTGCCTTCAACGTCATCAATGCGGTGACCGCCTTCCACCGCATTGCCAAGGTGGGCGCGGCGCCTCACTGGGCGTTTGGCTCGCTGTTTGCACCTGCTGGGCGCAGTGTGTGGGTTGGTTCCTGCCGTCGTCGTCGCGCGGCCAAGCACCGTGGTGTGACAGGGTGCGTTCAGTGTGGAACGCGTGGCATTCGGGGCATCCACCAGCCACATGGCGGGTCTCCCCACTGCCCTGCCCACCCATCTTTGCGCCTTACAGGCGGGCCAGCACGTGCCGCCTCGGGAGCAGAGCGTGCTTCGAGCGCACCCGGCAGTTCACCAGCTTGCAGCGGCGCTGGAGACCGAGGCGTCAACCTTTTCAGACCTGCAGGTGCGCTGATGGGTGCCAGCCGCAGCAATGCGTCTCCCCCACTGCGCTGCCACCGCCTGATGACCCGCACATGCCGCTCATGCCGCTCATGCCGTGCTCAGGCAGGCAGGCAGGCAGGCAGGCAGGGTATACCCCGCTACAGCGCCGCCCAGCGGTGCTCAAGCTTGACCAGGGCCGAATCGCAGCCTAAACTCATGCGTGCGCTACCTCCAACCCTCCCGGCCTGAACAGGTGTCGCTGGTTCTGTGGGCGCACGCCCACCTGCACCATGCTTCGCCTGCTCTGATCGCCGCCCTGTTCGACCGGCTTGAATCCGCTGGCGTGGCCGCCGGTGGCAGCAGCGATGGCAGCAGCAGCAGCAGCAACAGCAGCAGCAGCGACGGCAGCAGCGACGGCAGCAGCAGCAGCGACAGCAGCAGCAGGGCAGCCGGTGCAGCAAGCACAGCTGGCGCCCGGCCAGAGCCGCTGGTGCTGCGCAACATGAGCGCTGTGACTAACCTGTGCTATGCCCTGGCCAGGCTTGCACGCTCTGCTGAGGCCAGGCCGCTGCCCGGCGGCGTGCCGCGCCTGGCGGCCGTGCTGCTTGCTGAGGCGGAGGCAGCTGAGGCGGCAGCCGAGGAGGCTTCTTTGCAGCTGGAGGGTCAGATGGGCGGCTGGGAAGCGCAAGATTCAGCTGAGTATGAGGAGGCTGAGGAGGCAGCGCAGCAGAGGGGCAGCACCGGCGGCACCGGTGGCAGCGGTGCCAGACTAGCCGGCTCCGGCGGCCGCTGGGCCCAGGCAGACGGTATCAGCCTTGCAGCCTGTGATCCCCGGGGGCTGAGCCTGCTGATGTGGAGCCTGGCGGAGCTTGGAGCCTGCCCGCCCGCCCTGCTGCGGCACGCCATGGCCGCTCTGTGCCGCCGCCGTGAGCTGGGCAGCCTCAGCTTGCAGAGCATTGCGCACCTGCTGCTGGCGGCCCAGCGCCTGGCAGCCGCCCCGCTCGAGGAGCAGCAGGAGCAGGGGGCACGGGCGGCTGCATGGGATGCCGCTGTGCTGGGCGGCGCGCAGCGCGCGCGGCAGCGCCAGCAGCAGCGCTTCAGCTGGGACCAGGGGTTTATGGATGCAGTGGCCGCTGAGCTGGTGCGGCGTGCAAAGCGTGCAAAGCGGGCACAGCAGCAGGCGGGCAAGCAGCAGGCGGGCAAGCAACAGCGGCCCGGGCAGCCGCAGCGGCAGCGGCAGCAGCAGCGGCCGCCAAGGCCGTTTGAACTGAATGAGCTGGACTGCGCCTCCCTCGCCCGAGCCTTTGCGGCGGCCTGGCAGGAGGCGGCGGCGGCCAGCGGCGCCGCCACAGGTGGGGGTGTGGGAGGCCCCGGCCTGAGGGGATGTTTGCACATTTCTAGCCCCAGCTCCAGCTGCCGCATCCTGCTCTGTTCCTGCGGGAGTAGGAAGGAGGCTGCGTGCCACGGCATAGCTGTCCGCCCTTCCACACATTCGTGCCTTCTGATCCCCCCCACCCCCGCCGACAGACAACCGGCTGAAGCTGGCGGGAGCCGTGCGCCGGCACGTGGACGCCTCACCCGCCCGCCGCGCTGCGCTGGGCATGCTGCAGGAGCGCAGCCGGGAGCTGGCCCCTCGCCTGGGGGTGCACACCCTGTCAGGTGGGGGTGGGGGGCATGGCAGCGGTGTGCCGCCAGGCTACGATGTGGTCCTTGAGCAATGCAGTACGATGTGGTCCTTGAGCAATGCAGTAGCCTTTGTGGCGCCGCGGCGGGGGGTGGGCAGCCCCTGCCAGGTGACCTTGTGCACCTTGAGGTGGCATGAGCAGCCTGCTTTGCTGTGCTGTGCATCTCAGGTGAGTTGCCAGCCAAAGGCTCCCTCCCCTCCTCTTGCCCTGCGCCCTGATGGCCGCTACCTGCCGCTCCCTGCATCGGACATTAGGCATCGCCACCTCCCCCTGCCCACCTGCAGCCCTGGCCCAGGCATTTGCGTCCATCGGCAGCTGCCCGCCCGAGCTGCTAGAGGCCTTTGCCAGCCGTGCCATCGAGCTGGAGAGGGAGCAGCGCTTGGATGTGCAGGTGGGTGCATAAAATTCTGGGTCCTGCTGAAAGGCGTGTTGCGTGGGGAGGCTGTGGCTGCTGTTGTAGGCAGGTGACAGCTGACCGCGCCATCGAGCTGGAGAGGGGGCAGCGCTTGGATGTGCAGGTGGGGCTCCGTTCCGGGGGTCATCTGTGCTAGTAGGCTGATGAGCATGTCTGCCAAGCACTCCCGCCCAGCGGCACAGGGGGTGCGCCTGGATGTGGCAAGTGGCTGCTTGCTGTTGCGCAACGCAGGCTTTGATGGGTTAGCAGCCTGACTGCTTGCGTCTGTGCAAAGCAGACTGTGTGTGAGCAGCCGGGCAGCTCCCGCACATCCCACCCTGCGAGCACCGCTGGCGCAGGGGCTCGCCGGCTGTGTTGCTACTGCACTCGGAGGACTCCAGCTGTCGCCAACCCAGCCCCCGTTCCCAACAACCTCTCCCACAGGGCGTCTCCAACCTGGCGTGGGCCTACAGCACGCTTCAGTACGACCACCTGCAGCTGTTTGATGCGCTGGCAGGCGCCACGTTGCGCATGCTACGTGCTGAGCCTGCAGCGGCCAACCCCGGCAGCAGCAGCAGCGGCAGCACGTATGGCAGCAGCAGTGACGGAAGGAGGAGCGGCAGCAGGGAAACAGCGGCAGGCAGCGCGGGCAGCGGCTGCACTCGCGCAGATTTCAGCGCGCAGGCAGTCAGCGTGCTGGCATTCAGCTTTGCCTCCGCCAACCGGTGCAACAGTCCCTCACAGCGGCAGGCGAGTGGGTGGGGCAGCGGCGGCTCCGGGATGTTTCGGTCTGTGGTTGCTTGGCGGCAGGTGTGGGCGCATCGTGCGCATGACAGCAATCATGGAGCCATGCCGTCCATTTCCATGACATCCTTCTCAGACAGGCAGGCGTGTCAATGTTGCTCCCGGCTGCTGTTGCCCCACGGATGGTGGCATCCTCAGACAGGCAGGCGCGTTGCTCCTTAATAAACCAATCCCATCTGCTGCCGCCCCGCAGATGTTTGGGCTGTTGGCGCAGCGAGCAGACGAGCTGCTGGAGCAGTTCACTCCCCAGGGCCTAGCCAACCTGGCTTGGGGCCTCACCGTGGCCGCCTGCTACCCGCCCCAGGTAGGCGGGGAGCACGCAACTTGAGTACGCAACTTGAGCACGCAACTCGAGTGTTCCGTAGCCAGGCTGCCCTGCTGCCCCACGACCCCCTTCTCTGGTTGTCATCTCGCCAGCTCGCTGCTGTGTTGTGCCCCTGGCTGGACGCCACCAATGGCCTGCTTGCTGCTCCACGACCTTGTCCATTCGGCTTCTCGCCCACTCGCCGCTCTGCCAATGCCCCCTGGCCGGACAGCCCCCATACACTGCCACTGTAGCCCTCCATGCCACTGCCCACCCCCTCTTGGTGCCCCACGCCTGTGCAGCTGGTGCGGCGCTGGCGCACGCTAGCGGGCGGGCGCGCCGTGCAGTTTGGCCCTGCCGAGCTCAACCAGCTGCACTTGGTGGAGGTGGCGCTGCGGCTGGAGGCGCCGCAGATTGGTGGGTGCTGGGCGGTTTGTGGCTCCGTGAAGGGTTCTGCACTTGGTGGAGGTGGCGCTGCGGCTGGAGGCGCCGCAGATTGGTGGGTGCCGGGCGGGTCTGGGTGGGTGGCTATAGGGTCGGCTATTGATTGGGCCATTGATTAGGCCATTGGGACAGCCATTGCTTGGGCCACAGCGTCGGCCGGCTTACACCCAGGCGCCACGCCCCTTGATGCTACACATACCACTTGGGTGCTGGGTAGTTGGTGGCTCCGAGAAGGGTTCTGGTAGGCCCTGAGGCTTGCTGATGCAAGTGGTTGATCAAGTGGTGCTTTACGCAATGCTGCGCAAGCATGGTGCCATGGCATGTGTCGTGCGCCTTGACGTTTGGCTTGCCCCAACAGGGCTGGAGGCACCAGCTGCGGCCTCAGTGCTTCGTCTGCTCGCTCCTTTGCTCCACCACTTGTGATGTGCGCAGTCTGGCCCCGCCTGCTTCAACCCCTCCCTGCATCTCGCTGCCGCAGGCCTGGAGGCGCCCGCGGAGGCCCAGTCTTTCTTCGACTCGCTCTACCGCGCGGGCCGGCTGCGCGCGTTTGCGGGGGCGGGGTGGGCGGCGCACCAGGCGGGCGGGCCTCGCTCGGTGACCGACTTCCAGCGGCAGGTGGGCGGCGAGTTGGCGCCATTTCCCTTTTTCCATTTTCTTTTTGCTTTTTCCGGCACGTTGAACAGGCATCGAAAGAATGGCAAAGGACATGTGGCCCGGGCTCTGCTCCGTTTGCTACTGACTTCCGATTCCGGCCGCAGGCAGTGGGCGGGTCTCGCTATGAAGTTGGTTGATAACTTGGCGTTTGAGTTGGCTAAACTTGGCTTGCATTGGTTGATAATTGGCGTTTCGAGTCCTTAGTCAGTGGCACAGGTCTCCACCCTTCCCCCTTTTGGGCTGCAAGGTTGCCTTTCACCTACTTGCTGAGCCCCACCCACCCACCCCAATGCAGGTGCACGAGGCGGTGTGCGCGCTGGGCGTGCCGTGCGTGCTGGAGTACAGCCAGGCGGGAGAGTACTCAATTGATGTGGCCATCCCCTCCCACAAGATCGCCGGTGCGCAGGCTGGCTGCATTCAATGCTCATCCCCACGACCTGTGGCAACATCCTAAGTTAGGGTTTTCTAAATTAGGATGCTCCTGCCACGGGCCGGGCCGGGGCGGGAGCGGAGCCAGAGGCTTGGCAGTTGCCGGAACATGCCATGGCATGCCGGCAGCGCCTGTCCTGGGCCCCGCTGCTGCCCTCAATTGCCTATAGGTTGGGCGGCTGCCACGCCTGGACCTCCGACGCCAGGCCTACCTTGGATTCGCCCTCCCACCCAACCTAGGGTCCTCCCACCCCCACCCACCCACACCCCCACTGCCGCAGTGGAGGTGGACGGCCCGGTGCACTTTGCCACCAACTCCCGCCACCTGATGGGCGGCACCGCGCTGAAGCGCCGCCTGCTGCAGGTGCGCCCCCGGTGTGCCGTGAGTGCTGATCATTCTGAGGCTGTTTGTCATGACGGCGGCGGCATGCGTCTCAAAGGCTTGGCTAGTGACGTGCGGCCGCCTGACGCAGCGCCCTTTGGTTGGGCGGCGCTGCCGCTCTGCACGCCAGCCTGCCCTGTGCAGCCGCATGACAGCCCGCCTCCCACCCCTGCCCACCCTCCGCAGCGCCTGGGCTGGCAGGCGGTGTCTGTGCCGTTTTACGATTGGTGGCGCCTGACACCCGCCCAGCGGGGCCCCTACATGCGGCGCAAGCTGTTAGAGGCTGGGCTGCAGCTGGAGGCAGGCGGGAGTGGGCAGGGGGCAGAGGGCTCGGAGGCGCAGCAGCAACAGCGGCAGCAGCAGAAGGGGCGGCGGCGACAGGAGCAGCGACAGCAGGGCCTGTCGCAGCAGGGGAGGGCCAGTGGGCAGCGGCAGCCGCCCGCCTCACAGTCGCACCAGCAGGCAGAACAGGGCACTTCACAGCCACTGCCCCAGCTTGCAGCTGCATCCGCGCAGCAGGAGCAGCACCCGGCGGCGGCTGAGGCGGCAGATGCTGGCGCAGAGAGCACAGGCGGCGCGGAGGCTGATGAGGGCAGCCCGCCTGCTGGGCTGGCGCAGCGTGCGCAGCGGCTCAGCATGATGCAGTACAAAAAGGGCAAGCTGTCCAAGGCGGGATTGCTTGCGCGGGGCTCCCTGCAGGCGGCTGCGGCGGGCGGCAAGCCAGCAAGCGGCGACGCAGGCAGCAGCAGCGGCAGCGATGATGCCAGCGGCAGCAGCGGCGACGCACCACCGGCACCTTGAGCCCCCCCCCCCCCGCACTGCTGATGCGCGTGCCTGCAAAGTTGCCACATGGCCGCTGTTACACTGCAAAACTTAGGGAAAAACCGCACAGGCGGCAGGAGGGTTCACCCTCCTGGAATCAAATCACCGGGCAGAGTGGCGGGGAGGTGTGCAGCTTGCAGCAGGAGTTGAAGTGTGCGAGGGAGATAAGTCGGTAGCGAACAGTGGGGAGGGAGGGTTGCAAGCGCGCAACAAATTGGTCTGGCAAGGGTGGGCTGCTGCACAGCCAGGGGAGGCCAGCTGTTGGGTTCATTTGGGCAAGGGGCTAGCAGGGGGCAGGAGAGTTGAGGCAGCTGGGAAGGAGGGTGGGGCGGCGGCGCAGGTGCTGCTGCGGCCGCATGAAAACACTGGAGCAGAGGCAAGGCTGCATGGCGCAGCAACAGTAGCTGCGCGGCAGCACGCTAGGGGCAGGCTAGATTGGATAGGCAGGGAGGACGGGAGAGCGGAATGAAACGAAAGCAACGAAAGCTGCGGATTCGATAGTACGGACTGAGGGGGCAGCGCCGACCATGCTGAAGGGAGCTCGGCGGGCGGCCCGCGTTGCGCAAGCTGCCCGCCCCATGTGGGCATGGGGCGGGGGCGCCTTGCGACTAGAGTACAGGCTGACCAGGCAGTGTATCAATATCGCAACACGTTCGGGACACATGAAAGGATGCTGCAACACGTGAAGGGGAGAAAAAGCTGGGTGGCTGGGCCCGTGCAGGCGGAGCCGCTCAACAGCGGGGCTTGCGGGCCCGGGGGGCACAGTGGAGCACGGCCCGGGCAGCAGGCAGCACACAGCTGGGGGAGCAACAGCCCCCCCCCCGGGTCGTGTACCCGTGCCGGCCAGCTCTACGGCGGAGTCCAGGCATGGTCATCACTGCTCAGCCGAGGCGAGCCCGCTGCTCAGCCCAGCCGAGGCATGGCCACTGTTCGGCCGAGGCGTGCCCGCTTACCGCGCGCCGCCGCCAGAGGGGCGGCCGTTGGGCGCGCCCGCGGTCACCAGGTTGGGCTGCACCCCGTTAGTGCGGCCGTTTCCGTTTCCATTGCCGTTGCCATTGCCGTTGGAGGCGGGCGGGCGGATGAAGTCGTTGATAGGGGAGGGCACGGCGGCGGCGGCGCCGTGGGTGGCCTGCAGCTCCAGAATGTTGCCCTCAATGGTGGACGAAATGACTTCCAGGGGCAGGATGGAGAAGGGCTGCAAACAAATAGGGGGGAGGGATGAGGGGGGTGAGTATGAGTGAGCTTGCAGCTCGCGGATGCTGCCCTCAATGGTGGAGGAAATGACTTCCAGAGGCAGGATGGAGAAGGGCTGCAGGCAAGTTGGGGGGAGGGGATGAGGGGGGTGAGGGAGGGGGAGGGCCAGAAGCCAGCTGCCGCTTGGCCCTGGGGCTACTCGTCTGCAGCACACCCAGCAGCAGCAGTCGCGACGGGCACTGACACAGCGCCAGCGAGGGGCATTGTGCAAGCAGATTGGCAGTCCAGCTTTTTGCAGTCCAGCTATCTGCAGATAGCTGACCTCCTCAACCTGGACGCCGACCTCCTCCACGCCCAGCAGCAGCAAGAAAGCAGCAAGACAGCAAATGACGGGCACAGACACAGAGGGAACAGCCAGACCCTCAGCTCACTTCCTCGATCTGCACACCGACCTCCTCCACGCCCAGCAGCAGCAGGAAGAAAGTAGCAAAGCAAATGACGGACATAGAAATAGGGCCAGCGCGGGCCAAGCAGAAAGAGCAACTGACCTCCTCGATCTGCACGCCGATCTCCTCCACGCCCAGCAGCAGGAAGGCGACCAGGGCGGCCACAGGAATCATGGCCAGGCCGCACGACTCCCAAAGCGAGAAGGGCAGCAGGGTCAGCCTGCAGGGGCGGCGCAGGGGGGCGGTGTGTGGGTCAGCAAGAAGGGCAGATCGCACGACTTCCAGAGGGAGAAGGGCAGCAGGGTCAGCCTGCAGGGGCGGCGCAGGAGGCGGCGTGCGGGTCAGCGAGAGGGCAGCAGGGTCAGCCTGCAAGGTTGGCGCAGGAGGGCGGCGTGCGGGTCCAGCAGAGGCTGAGACAGTGCTGTTGATTTCCACGCACACGAGTGGCGGCGGAGGGAGCGGCACAATGGCATCAATGGTATGCTTTGCACAATGCAGCACAGCACAGCACAGCGCAGCACAGCAGCACAGCGCAGCACAGCGCAGCATGCCACGCCTCACCACAGCATGAGGAAGCGGGAGGTGTGGCGGGTGTAGCCCAGAGGGATGGGCGTCCTGCGCAGGGTGGCAAGCAGGCAGCGTGCCTTGTCAGCCCGCTTTCAACGCGGTGGGGCCCTTGCAGGGGCACCACCAAACCGGTTGGTTGCAACGGTTGGGGCCCTTGCAATGGCGCCGTTTGGACCCTTTCTCTCACTGCAAAACCGCGTTTGTCACTTCCCCCATTTCTCACCGCAGGATGCGCTCGCAGCCGCCCGACACCTCCACAAAGACGGTGATGTTTTCGTCCATGCGGTAGGCAGCGCCCGCCGGCACCGCGGCGGTCGGCTCCCGGCTGGTGGGGCCCACGCCCGGCAGCTGCGCCTCGCGCACCGCCGCGGACAGCACCTGTGGTGGGGGGCGGTGCCAGAGGAAGAGGCGATGCGGCTTCAACAGGCTTGTGGCACGCAGTCCAGCCGCCCGCTCACAGCCAGCGCAGCGATTGCAATGCCGCCGGTTTGTTCCGGGGCGAGTCCAATCGCCCATCCTCCACCTCCGGCAGCACCCTCAGTCTCCCCGCCCGGCCCCACCTGGGTGCAGAAGTTGGGGCGGTGCTTGGCGGCCAGCAGGGCGGCCAGCTCAGCAGGGCTCAGCGTGCCAGCCAACTCCTTCTCCAGATCCTCGCCCTGACGCAGGTGGCACATCAGCGCGCGGCTGCGGGGCAGGAGGGCAGCAGTTGAGGGGAGGCGGGTCGCAAGCATGTTCAGGAAGCAGGCTGCGCTCTACAGTTGGAGCAGGTTCCCCGCTCCCTTGCAAGCTGGATACTACCGTGGGCTGTACTGCCTTGGTAAGCGGTGCAACCTGCGCACTCCCACAAAACTTGAATGACTTGTTTGCTCTCAGCCAAGAACCTTCACCCACTGCCACTCCCGGGCCACTCACGTGTAGGCGATGGTCCAGCGGCAGATCACGTCCTGCAGGTGCACCTGGGCGGCGGGGATGTAGGCCAGCGCCTGCGCAGCGGGGAGGAGGTGGGGAGGTGGATGAGTTGGGAGGAGATAGGAGGGTGGAGGTAGGAGGTGGGTGGGTTGGGGTGGATGGCTGGGCCTCGCAAGTACACGCCGGCGCCTTGGTGGCAGCATGCCGGCAATGTGCTGGGTCGGCTTTGGCCAAGCCAAGCATTGCGATGAAGCAATGCACAGGGAAGCGAGCACCAAGTCTTGGTTTCTCACCTGGCGGGCGATGTCGCGGGAGCGGTTGACCACCTGGCCCCACATCTTGCGCGCCTCGTCCCACCGCCCGTAGCTTGAGTTAGTGCTGCAGAGGGGGAACGATGCAAGCAGGCGGGGGTGGGTGAGCATGCGCGTGCGGGGTGCAGCAGCGCCAGCGCGCTGTGCGCTGGATGAGACCGGCTCCAGAGGCGGTGCGGCCAGCAGACGCGGCAGAGGTCAGGGAGGCGGGCAGCCTCCGCCACATGCCCAGTTGCAGCCGTCTGGTCTGTCAGCCTATCGTTCGATATGGGCGGGTGCAAAGCTAAGCCAAGCCAGCCAGCCAGCCAGCCAGCCAGCCAGCCAGCCAGCCAGCCAGCCAGCCAGCCAGCCAGCCAGCCAGCCAGGCAGGGAGCCAGCCAACCCCAGCCAGCAAGCGAGCTCACCGGAAGACGAGGAGGAGGGAGAGGGCGAAGGACGTGAGGCTGAAGGGCGCGGAGGCCAGCACCTTCAGGGCCGGGTACAGCGGCAGCATGCCCTTCTGCGTGGCACGGAACAGGGCAAAGGGCAGGTAGAAGTTGGTTGGTGATGGGGGCCGAAGCCAGCAATTAAGGGCGGTGCGCAGCGGCACAAGGCCACTCGCCAGCAAGCCGACACGACTGGGGGGCAGAACGGGGCTCAAGGTTGGGAGGCAGCTAGCAATCAGGCTGCAGGCAGCTGCCACGGGTGCACAGCCCACTCACCGCTGCGGCGGTGTAGTAGGCAGCCACGCCACAGGACACGGTCACCACGTAAGCCAGCGGCACAGCAAGGCCCTGGATCTGTGGTGGGCAGGCAATGGGGGAGGGAGAAGAGGGAAGGGGTTGAGGTTGTTGGCAGGAAGCGGGGGAGCGAGCAGGGAGGGGTTGAGGTTGTTCGCAGGGGGTGGGGGAGCGAGAAGAGGGGGGAGTTGAGCAGCAATGAAGGGCTGGGGACAAGGTGGGATGAGCTGGCGAAGAGCGGCAGCAGCCGAGCGGCGGCAGCAGGTGCAGGTGTGGCTGTGGCTGTGGCTGCGGCTGTGCAGCAGCAAGCACTTGCGGCCGGCGGCCAGGCGATACATGCCGCAAACCAGCGGCAGACCCAGCAGCAAACAGGCCACGCGTTGCTCGTGCTGGCGCCCCTGCCAGCCTGGCGCCCCTAGCTGGGCAGCTCAGCGGCGGTACAAAACAAACGCAGACGCACCACTGAGGAGGAGAACATGCCGGCCATGTGGCGCATGTAGCGGGAGGAGGAGCGGTGCTTCTGCCAGCGCTCAAAATCAAACACCTGCGTGATGGGGCACAGATGCGAGGCAGGAGCGTGCTGGGGCGAGTACACGAGGGGCCACAAGCAGGTGGGTGCTGCGTGCCAGGGCTGCCTGTGGTGCGCGCAAGGCGGCGGGAGGCCAGGGCGGCCACTGCTCGGGAGCTGCGCGCCCTGGGGGCCGGCCCGACTGCTTTGGGAGCCCCGCAGGCTGGCTGTGACAGCACCAGGTCACCTCCACAGTGCCCGGGGCACTCTGCGCCCGCCCTGCTGCGCCTCACCGTGCGCCCCTTCTTCCGGCGGCGCTCCTCCTTCCACTCCTGGCTGAACCAGCTGTAGCTAGGCTCCGGCTCTGGCGGCACGGCGCCATTGCCCTGCACCTGCTCCAGCGGCAGGGCCGCAGACTGGGAGGAGGCGGGGGTCTGGGGCTGGGGAGCGCGGCGAGGGCGGGCGGCGAGGCCGAGGCGTGNCGTGGGAGGCCCCTGGGCGGCGCGGCGGCGGCCAGGCGGCGGGGAGCGGCGGCGGGGGTGGCCATCGGGGCCGCGGCTGTGTTCAGGACCGCGGTGCGCATTGTGGCGATGGAGGGTGCGCGAGCCTGGGGAGCGGCCGTGGGAGGAAGCCCGGGCCGTCGGAGAGTGGGAGGGTTTGGGACTGCTCGTGGGAGTGCCTTGACGGCGTGCAGAGGGTACGGAGGCGATGCTCAGACCCCCCGGGAACGCGATCAATGCTCTCGAGGCACGCGATGCTGCCTACCACTCTACCGCCCGCGCCGCCGCCAGCGAGGCGCGGCATGCTGGAGATCCCACTTGCAAAACCTCCTAGCGCCCCTCTGCGCGGCGCCGGGCGCCGAATTGGGTGTAAATGTCATACCGATTATTTGGAGGGGCCGCCAGGGGCGGTGGTAGGGTCACCCACTCGGGTGGCGCTGTTCAGGTTGGAGCCGGCGGCACCGGCCGAGATGCCAGGGTGGCGCCCCTGTGGGGGTGAGGGAGCCTTTGGTCTGGACTTCTGAACCGGCAGGTTGCTTTTTGGGGCAGCACAGTTTGTGACGGGACGGCATGAGTAGATGGCTGGATTAACAGTGGGTGGAGGCTGTAGCCGCTGCCTGCAGACGTGTTGGGACGCAAGTACAGGCGGCGCACGAGAAAAAGTTGTGCAGGTCACAGTAGCAGCCGAAGAGACGGCCTCAAGGCAGGTTGACTTCTAAGAACACCTTTGCCCTGCACCATCCGTAACTGCCTTTAATCTGCAGTGTCGACAGTCGGCACCACCGGCGCCATGCATCATTGCCTGGCGTTGGGGGGTGGGGCAGGCAGTGCCTGGCATGCCTGCACATGGCATCAAACCGCCAGCTCATCTCAGTGCGCGGAGTGCGCTGGGTGATCCTGGTTGCAATGGCCAATGGCCATCAGGCAGTGCATCGAATGGCCGCCCCGTGGCGGCAGCGTGCCCGCTGGCGGCAGCGGCTGGCGGCAGCACGTGCAGCGGTGGAAAGGGGCACATTGCGCTTGCTAACCCGAAACCGCTTCACTTGCTGAGTTGCAGCAGGGCACAGCCATGCTCGCCGGCGTGGCGAGGGCGCTTGGCGCACTCCCGCTCGCGGCGGTGGGCACAGGCGGTGCCTTGCGTGCGGCGTCAGCGGGTCTGCTGCTCACACAACATGTGGAGAGCTGCAGGAGCGCGTGGGAGCAGCCCTGCCGGCGGCTGGCGACCGCTGCGCCCTCCGACCCCTCCCTGATCAGGAATTTCGCCATCATAGGTGAATGGGGGTGCCGTGGCGGTCTCAGCAGCTATGCGCAAGGGTGGACCGCCATATGCATGTGCCGCCGCCGCCGCCTGCCGCGTCGCCTGCCGCCGCCGCCTGCTGACCCTCCACTGCTCCTGCCACTGCTTTCTGCTTTGGCAGCACACGTGGACCACGGCAAGACGACCCTCATGGACAGGTGAATTTGACGCCTGCTCCTGCCCGCTGTTGTCAGCCCGGCTGTTGTTACGCTGCTCTCCAGTGACAGCGCTACCTTGCACCATCCCATGCACTCTGATCCACCGTTGCTGGTGGGCAGCCAACAGGCCGCCCCCAAGTTGCGGTGCTGCCTGCCACTGCGCCCAGCTGCTGCACCGCCACTGCACCCACCTGCTGCTCCATCGCGTCTGCGTCTGATGCGCCTTTCCCTCCCTGCACCATCTCCTTACATTCACATTAAACCCGCCATCTTCCCACATTGCAATACGCAGGCTGCTGAACCACACGGGCGCCACGCTGACGTGAGCACCAGCCGGAGCACCATCAGTGCAGGGTGGCTGCGAAGGGCTTGCTGTTGAACATTGGCGGGGCTGCCGGCTGCTGCTGCTGCTGGATTCCGTGCTGTTGCATGAAGCAGCATTGCGCAAGCACCAAGCGCTGTGCAGGGAGGCGCGTGCGGTGGGCAGCAATGCACCGCCCAGCACCCCTGCATTTACTCCCAGTTGTTGCAGCGACGCCGGGCAATGCACCGCCTCGATCTCTTTCTTGCAGGCAGGAGGGCAGCACCCAGTGCTGCTGCTGCTGCTGCTGCCGAGCTGTCCCGATGCACTGCCGAACCGCCAAGCGGTGTCTACCCTGACTGCAATGCCATGCTGCAGGGAGGAGCGGGTGATGGACAGCACCCAGTGCTGCTGCTCCTCTGTCTTGATTTCAGCCAAGCCGCTGCCCAATAACAAAGCGCTTTCCGTCCTCGATCATTATGCCGCAGGGAGGAGCGGGTGATGGACAGCACTGTTGATTGTTGATCCGCTGTCCAACAACAAGGCGCTTTTCTGCCCTCAACTACCATGCTATGTTGCTGTGTCGCAGGGAGGAGCGGGTGATGGACAGCAACGAGTTTGAGAAGGAGCGGGGCATCACCATTTCGTCCAAGTACACATCCTTCCAGGTTCGCATGGTCTGCTTCCGAGCTGCTGCAAGTTGCAAGGCTGTGGACCCGCCAGCGCTTCCTTGCCGTCCTGCCCAGCCCATACCCCGTCACCTATGCACCGCTGCGCTGTGGCAGACCCGGATTGATGCACACTGATGGATGGGGTGCACCTGAACGTACGCAGCCTGCATGCAGCGATGCGGCAGAAAACCGATTACCTGGGCCAGGTGCCTTTGTGTTGGAGACTAAATGCACCCCTCACTTATCTTGTTCCGCAGTACAAGGGGCACACTATCAACGCGGTGGACACGCCCGGGCATGCCGACTTTGGAGGGGAGGTGGAGCGGTGAGGCAGGGGCAGGCGGTGAAGTTGCAGGGCTGGCTTGTTCGCGCCACCAGGTGCCGCTGTCGCTGCGGTTGTTGGGCTGCTGCTGCCGCCCGCACATGCCGCCGGCTCTGCCGCACCACCACCCTTACATGCCGCCAGCGCTACGGCTGCTGCCTGGCCGGGCGCTGTTGCTGGCGCCACCCCGCTCCCACCGCGTGCTGCTGCCGCACTGATTGGAACCCAGCCTGTCTTCTCCTGCACAGCGTGCTGGGCATGGTGGACGGAGCTGTCGTTCTGGTGGACGCTAACGAGGGGCCGCTCTCTCAGACCAAGTTTGTGGTTGAGAAGGCCATCAAGCGGGGCCTGCGGTGAGCTGGCCCGTCTCCTGTTACTCACCCTGCTGAGTGGGCCCTACCCACACCAAAGGCAGGCGGAGCTTCAGCGGCTCCAGGCTGTGTCTGCTAGCGCCAGCACCCAAAGCGCCCTAGGCTGGGCAGGGTTCGTGATATGATGAAGTTCCGAGGCGGCGGGTCAAGCGGCGTGAGCAGCCGCGAGCCAACGGCGATCTATTTTGTCCCCATGTTTATTGCAGGCCGGTGGTGGTGCTGAACAAGGTGGACCGGCCGGGAGCAAATGCTGATTTGTTTCCTTACGACTTTTATTGCAGGCCAGTCGTGGTGCTGAACAAGGTCGACCGCCCGGGCGCCACGGAGCAGCGGTGCGGCGAGGTCGAGTCGTGTGAGTCCTGCTGCCAATGGGCGATGGATGGGGCGGCAACTAGCTGTAGGCAACTAGCTCGTTTGGAATTGTTGCAGCGGCGTTTTGTGAGCAGGTAGTTGCGTCCAGTCTGGAGTTGCAGCCTTTTGTCACGAGGCTTTGTGGCAGTCTTGCTCCCGCCGTGTGGTATCCTCCCAACACCTGCACCCCCGCTTGCCCCCCACCCTCCCTGCAGCCGTGTTTGACGTGTTTGCTCACTTGGGAGCCTCGGACGACCAGCTGGACTTTCCGGTGCTGTACGCATCCGGGCGCGAGGTGGGTGCCTTTGCCATTGCATCAGTGTGCCCCCCAAAACACCTTGGATGGCCAGCTGGATTTCCCGGTGCTGTACGCATCCGGGCGCGAGGTGGGCGCTCCTGCTTGTCCTCGCATCAGTGTGCCCTCTTGATGTCCCTGGCACCAGCTGGCTGGGCTTTCTGTGGTGCACTACTCCACACGGGGAGGTGGGAGACACAGAGATGCAACTGCGGCACCATGCCAGCTGGTGTGGACTGCGAATGGCATGCTGCCCGCGCGCCGATCTCCCTTTCTCTCAAGCAGTTTGTCTCCTCCTGCCTCCCCCTGCTGCCATCCCAACAAGCAGGGCTGGGCCAGCCGCAGCCTGCCTCCCTCCGGGCAGGCGCCTCCAGATGCCTCCATGGCGCCGCTGCTCGACACACTGCTGCAGCACGTGCCGCCGCCGCCGGCAGAGCACCTGCACGGTGCGGCGCGGGGCCTGTGTTCGTTTTTGATGGTTGTTTGTGTGGCGCCGCGCTGCTTGTTTGTTGCGCTTGCTTTTTGCACTTGTTTGTTGCGCTTGCGTAGCAGCCTGGCTGGCTGCCATGAGCGGCGGCCTTCTCAGTCCAGGCTTGCCAGCCTTAGCCACTCGTGTGTGGCTGTGCTGATCTGTCAGTGAGGCGCTCACGAGTCCCCCCTCCCTCCCCACAGACCCCTTTTCGTTTTTGGTCGTCATGACGGAGCGGCATTTGTTTAGTGAGACGCTCAGGCTTCACGCATCTTCTCTTCCTCCCCACATTTTACAGAGCCCTTCTCCTTCCTGGTCGTCATGACGGAGCGGCACCCCTTTACTGATGGCACCCCTGTACTGAGGCACTTAAGCATCCCCACCTTCCTCCCACAGAGCCCTTCTCCTTCCTGGTGGTCATGACGGAGCGGCTTCCTTTAGTAAGGCACTCACTCAGGCTGTCCTCATTTTCTCTCCCTCCCACGAACACAGAGCCCTTCTCCTTCCTGGTGGTCATGACGGAGCGTGGTCATGACGGAGCGGCTTCCTTTAGTAAGGCACTCACTCAGGCTGTCCTCATCTTCTCTCCCTCCCACGAACACAGAGCCCTTCTCCTTCCTGGTGGTCATGACGGAGCGGCACCCCTTCCTGGGCAAAATCGTGACGGGGCGCATCCACAGCGGCAGCGTGGCGGTGGGCGACAAGCTCAAGGTGCTGTGGAAGGACGGTGAGTGGCGGATTGAGGCTTCAATGTGGTGCTCGCTGCCTTTGGCTACCAAACGCGTGTGTCTGCCCTGCCCACCAAACACGTGTGTGTGCCTACTGTCTGCCTTTGGTCGCCAACCGGCTGCAGGCGGGGAGGACCTGGTCTTCAAGGTGACCAAGCTCATGATAACATTTGTCGTTTGGTTACCAAACAAACAAATGCAGGTGGCGAGGACCTGGGCTTCAAGGTGACCAAGCTCATGAAGCGCAGCGGCACTGGCACAGGTGCGCGCGTAGTTAAGTCTAGTTTTACGCAGCGCAGCGGCAGCGGCACAGTGGCTGGTGCCCTCTGGGCTTCATACCCAGGTGGCCCCCTCGATCCACACCCCGCAAGGTGTACGCTCTCTCTCTCCCTTGCTTGCTTTCACCACCTCCCATGCCTCCTTCCTGGCTTGCAGTCGAGCTGGATCGGGCGGTTGCAGGCGACATTGTGTCGATCGCAGGCGTGGCGGCAGCCGGCATTGCTGACACCGTCGCCGCGCTGGAGGTGGAGGCGGCGCTACCGCCTGGTGCGTGCTGCTTGCCGGCTGTGGGCTGCGCCTCCCGATCGGTGTGGCGGCTGCCCTGGCACCACTGTTGCAACCCATCTGGGCCCCGCACCTCCTGCTCATCAGTTGCTGCTCACTGAGGGTGCAATCCTCTCCATCGTCCCCGCCCTTGCAGGCCAGATCGACCCGCCCACGCTGGCCATGGTGTTCGGCCCCAACACCTCGCCGCTTGCGGGGCGCGAGGGCTCCCAGCTAACCGGCACCAAGATTGGGGACCGGCTGCAGGTCGGCAGGGAGGCGTGGGAGTCTGCTTAGTCTAGTTTGACAGCTGAGCGCCAGCCCACGAGGGGTCGCAATGTTCAGGAGGCTGAGATGGCGGGGCGTCATGGTGCAGCGAGCGCACTCTCAATTATGCGCCGAGTGTTTTTCTCGCGCGGCGCACACAAAGGGTTGAGCCTCCACCCTGCCACAGCGGCGCGTGCTGCCGGCGCAGGCAGCGACCGTCTGTATGCCACCCGCGCATCAAAGGCATTGCAACTCGCACCGAGCTGCAGGCGGAGGCGGAGACAAATGTGTCCCTCAGGGTCCTTCCGGTGGAGGGCAGCGGCGGCGAGAGCTTTGAGGTGCAGGCGCGCGGCGAGCTGCAGCTGGGCCTGCTCATAGGTGGG
>RRZL01000022.1:60581-84520 GCA_006782975.1 Chlorella sp. Dachan | reverse complement strand
CCGTCCAAGACCGCTTTTGATGCCGCACTGGCCGCCCGCGGCGGCCTGCCCACGCTGGCTGCGGCTGCAGCAGCGGCGGCGGCATCCTCGCCACGCAAGTCGGCGGCCGCCCTGGCCGTGCCCATGAGCGAACTGATCCACTCGGTGGCCAGCCTGTCGCGGGCTGGACGGGAGGCCACGCACCGCAAGACCAACCAGGTGGGCGAGGGGAGGCAAGTGGGTGCCGGGCAGGTATAGGGGCTGCTGCGACAGACATGGGAGGGAGAGCAGTGGCCTTGCGAGTGCCACTCCCGGCTGCGTCATCGCCTCCACGCCAGCCTGCTGGCCTCCTTCTCCGCCTCCCCTACCACCAGGACTCGTGCTGCGCCTACTCGCAGTACTGCCGCCCCACCCAGGCGCTGCTGGCTGCGCTGGACGGGCACGGCCCCCAGGGCCACCACGTGAGCGGCTTCCTGAAAGAGCGCCTGCCGCAGGCGCTGGCAGAGGCGCTGGGGGAGGGCGCTGCGGCGGCAGGCGGCAGCGCTGGCATGGTGGGCGGCGCGGCAGCAGCTAGTGGCGGCTGCGTGGGCGGCAGCGACCCCACCAGTGGCAGCTTCAGCAGCACTGCCCACTCCTCCGCCGGCCAGCAGCAGGTGCAGCAGCGGGGCAGCCCCAGCAAACCGCGGCGGAGCAGCACCAGTGGCAGCGGCGGCAGCGACTCGGCCGACGGGCCGAGCGCAGCGGCAGCGCTTGCAGGCACGTTCCTGCGGCTGGATGCTGATGTGCGGCAGGAGCTGGGCGCCAATGCCAACTACAGCGGCAGCACCGCGGCTGTGTGCATGCTGCAGGTGGGAGCTGGGGGCTGTGGCTTGCAACGCACCTGGGCGGGCTGTGCCACTGCCCCTGTTGTGTACCCTGCGTGCCATCGGCCGTCCCGCTCACCCTCTGGCTGCATGCCATGCCCGCTGGCCTGCAGGGGCGGCGGCTGACAACAGCATGGGTGGGCGACAGCAAGGCAGTGCTTGCCCGCCAGGTGAGCTGCCTGTGCTCCCAGGCCGCTGCTGCTGCCTCCTGTTGCTGGCTTCCGCAGGTGTAGCTTGCAAGTGCTTCCAATGCGTGCCAAACACCAGCCCTGCATTGCGTTGCACCGGTGCAGGACCCGCGCGGCCTGCGGGCCATCCCGCTCACTCGTGACCACAAGCCCAACCACCCAGACGAGAAGGCGCGCATCCTGGGCGCCGGCGGCCGCGTGCAGCGGTGAGGCGGGGGGGGGGGGCGTTGGTGGCTGTGCTGCGTTGGCGGCATGCCTGCCTGAGCTCTGCCAAACCCCCACACTGGGCATGTGCACGGCTGCCACGCCGCTTCTCACCCCCTTTCACACAAGGCTCGAGCCTGCCCGCCTCCCTCCCCCGACGCAGGCTGGCAGATGCACGGGGGCAGCCGGTGGGGCCCAGCCGCGTGTGGCTGGCCGATTCCTGGGTGCCGGGCCTGGCCATGAGCCGCGCCATTGGCGACATTGTGGCCCACACAGTGGGCGTGTCCTCAGGTGCGTGCCTGCTGACGGCTGCTGGCCAGCAGCCAGGGAGGCAGCCCGGGAGCTCGGCACGCCTGCCACAATGTGTAGCGGAGTGTATGGGTTGCCAACGCACCACAGGACGCTGCATGCCCCGCAGTTGTTGGGTTACCAGCCCATGGCGCCTGCCCCCAGCGCCCCATGCCATGCCGCCCACTCCCACCTCCTTGCCTGCACCCGGCTCAGCGCAGCTCGGCTTTACACCCGTTTGTCGCACAATGCGACAACCCATACCGCCTGCTGCCCCGCTGCAGAGCCGGAGACGTCTGCCGTGGAGCTGTGCCCGCAGGACAAGTGGCTGTTGCTGGCCACAGACGGGGTCTGGGAATTTATCGATTGTCAGGTATTTTCGGTCGATTTGGAGCCCTTTGTTTTGCCCGCGGGCAGGCCCAGGCGGGCTTGTGTGGACAGGAAGAGTGCACGGGCGAGCTGCTTCAATCACCACCACAGCAGCTGTTGCGGTCGCACCAGCTGACTGCTGCCGCGCTGTTTTCCCTCCCTCCCCGCAGGCGGCCATCGACATTGTGGGGGGCTGCAAGGACGCCGAGGAGGCGTGCCGCACGGTGGGTTGCAGGGGGCCAGTGCAGTCCGCCATGGAAAAGGGTGCCTGCCCATGAAGTGCCGCACGGCAGCAGCCTCGGCAACAACCTGTGGCTGCCCCAGCACAGGTACTGCTTGCCGTGTGGGGTGTCTGGCGCTGCTGCACCAGCCCACCACCTCCCAACTGGCCGCTCCTGGCTCGGGCGACATCCTCATGCCGTGTGCCACATGCACATGTGCCTGCCTGATGTCTGCCCTCCAGATGTGCCCCCCGCCACCCACCCCTCCACCCTGCACTGCCCGCCTCCCCCTCTCCCGCAGCTGGTGGACTGTGCGTGGGCCAAGTGGCTGCAGGAGGAGGACGGGGTGGTGGACGATATCACCGTGGTGGCCGTCAAACTGAACCCCGTGTGAGCCGGCCTTCCGCCGCTGGCCCGCCCAGGGGCCATCCGTGGAGGCCTCCAGTCGGCCCGGTGTTGGGCCCGGCTTGCCTCTGCTGGCCTCACGACTAATCTCCAGATCCTGATGACCAACCACCTGCCTGACTGACGTTGGTACACTTGGCTCTTGCTGAGCCAGGTGCAACGGCCGGCGCACCGCTGTCCCCCTTGCTCAATGGGTGCGTGGCGCCGGCTCGCTGACCACACCTGTAGCTAGAACTTCCTGACTGTATGCCACTCTTATATCCCCCCACCGGTTTTCGGCTGTTCCGCCCTTCCTACCCGCCTACTGTACATCCCCATCCCTTCCGGCTGCGCTCCATTACAGCGAGCCGTCCCCGCGCCGCTCCAGTCGGTACCTGGCTTGCCCCCCAGAGCGGGGCAGCATGCCCTTGAATGCAATTCAGCACCTTGGACGAATCAAAGGAGGGCCTGGGGCCAGCAGGTGCCCGGCATCATCTGGGCATCATTGGGGCGGGTGGTGAGAATGCATGCGCTACGCGTTTGTCGGGTTGATGGGTCTGGCTGGACATGGAGCTGGACCCACCGTTGTTGCGATCAATAGCTCAACCGTTTGCACGTTCTGATTCATTTGGTGGCTTGCGGCAGCCGGCCGCTGCCATCCTGCAAGGGGCCACGCTGGGCTCCCCTGCCCAGCGCACCGCTGCGGCCCTCGCACCCGTTTCCAGGCGCTTGCAATTCAATTTCGGGCCAATTGACTCTTCCAGGACGGCCGCCGCGTCGCCGCGCTGACCCCAGTCGTCCTCCCGCGTCGTGCAAGCGCGTGGCAGCTCCAGTTCCGCGCTTCCGCTCCCATTCAGCCCGCGCCGCTGCCTAGCAATCTCCAACCCTCCTGCGGACCTGCCCCCCTGGCTACCAGCAGCAGCTGCCGCTCCCGCCGTCCCCCTCACCGCGGCCTTGCACTAAGCAGCCTGCTGCAAGAGCCTCCCCCTGGTTCTGCACACCCAAGTGGCCTGCAGCCTGGAGGAGCTGCGACTTGCTGCACAGGTGAGCCGCCGGCGCCGGACGGCCAGCCGCCCGCCGCGGGGCGTGTGGGCGTTCGCCGCGTTTGCCGCTGCCCACGCTGTGCGTCCTATCTCGCCCTGCTGCGGCACAGAGTGGTGCCCTGCCCCTTGCCCTCCGCCCCAATGCAGCCCCTCTGCAAGCCCTGTTGAAGCCTTGGCAGTACGATGGAGCGGTACAGCCTTCCCCAAGCCCCGCTGCCGCAGCAGCCCGCACTGCAAGCAGCTGACCCCGCTGCGCAGCACTCGGCTGTGCGGCGGCTGAGTGCAGCCTGCCAGCAGGTGCCGGCCAGACCAGCAGCAGCACAGCCCGCCAGCCCCAGCTGTGCGGAGCCGACCACCCCTGCCCCCGCGCTGCGCCAGCCCACGCACTGTGGCCCCTCACCCAGTGCCGCCCCCTCGACTGCCCGCGCCGCCAGCGAGGACTGCGCCTGCGCAGCACGCTCAGCATGCAGCAGCGCCGCGCAGCGCACACTGCGCGCCTCCCAGTGGCGCTGCCTGCACTCCTTCGTCAACTGCATCTGCCGCTCGCCGCTGCTCAAATCGGCGCTGCTGGCGGTTGAGCTGCACGGGGGGCACCCCGGCGCCGACTGCGCGGCGGCGACTCGCGGCAGCCCCCTCGGCTGGACCCTCGCCCAGCTGCTGGCTCTGCACCTGCGGGCGCGCCTGCCTAGCGGTGAGCAAGGGGGCAGGTTTTGGGTGGGGTAGAAATGCAAGTCTGGCTGGGTGGTGTGGAACTACACGGCTGGCTGGGTGACGAAAATCAAGCCAGCACTGGCTAGGTCCAGGGACGCGGTGGCACCGCAGCGGCCTGCAGCTCGAATCCGTGCATGTCACTTCCGACTCAACTGGTCGCTGATGCTTCCCAAACTTCGATGCAGCCTCCGAATCGTCCATCCTTGCCTCCCTGTGGCTGCTGGAGTCGCTGCATGACTCGGGACGGTCGTCGGCCACCGCCGCACTCACCGCTTACCTGAAGCACCTGGCCGCCTTCTGCCCCCTGGTGGGTGGCTGGGGCGACGATGGGAGGCCTGCTGGAGGCGTGCTGGAGGCCTGCTGTGGTCTGGCATGCTGTGCTTGCTGTGCGTACTACCCCTACGGATGCGCTACCTGCCCATTGCCCGGGAGTGGGGCATCTGCTGAGCCGCTGTGCTGGTGTGAATGGGGGATGCCCAGGAGCAGGCCGCGGGATGGCCAGGCTGATGCACCGGCCCGCCTCGCTCTGCGGCACGCGCTGTTGTGCCTGCCCCCTCAGCCCTGCTGCCGCCCTGGCGCTGCTCCACCCCTGCCGCAGGCGGTGGCCACCCTCGCGCTCGACTGGCCCGGCTCCTTCTGCCGCATGCGGGCGGGCCTGGTGGCCGCTCAGCGGGACGTGCTGCGCCGCATCAACTGGCGCCTGCGCCTCGACCCCCTGGCAGGTGTGTGTCAGACGTGTGTGTGCGTGATTGGGGCTCCAGTGGCGCTGTCACGCACGGGGGGACGCCCAGCAGGCGTAAGGCGGCTTGGATGCCGCTCCTGCTGGGTGCAAAGCGGCTCGTGTCCTCTGGGCTCCCCTGCTTCCTCCCACCGTTCCCTGTCCCGACCCCCAAACTGCCGCCCGCCCCTGCAGAGGTGCTGCCCTGCCACCGGCTGCTCTTCCCGTCCCACCAGCGTGGCGCGCCTGCGGCCGAGGCGGCCCCCGCCTGCAGCCAGGGCGCGTGCATGCACGGCGCGTGCTGGCGGCGCCACTGGGCCGCAGCCATGCAAGGCCTCCAGTCTGCTGTCTTGGACCAGGTGTGTAATGGTTTGGGGTGCACCCTGAGCCACGCAGCTGCCTGCCGCCTGCCCCCTGGGTGTGGCCGCACCAGTGATGCAGCCTGCTGCGGCGCAGCTGGCCGCTCGTGAGGTGACGGCGTCGCCCCTTTCTCATCCCACCCCCGCCGTCCGGCTTGGGCTCAACACGGCGCCTCCTTCTCACCCCATCCCCGCTGCCCACAACTGCCTTGCAGGCGCAGCGGCTGCGCGGCGGACGGCAGCCTATGACCTGCGCCACTGAGGCGCAGCACGGGCGGGCGCTGGCGGAGGACGACGCCCAGCCCTCCCCCAGCTCCCACCGCCCCGCCAAGCACGCACGCACGGGCCTGTAGACGCGGCCTGCCAGCCGCGGCAGCTGGCTGCCGCGCCTTGTATTGCACCCAAGCACGTAGTCCCAAGCATCAGCCGCCCCAAGCATGCACCCTCGAGCGTTTCCTTGCATCCACCCTCGAGCGTTTGCTTGTATGCGACATGCCTCAAGCACAACAGGCGCTTTTGGTGGGGGCTGGGCCAGCACTACGCCTGCGGTTGGCTGCCAGGCCTGTGCTGCCCGCCCCTTGCGCCTGCCCCGTTTAATTACCCGCCCTTCCAACCTACAGCAGTACACCTCGTGCCCCCCTTGCATTATTCTATATGGGCGCTGCCCGCTTTCTTCGGTTTTATTTACCCGCTTGTAGCCCTTCAAATAATGCACTTGGTTCCCAAGTTGAGCCGCCGCAAGGCGCACACCCACTTCTCCTGCCCTGCATCGCGGCGCGCGCGCGCCCTGCCCCCCAACCTGCATGCCCCGCTGGCCGCCAATGGCCACTCTCTGCCCAACCCCGAAACGTGATCAACCAACTGCATGACGCCATCCCTGTAATTTACACAGCCGTCACCATCCCGATCGGGGCAGCAGCCAGTGAGAACAAACCAACCAGCATCAAGCAGAGCAGTCGGAATGAGGACAACGGCGATTGTTGCAAGCCTTGGGAAAACTAGCAGCCCACACGTTTGCAGCTGGTAGGCGCCAGCTTTGCATCTAGTACACACGCAACTCCTCGTCCTCCTCGTCCTCCTCATCACTCCAGATGCCGCCGCCGAGAGCGCCGCGCCACATGGCCGCCGTTTCGCGGGCGTCATCCAGCCATACATCGTCAAAAGGACCGGGCGCCTCGCGCCCCGCCAGCACCCGCTGCCGCCGGTCCTGCTCCTCTATTTTGTACCATACTGCCCCGTCCTGGCGGTACTCCTCCGGCATGGGCTGTACCGCCACCTCCAGCTGTGGCGCCGCCGCCCGCAGCTGGGCTAGCACGGCGGGCGGGCAGTGGCTGTGGCCGAGATCCAGTCGGCGCAGGGCGGTCAAGCGGGCAAAGACCTGCACAGGAAGGGGCAGGGGCGTAAGCTAGGAACAAGTGCGGGCAGCAACCATCTCACACAGAAAGGCTGGTTGAAGCCGCCGCTGCCAAAGCGCGTTGCAGTCATCCTGGGGTGGACGGAGCAGGAGTGTGCAGGGCGGCGGCTCGGCTGTCTGCTTGTGGCAGGCAGCAGCGCACTGTGCTACTTGCAGCGGCTCACCTGCTCCACGTCAGCGGGGGTGACTTTCAGGTTGATGTCGTTGTTGTATGGCGAGTACGTGTCAAGGGAGTTGGACAGCGTCTGTGACAGAAGGAAGGCTTTCCCGCACCCTGCTTAGTGGGCCCTAGCGGTCCATGGCAGGGGGAGCTTCAGGAGCTCCAGGCCCCGCATGTGCCTGCTAGCCTCAGCGCCCAATGCGCTGGGGCTACTGTGCGGCCCCTATGCCACCCCCCGCCCCGCCTCACTAGGCGCTGCAGGCGGGTGGCGGATGCCAGAGCGAGGGGCACGCGGTTGAAGCTGTTGTCGGGGCACTCGAGCTCCTCCAGGTCTGCAGGGTGTGCAACAGAAAGGAAGAAAGATGTGGACTAGATTCAGGGGCACCAGCCGGCCGGGTATTAAGTTCAGAGGCACCAGCCAGCTGCCGCAGGGTGTCCAACACAACAGGCACCTGTTGTTGGGATGGCTGCTCATGAGGACAGCACCCAGGACCAGCTGCGCCCCAGAACTGCCTTGAGCACTCAAATGCAAAAGGTCACTCACCCAGCAGGTACGGCCCTGCAGGCAGCTCCTCCAAGCACATGTGCGGCAGGCGCAGCGCCCTCAGCCCGCCACGCGCCAGCAGGGCAGGCGGCAGCTGGCCACGCTCGGGGGTCCCCAGGAAGCTCATGTGCAGCTGCAGCTCCTCCAAGGCAGGCGCCTGCTGCAACAGCGCCTCCACCACGGCGTGGCCCTGGGGGCAGCAGGTCAGCTCCAGGTGCAGCGCCTGCAGGTTACATAAAATGGTTGGTGCTCAGTGAGCTGAAATGTTGGTGCTGCGTCAGCTGAATATCCAATCGGATCCCTCAATCCACGCCTATAAGCCTTAACCTTCCCTTGTTCACCTGCAAGTTGCCCAACAGCTGGCCGCACCCCAGCACCGTGTCTGGCTGCGGCCGGCCCTAGAGTTCCAGCCGCTGCAGCGCCAGCCCGGCGCTGGGCGGCAGCAGGGCGGCCAGCACGTGTGCCAGGGGGGTGGCCTCATCAAGGCCCTCCAGCCGCACGCAGGCGGGCTGCTGCCCTTCCCACTGGCTGAAGGCCAGCGAGCTCAGCTGCGCCCCGCCAAACTGTGGGAGGTTTGGGGACAAGGGCCACAGCTTGCTGCAACGCAATGCAACGCAATGCAACGCAATGCAACGCATGCCAGCAAAGCGGGGCAGGGCGCCACGCTGCCACGCTGCCACGGGCGGCATGCAGCAACCGGAAAACTCGTTCCAGGCGAGGCGCAGCTCCTGCGCAGCGCTACAAACCCAAACCAAATGCTCCAACCCTTCACGCACCTGCAACCCGCGTGAGATGGTGCTGCACGTCAGCTCCTGCAGGCCGGACCGGAAAGCTGCCGGCGGCGGCGGCGCCACCGGCGGCATGCCTTGCTCCTCCTCTGAAGGCTGCAGCCAGGAGCAGCGGTCGACCAGAGCCAGCCGGCGCAGGCGCTGCAGGCTGGTGAGGGGGGCAAGGCCAGGCAGGGGCCTGGCCTGCAGCCGCAGCGCAGTGAGCTGCCCCAGCTGCTTAATGGCCTCCAGGGTGCCAGCCGGCAGGGGCAGCTCGGTTTCCAGCGCCAGGCTGTGCAGGGCCGGCAGGCACAGCAGCAGCGCGGGTGTGCCCGCTGGCAGGCCCGCTTCGCCTTGCTGGGCTGTGCCCGCCTGGCTGAGCTCCAGGCGAGTCAGGTGCGGCAGCCGCAGCAGCTCGCGCACGAGCGCCGAGCCTGTGGCCGCTGCTGCCGCGTTGCAAGGCAGGCGCGCCAGGCCGACGGCTGGGGTGATGCCTGGCTGCAGCAGGCGCAGGAAGTGCAGCAGGTTGCACCCGGCGCCGCTGCTGCTGCTGCTGCTGGCGACATCGATGGCGGCACAGTGGTTGCACTGGAAGCTCTCCACGACAGGTGCCACGCGGGCCAGCAAGCCGAGCTGGGCGGCCAGACGGCCAGGCGTGAATGAGTAGCGGTCGGGGTGCGGCGCCAGTGTGAAGGCGCGCCAGAGGGCCGGAGACGAGTAGAACAGGTCTCGCCAGCACTTGCAGGTCAGGCAAAGCGTGGGCCTGGGGGCAGGGTGGGGTGGAACAAGTGATGCAAGGCAGGTGGGGGGGGAGAGGCGGGCAGCGGCAGCAGTGGTGCAGCGGTGGCGAGGCCAGACCTCACCCAACTGCTGTCGGCGCGTCGCACGCAGCCAGCTCCAGAATGCGCGTGAGCATAACATCGTCTAGCAGCGAGATGGGGGAGCGCGGAGCCATGGGGGAGGGGAGAGGGTTGTGAGCGAACGAGAGTGCAGTTGATAGGCGTCGGGGCGGCGCACAGAGAGGGCGTTCGATCTCGTGTGAAGCAGAGTTACTCGGGTTTGGAGGCGAGGGTTGGCCGTGCTGTGCGCCGCGGAGTGGCACCGCCGCCGGCCCCGCTGCCGCCTGTCCTCCACCATTCAATCCATTGTGATGAAGCTGATTGGCTGATGAGTAATGATACACAAGGCGTTTCAGTATGACAAGCACCAGGTCAGCGCTTCAAGCCTGGCCCGACATTGGCTGTCGCTCCGCCCGGCGGCGGCTGAACAGTGCTTTTTGTCGAGCCGGCTGGAGCTCTTCCTCTTCCTATCGCATTGGATCACGCCATTGAACCAGCTCAGTGCCATGGAGGCGCCGCTCAGCGCCGTGAGTGCGCGGTCGTGCGCCAGCCGCCCTCCACCCTGCCCTGCTCAGCCTGTCCGCCCGCCCACACCATCCCGCAGAGCTTTCCCAACCAGTGGCGGGAGCTATCGCCCGACCTGTTGCGCCGCTGCTTCGCCGCCGCCTTTGCGCCGCCCAACCAGCCAGCGCCGCTGCTGGAGCACGGCCGGCAGTGGTTTGCACTGCGGCTGACCTGCAAGGCGTGGGCGGCAGCGCTGGAGAGCGCCCCGGTGCAGGTGCGGTGGTGGGTGCATGCATTAGTTGGCGGCTAGTGCAAATCTGAAAGTTTGCTAGCCCCAAATCCAAACCGCCCTGCAGGTGGGCGTGCTGACGTGCCTGCCGCCGCCCAGTGCTCTCAAATTGGCTGGCGGCACATGCGGCGGCGCTTTATTTTGAGCCTTGCGAAATCCAGACTTTTTTTTAGGAGCTTGACAAGCAGCCGCGGCTACCCTATGAGGCTCAGGCGCGGCGCATGACGCAGTGGCAGTATGGCTGGGTGGTGGGCCGCTGCGGCGCGCCGCACGCGGGGGGACTGTACACCTTGGCCCCACGCCCAGACACAGAGACAGCCCCCCTCTCTGAGCAGCGCATGTGGGCCGACGAGCTCACAGGATACTGCTCTCATGGCTACTAACGCGACTTGCTGCGCCTGCTCAGCAACGGCAATGGGTTGCGCGTGGCACGGAGGGCGCCAGTGAGGAGCCCGGCCTGGGGATCGGCCCCTCCGTGGCGCAGCTGCGGCGCTTGGTGCTGGCCCTGCCCACCTTTAGCCAGCTGAGGCTGCTGTCGCTGAAGCAGTGCGTCACCCCGCACGACTCCCAGGACAACATTGACACTCTGCCGTTTGCTGGCATGCCGCGCCTCGAGGCGCTGGTGCTGGAGGGCTGTGGAGACGTCGATTTGCGCGGCCTGCCGCCCTCGCTGCGCACGCTGCGTGTTTATGCGCAGTGCAGGCAGGGTCAGTATCCGGATGACAACCCGCCAGGCACCTCTCTGGCCATCCCGCTGGGCGGCAGGTGCGCCCTTGTGGGAGCTGCTTCCAGTAGTGCTGTGCCTCCCTGCCCCAAGTGCCAAGTGTGTTACAATCACCGTGTGTATACGAGCCTCTCAGGTGGCCCAGGACACGGGGCTGGTAGGCCAGCCGAACCTGCCTTGGAACCTGCCCCGGCCATGCGTGCCCATTCCACTGCTGCGCCGTGCTTGGGTGCATCCTTCCGCACATGGCCCAAAGCAGCACCTTTGCAGGCTGGCGTCGGCTGTGATTGTTGGCTATGCCGTGGAGCCTGAAGAGTGTGAGGTGAGGGCCCGCTGAGGGACTGGCAGCTGCGCGCTCGGCCTGGCTGGCATCAAACTACCCAGCTGGCCACCTCAATCCACTAGCATGCCGTATTCTTTCCTGCTTTCTTGGCTGGAACCGAGCGCAGCTGCCGGTGCAGCTGGCCTCATTCTGCGTTGCTCCACCTGCTGCTCCCACTGCCCTGGCAGGACCTGGGAGCCTTCTTCTGCATTGATTTGCATCAGCTGGCACACGGGTGCCGCGAGCTGCTGGTCGAGGCGGATGCCATCCTCAGGCTGCTAACCAGGGTGGACGCTGGCCTGGACAGGTCTGTTGTGGTGAGCTGGGCTGGCCTGAACCCCCACTAGGCATAGCAGGGTCGTTATGCCGGAGAGCAGCCGCTTGCCTGCACCTGGCCTGCACCCCCACTCCCATGGCTTGTAGGCATGGCAGGGCCGGCATGCCGGAGAGCAGCCGCCTGCCTGCCTGCCATGGCCTGGAAATGCGCCCTGCCTGCCGGCGCCGAGCATTGTGCGCCCTGCATCGGAGGCATCGGCGCATGCCCCGGCTACTGCCCTGCCAGCGCATCTGATCCCCAGTCCTCAGTCGCCGTCCTTCCCCCGGGAATCCACCTCTGCGTGCAGTACTCGGCGCTGTATGAGGGGGCTTCAACTGCCGACCTGGAGCCGCTGCTGGCGGCCCTGCAAGCCCACATGAGCGGCGGCAGCCCGCTGCGCCGCCTGCTGCTGCTGTCCAGCACACTGTTCCTCTTCCGTGGCGGGGATGGCAGCATGCAGGCGGCTTCCACGCACGCGCTGCTGCGCGTGGGGCCCGCTGCTGCCCGGCAGCATGGCCTGGCATGTGAGGAGCTGCGCCCCAGGCCGGCGGCGGCCCCAGTGCCCGGCCCTGACCATGCATTCCCAATGCTGGCCGACCCAAGCCCTGGCCCCGCTGCCGCGCCAGGCCCGCCCCAGACGCTGGGCGAGCTTCTGGAGGACGATGGCGGAGGCCTGCTGCCCCGCGCGGTGCAGCAGTGGCACTTCCCCTGCCGTACATTCTGCGACAGCATGCTGCTCATCCGTTCCGTGGCGTAGCTTGTTCCTTGGGTAGCTGGGGGCGCAGCCGAGCCCTGCTGTGTTGCCTGCATAGCGCTTGTAGCTGGCGCCAACTTGCGCAGCCTGCGTGCATGAGGACGTGCCTGTAGAGCAGATGGAACCATGTGGCACCAGCGGCTGGTTGGCTTGGGTTTGGCAAGCGTTGCGGGGGGACAGGCCGAATGCCTGTGCATGCTGCGGGTGCTTTGGGTGTCGCAAGCCGGTGCAGCAGGACGGCCCACCTGTCCATTGTCTTGCACTTTGGCCGCCCTGCATGCGCGTCTCACGGCGATCTGCCGCGCCACCCTGCCCAGCGCAATGGGCGGCACCCGGGGGGGATGTACAGCAGGGTGGCCGGCGGCGGTCCATCTCCATGCGGCTTAGGTCTGGGCCGCTGGGTGCTGCATCTGCAACATGTGACATTAAAATGCACCCACACCTACCAGCAGCGGAGCTGGTCTGGGCAGGGTGCTACCAACGAGGGCATGCAAACGGTCCCCTGCATCTGCGCGAATCTGCAGCGAGTCGCCCAGCGGTCCCAGCGGCGCGGGGGGGCATAGCTTCGGGCAGGCTCAAGCACCCGTAATAGACGCGCCCCGCCGCCTGTGATCTGGGCTGCAACGCCCCAGCGCTTTACAAGCCAACCCGCCCTCCCTTGCCTCATTGCCCGTCCCTATGTGCCGGCTTCGGTGTGCGCCCGCCGCCTCGCTGCCAAGGCTTGAGGGCGATGCGGGGCTCGGCAAGAGCCTCCTGCCAGGCTGTCCTGCTGCAGAGTGCAGTGGAGGTGCGTCCGGCTCCCTGGGGTCTTGCGGCGGGCTTGCAAGCGCTGAGATCAAGCTAAGAGGGACCATGGGGCCCCTGCGTGCGGCCGCCGGGCACCCCGCAGCGGCCGCTAGCGGGCGAGGCACACGTAACCCTTATAACTCGCTTCCCCTGCTCCGCTGTTCGTCCACCTCCTCTTTGCAGCACCCTATGAGCATGACCCTCTCGCGCCATGGCAGCGGCCAGCGACGGCCGGCGGCACTGCGGCGGTGCACGGCGGCCTTCTGCCGCTGACCGCAGCAGCTGAATTTGTCTCATGGCGGCCCAGCCCCAGCCCCAGCCCCAGCCCCAACGCCAGCCTTGTAGTGCATGCAGACGAGTCGGTGGGCTCCTGTTCAGGGCCGGCACAGCACCTCCACCAGCTGACGGCAGCCCTCGGCCACCGCAGCACCGCCAACAGCTGCGGCGACGGCACGCCCGCTCCAGAGCAGCAGCAGCTGGCCAGCCGCCCGCGCTGCACCGCCAAGCGGCCGCGAGACGCGCAGCCTGTCGCCGCTGCCATGGTGCCGCCGCCTGCACGGGTGGTGATCCTTTCGGCGCGTATCCTGGCGGTGCTGGCCGCAGCCGCCAACCGCCGGCGGGGGCTGCACCCACCGGCAGCGCTTGCCCCCGAGGGCTCCGCAGACAACTTTGGAGGCGATTGCTCGGAGGCGGACAGCGGCAGCGTGCGCAGCGCCAAGCGGCGGCGGCTAACGGAAGGCCTGCAGGCAGCTGCCGAGTACCGCAGCGCATCCGAAGCGGCACGGGCCGCAGCAGCCCTGGAGCGCAGTATGGGGTGAGCATTCCGTGATGGGGCGTGCGATGTGCTACTTGGGTCTGTGCTACTTGGTACTTGGGTCTGTGCTTCTCGCGCTTCTGCTGCGGCGCTGGATCCAGGCCAGCCGCTGCCTCACCACCTGTCCTGTTGTCGCTGGCGGCCGCTGACCTCCCCGTTGCGCCCACACCCTCTGACCTCCTCGTTGCTTCCACACCCCTCCCCCGAGCAGGCCATCCGTGGCGCCCCCCATGTTTGGCTTCACACCCGCCGGCCCCTTCTGCCCGCTCCAGCTGCCGCCGCTCCAGCTGCCGCCGCTGCAGCTGCCGCCGCTGCAGCTGCCGCCGCTGCTGCCGGCCCTTCAGGCGCCGCCGGTCCCCTGCCCCTCCATCCCAGGCTGGGATGCACTCATTGGCAGTGATTGAAACCTCAAACCCGCATCCATCGCAGCAGGTGGTGCGCCACCGGTCGCGCTGCCGGTGCTGCACTGGCCTCCCGTGTCCCCCGCACGCTTGGTCTCTACCGCCCTCGCATTTTTTCGCCCCAATAACTCAAGCCCTCCGGCGACTGCACTGGTTTGCGCCATTGCCCCTTGGCAGCCACCCCTTGTGTGCAACACCGGACCCCACCACCCGCCGAAAACGCTGTGCCGCCCACAGGCGTCATTTTTTCCACGCTTTTGCCAACCTTTGCCGTTGGCCCCCCACTCTCCCCTTTTTCCAACATGTTTTTTCATTTCTCCAACCCGCAGTGTACTATTTTTTCAGGGCAGCACGCCCCGCTGTGCGCCCGCTTGTGCAGCCCAACCGCTGCCCCAAACCCCGAAAATCTGTTTCAAGACCCAGCTACAACCGACACCGCTATTGTTTGCTCCCTCTCCATCCCCCGCGACCCACAATGCTCCGCGGCTGTTCCCGCAACGGCCAGCCCTCTGCTCTATTATTTCCCAGCCGCCCACACACACTGCACTTCTTGTCCCGCCCCGCCCACCAACCGCCGCGCATCCGGGAGTGGGTCCCAGCCCACTGCCCCCTTGCCAACCTGTTCAACTCACGATCCCACACTCCCTCGTCTCGAGCGACTCATCCCCACCCGCTTGCAAGCAAATGCGCCCCCGCCCCAGCAAGGCTGCGTGCAGCAGAGCATGCAGGCCGTCAGCAACCTCATTTTGCCCGCGTCTTGACAAACCCATCCCCACCCCCTCTCTTTCGGTCCATCCCATCTCGCTTCCGGCCTAGTTCGTCCCATTGCGAGTGTCCTTCACAATCTGCTTTGAGATCCTAGCTGCATCTGGCGCAGCTGCACGCTGACCAGGCCTATGTTACAAAAGCTAGTGTACAATACGCAACAGGCTGACAGCACAAGGCACAGCGGCCCAGACAGCCAGGCAGCAGCAGCAGCCGGCAGCAAGATATGCGTAGGCCATGCGGCTCTGGTGCTGGCCTGAGGCCGCACTGCAAGGTGCGTGCATGGCACCCAGAGGCAACCGCCGCCGCCGCACCGGCTGCCGGGCAGCAGCAGGCGCTGGCGCGCGCATCTACCGCCGGTCGGTGGTGCCTTTCGGCCGCTTGCCGGAGAAGAGGTGCTTGGGCTTGAGGTCGGGGATGTGCCTGCGGGGGCGGGTGTGTGCAGGCGAGCACTGTGAGATGCAGGCAAGCACCGTGCGACGCAGATGAGCAGTGTGAGGCTCGGCAGTGGCTCGCGCAAGGAGGCACCGGTGCGAGCTGAGTGAGTGCCCCAGAATCAAGCTGCCCAGCCAGCGCACGTAGCATCAAGCTGCGCAGCCAGCCCCCCGGGCTGCCCGCACCTGTCGGCCTCGCCCTTCTTGGCCGCCCGCCCCAGCTTCCACTGCGCCTTGTCTGCAGAGGGGGAGGGCAGCCGGAATAGGGCGGGGTAGTGAGTCGCGGGCGGCAGCAGGCAGCAAGGGGTAGAGAGAGGGAGCTGCTGCGAGGACAGCAGGGCAGCAAGCCCATGCCTGCATCTGCACGGCCGTGCTGCGCTGCGCCGCACCCTTCTGCAGCCATCGCCCAGCATGCAGCAGCCCACATCCAGTACAGCCCAAAGCCGGTACAAATCAGCGCTTGCCTGCCATCTTGATCGCCTTGTTGCGCTGCACCGCATCCTTCAGGCCCTTGGTCTGCTCGGGGGCCGCCAGCGACAGCGCGCGGCCACGCGACATGGAGCTGCGTTGGGGAGGAGGGTGCAGGGGCGATAAATGAGCGTGGTGTGCGCATGGGGGCAGTGAAGGGGATGCCCTGCCAGCGGCAGCGCGCGGTCGCGCGACATGGAACTGCATGGGAGGACAATATATGGTGAGCAGGCTGGTGCAAGCCAGCCGGCCAGGACATTCTAAAAACCAGCCTCGCAGCAGCAGCAGCCTCTGCCGCCGCCGCTGCCGCAACAGCTGCCTCTGCCGAGCCAGGCGACGCGCCCGCTTCTTGCGCTGCCCCTCGCCCGCCATGATCAACACCTCTCCTGAAACCCCACACCCAACCTAATCCCACACCCACCGGCTCTTGCTGCTGTGCACCCGCTTCTTGAATTGGGCTGCTCCTCGCCCGCCACATCAACATCCACAAACTCCAGCCCCAACAACAGCCACTCAACCCAACTCAGCCCACACCCACCGGCTCTTGCTGCTGTGCACCCGCTTCTTGGGCTGCTCCTCGACCATTTCGGCGTCCGCCGCCTCGCTGCGACCGCGCTTGCGCACCAGCGAGCGGCCGCGCCGCGACTGGCTGCGCGCCGCACGCTCTGCCGCCGCGGCTGCGGAGGCAGGTGGGGGGAGGGGTTGCAGGGTAGTAAGGCAGGGCAGTTGGTGAATGCGAGTTGGGGACGGGGTGATCTGTTTGTTCCCGAGCGACAACCGACTCCTTGCAAAGGACCGGCAAGCCATTGCCCCTGACCCACCCCAACCCTTCCCGCCCCGGCATCTGCCGCCACCCCGGCAGCACAGCTGCCCAAGTAAACAGCAAGGCACGTGCAAACAAAGCTCACTTGCGTCCAGGCCCAGCGCGCCCAGCTCGCGAGCCATGCGCTCCTTGGTGCGCGACCGCTCAGCGTCCACAGCGCGCGGCAAGGGCGCCGCGTTGTTGCCCGCCGCCTTCTTCCGCCGGTGGTCTGCGGCAAGGAAACGCTCGGTTGGTGTTGAGGCGCTGTGCTCAAACCCACGGAATGGGCAGTGGGTAGGCTCCTGGCGTGCTGCACGCACACAGCATACAACCCCAAGCAGCGCAGCGCAGCGAGGCACGCCGGCCACCTGCGTCGAACGCAGAAGGAAGCACATGCGCTGCACCACCGCACCCGCCACAATCTTCTTCTTCTTCTCGCGGATCTGCTGCAGCGTGGCGCGCTCCTCAGGGGCCAGCTCGTCCTCGTCCATGCCGTCTCCAATCTGGGCAGGCAAAGGGAGCAAAGGGCGAAGGAGGGAAGGAATCGGGAAAGCATGTGGAACGGCGGTTCACAACGGGTGATTGGAGGGCGCGCCTCGGGGCCCAGCTCTCGCCCTCCCCCATGCCGTCTGTCCCGCCCATCCGCCAGCCAGGCAGCTCAAAAGCAGGTAGCGCCCTCAATTGCGAAAAGCCGCTACTGCTCACCCCCTCAGCGTGCGCCGCCGCCGCCCCCTCCTCCTCGCCCTCCCCCGCCCCAACCTCCCAGCAGCAACCACACGTGGCCATGCGTGGCAGCAAAGCACTCACCGCCTCGGCGTGCGCCGCCGCCGCCGCCTCCTCCTCGCGCTCCAGCGCCTCGAGCCGGGCATCTATGTCGGGGTCGACAAAGTCCAGCACCTGTTAATACATGATAGGGTAAGGGGAGTGTGTTAGCAGACAGCGGGACCTAAGTAAGCTGGAAGGTGGGAGGCGGTGTGGACATCGGGATCCTCAGTTGCGACTGCTTTTGCCGCTGTTGCAAGGCGAGCCACATACTGCACTCCCCACAGCGCACGCTGAACAGCCGAGCCCGGGCACTCGCGGTGTTGCCGTTTATGATCTTGGGCACAGTGCTTTGCTGCCCTTCCAACCGCGCATGCCTTTCGTGGCGTCCGCCATGCCCTCCCCCTCCCGCCACTCACGTTTTTGCCGTTCATGATCTCGGGCATGATGTCGTAGCGCCAGGCCGGGTCCTTGAGGTCGTACAGCTTGCGCACATCGCTGTTGTACACGCCCGCCCCGCCCTGCTCCTCCTGCAGATCCTTTTCCGTCTTGCGCTTGTCCCCTGCGTCCCGCCGCGCCCGCGCCTCGGCCACGCCGGGGGGGATGACGGGCGGCCGCGACACGCCATCGCGCGGCTTGGGCTGCACAGCGGGGCCATGGGAGGGTGAGCAGTCGGCAAGGTGCCATGGCAGGTGCTGATGCTGCCGAGTGAAGCAAGCCGCACGTGGCAACAGCGGCACAGAACCAGTGCAGGTGTGCGTGTAGAGAGCTGAAGGGCAAACGTAACGTGGCAAAAACAATCCAGATTCAGCAGCTGCGCGCACCTGGGCCACGTGGATGCGGTTGACCACATCGTTCACGCGCTTGCCCTGTGGGGGGATGGCAGCGGTTTCCGATTCGGGTTTCATAGGGCATCCGGCGCTCTTCAAAGGGTCAGCAAGTTCACTTGGGGGGCGCGCGAGTTGGGCGGGGCTGAGGTGCGGCAGGGGCCCCCAAGTCACCGCAGGCTGGGAACCGCAGGCAACCGCCGGCTGCTGCAAACTCTCGCTCACCTTGAGCTTCACCTCCACGCGGCTGGACAGCAGGCGGTCGCAGGCCACCTGCTTCACGTGCGAGATGCCGTCCTCGGTCAGCGTGGACATGGTCACCTGCAGATTAGGTAGATTCAGTTGCCATGTTTTCAAGACATGCGTTCCCTTGTGGAAAAAATGAAGGAATGCCATCAATACCAAAGAGGAGATTGAATCCAGCGGAAACTGGTGTGAAACGAGTGGTGGGCAATGGGGTGGTGTGTTGGGAGGCCAGGAAAGGGGTGGGAAACGAATGGTGGCGATGGAGTGCTGTGCTGCCCGCGGCGCTGCGTGTTGGCCTGCCTGGCCAGGCACAGGACAGCCACCCCACAAAGCAGCAGCGAACACCCGCGCCGTCTCCGCCCCAGCAGCGCGCCCAGCCAGCCCACAATTGCCAATGGAGCAGCGGAAGCACGCACCAGCGTCGTCTCGGCGTCGTTGGGGCCCAGCAGCGCGCCGCCGCTAGAGATCTTGCGGGCCTCCGAGGCCATCTCGTCCACCAGCGCACGGTCCTCGGCTGCAGGCGGGTGGCACAAGGGGAGCTGCTGGTCAGGCAGGTGCAATCTTGCGGGGTCAGGCCACAATCAGCCTACCACAATCAGCCCGAGGCAGCCAAAGAATGGGAGTGCAAGCATGGGCGCACCCGACAGCTGCTCCAGCTTGACCACGTCGGTCTTGTTGGCCACAATCAGCACAGGCTTGTTGGCAAAGAGCGGCTTGATGGAGTGGAAGAGCGTGGCCTGTTAGAGGTGAAGAGGTGAGGCATGGGCAGTTGTTTGAGTTGGGCAGGGGCAGCTCATGTGGGCGCACAACCAACCGCGCAGTGCAACCGTCAGGCCCTGTACACCCGGCGTGGGGCCAGCTCCCACCTGCTGCGTGGCGGTGAGGCCACACTGCTCCGACATGTCGATCGCCCTACATCCCCACAGCCCTCCTCAACCAGCAAACCCAAGCCGCCCACCTGCTGCTTGATGGTGAAGCCGCACTGCTCCGAGATGTCGATGACGTACAGCACCGCGGCGCGCAGGTGGGCCAGGGCGGTGATGGACTGGGGGCGGTGGAGGGGGGCAGTGGAGCGTGTCAGCTGGGTGAGTGCTGGAAGCCCAGGAAACGTGCTGCATCCGCATGGTGCAGAGCGCTGGGAGGTGGGCGGTGAGCGCGTAAGCGGTGTGGGTGCTGGCAGCCCGGGAATGTGCTGTGTGTACGTGGTGCAGGAGCGCCCGGCGTTGCATCAGCCCGCCTGATGCCGCTCTGCACCTGCATCTCGATGGTGTTGCGCTCTGTTGCGCTCCCCAACAGCAGAAAACCCGGCTGGCCAAGCAGGCATTGCCAACTGGCTAAGCAGATCTGCAGCTCCCCAGGCAGCCCCACGTCCACCCACCTGCACCTCGACGGTGCTGCACAGTAACCTCATGCAGACGTCACCAACCCAGCCCCACGTCACCCACCTGCAACTCGCCGGCGTTGCGCTCCCCAGCGGCAGAAAACCCCTCTAGCCAAGCATACATTGCTCGGGAGGTCCCGAGAGGCAGCCCCACGCCCCCCCCACCTGCATCTCAATCGTGTTGCGCTCCTCCAGCGGGCGGTCCAGGATGCCCGGCGTGTCGATGACCTGCAGGTGTCACAATAGTGTTTCCATGAGTGGTGCCAGGGCGGTTAACCCCGATCGGGACCGGCAAATAGTGCATGCCCATCCAAGTAGCAGGGCTTTGCGACAGGCTGCCCCTCCTGCGACCCAGGCCCACCAATTGCCCCACCCGCCCGCGTAAGCGCCGGTACAGCCATTGGTGTTGCCTACCCGCCCATAACGTTTTTGTAGCAACTGGCATCCAGCACAAGCTGGTAGCTGGTAGAAAGGAACCCACCTGCCAGCGCAGGTACTTGTAGTCGGTGTGCCCCACGTACAGAGACTTGGTGGTGAAGGCGTACGGCTGCACCTCCACGTCCGCGCGCGTCACTGCAGCCGGTGGGTGGGTGGTGAGCCAATCAGGTGGGTGAATAAACAATCAGGTTGGTTGGACATCTATCCTGCCTGTTTGCGCGTGTTGCAGCGACTGCACCCCGCAGGGGTGCGGCAGCTTTGCACCGCGCAAAGAATGGCAGCGGCCGCAGCGCGCCGGCACCCAGCTGCGCAGCGCCCACTGCCTTGCAGACTGTGTGAGCCTGCTTGCAGACTGCGTGAGCCCGCTTGCAGACTGCGTGAGCCCGGTTGATGGCAAGCGCATGACCATGGGCTGGGCCCTCACCCTCGTTCATGAAGGACGACTTGCCCACGTTTGGGTAGCCGCGAAACAGCGAGAAAAAACGCAAAATGCAGCAGCTGTTTCTGCCCTCACCCTTGTTCATGAAGGACGACTTGCCCACGTTTGGGTAGCCGCACACCAGCAGGGTGCGGGTGTTGGGGTCGATCGACGGCAGGCGGCTCATGTGCTGCCGCACCTGCGCCAGTTGCCGTGGAGGAGGGAGCGGAGGTGAGGCAGGGGCGGGCGCGTATGGCATGCGAATGTAAATGTAAAGCCCAGCTCCCTCTGGCTTGCCATGACTGGTCATGAGGCCAAACGCACGGCATGGGTGCGTGCCGCCCATGAACATGCACACAGCGCCACAGAGCGGCGAGCAGCTGCTGCTTGCTGGCAAGCCAGCAGCTGCAACCAGAGCCAGCCAACTGCAGCTGCAACCAGCAGCAGCACGCGCCTGCTCCAGGTAGGCCAGCGAGGGGCCCTGCCGCTTCATGAGCGTGCACATGCGGCCCAGCGCGGCGCGCTTGAGCTGCTTGCAGCGGTACAGACTGTCGCCGTACTTGAGCAGGCGCACATAGTCCTGCGGTGAGGAGAGATACGGCAGCACAGGCAGACATGCTGGGCGCGAGGAGGGATACGGCAGCACAGGCAGACATGCTGGGCGCGAGGAGGGATACGGCAGCACAGGCAGACATGCTGGGCGCGAGGAGGGATACGGCAGCACAGGCAGACAAGGCGGGCGCCAGCCGGCCGCCAGAGTCCTGCGGTGAGCGACATGGACACAGCACAGACCAGCGCAAAGCGTGCACCGCCCGCCGGGGTGCCACCACGCTTCCTGTTGCCCAGCAGGCGCTGGGACTGCACATATACTCAACCACTACGTGACGCGCCCCTGACCACTGCACACCACACCCAGCACAGCACAGCCTGCTGCCCCCACCTGGCAGATGCGGTCGATGAGGTTGCGGCACATGTTGAGCTGGCCCAGCGCCAGTTTGTAGTGGTCCTGACAGGGAGGAGGGAGGGGAGGAGGGAGGCGGGGTGAGCAGCACAGTAATGGTTAATACAGGCAGTAGGGCGGAAGCCGAGACTGCGACAAGGTGAGTGGCCACAGGCAGTAGACGGAAGCCTAGACTGCCACACGCCAAGCAGCGGCAGAGGTGAGCCGAGACTGCAGGTGCAAGGGGGCAGCGGCGGCAGCAGCAGCAGCAGCAGTGGCAGTGGCAGTGGCAGCAGCAGCAGTGGCAGCAGCAGCAGCGGAGGGGTGCCAGGCAGACGCAGTCGGCGGGGCTGCACCCAGGCAGTCCAGGGCGCACCCCGTCACACAGCACGTTCACGAGGGCAGCCACACATGCAGCTTGCAATGTGTGGCGATACAGTGCAACGGTGACATGTTGAGCAGCAGGCGGAGCCCGCACCTTGTCGTACAGCACGTTCATGAGGTCACCATAAAAGGGGTGCACATCGTCCACCTGCGGCAGGACCAACACGCGCGGTGGCGCTCTGTCACACGCCTGCCCAGAGCAGCACTGCATCCTGGGCTGGCTGCACATCGTCCATACGGTCGTGACCACGCGGGAGCAGGCGTGAGGGCACCAGCCACACGTTGCCCAGCTGGCGGCCGCTCGCTGTAGCTGGCGAAACCTGGCTGCTTGCCAGAGGGCCCCAGAGCCGCGCCCTGCCGCTTTCCGCCCCGCCCCGCCCTCGCCTTTGGGAAGTCGTCCAGGATCTGCGTCAGCTTGTCGTGCCAGTTCTGCTGCGTGAACTTGACCTTGCGCATGTAGAACTGGCGGATGCGCTGGATGGCCCAGCCTGCAGGCAGACAGCAGTTTGGCACAGTTTCTTGTTGGGGCAGCAGCGCATGCAGAACTGGCGGGTGCGCTGGATGGCCCAGCCTGCAATGAATGACAACAGGAGACAATCAGCAGGCAGCAGTGGGTTAGGACAGCTTGGTGCGGCGGCAGCGCATGTGGGGGGTGGAGGGTGCGGTGGACGGCCCAGCCTGCGATGAATGACCAGCGGCAACAACCAGCAGGCCGGCGGGCACTGAAGTTTCCGGGCAGCAGCGTTGCATCTACACTGGCAGCCAGGCCCATGCACGCGCACTTCCCCCCCCTGCTGCATGCCGGCCTCGCCACCACTCCACACCGCGGGCTTGCCACCCCGCCACGCACCGTTGTGCACGACGGTGGGGGTGCCGCGCTGCGTCTTGGACAGCACAATGTCGATAAAGTCCTTGGCAGTCGGCACCGACTGCATGGCCTTGAAGTTGTGCACCATGGCGCCACCTCCTGCTGCTTACTCGGGCCGCCGCCAATCAATCAGTTGCTGCTCCGCGCCGCTGCCGGCTGCTGACCGACCCTTGTGCCGCTGCTGCGGCTGGGGACGGGTGGGCTGGTGGCGGGTGGCGCCTCCAAGCAGCTGCTGGGGAGCTGCCGTCACAGCACCTGCAGGCAGGCAGCAAGGGAGGCGTCAGCAGGCAGCGCCGGGCGGGCGGCGGCAGGCAGCGGCGGCAGGCGGGCGGGCAGCAGCGGTGGGCAGTGCTGGGGCCCGGCGGGGCGGCGGCGACGTGCGGCATGCCTTTTAATTGAGGTCATGCATGCTGGGGCGCGCCTCCCAGCCGCCTGGGGCCGCTGGCAGGCCAGGCAACCCCTGCATGGTCGGGCACACGCACCAGGCGGGGGTATCGGCTGCTGCCGAGGTTCTGCAGCGTCCAGGGACCGGTTGGCAGTGGCCTGGAGGCGCTGGCGTCGCTCGGGCGGCGGTGCGACGAGTGGCGGCGCGCGGGGCGGGGCGAATCGGCAGGCTCACAAACTAGCTATGGGCCGCCTGGAAAGAGGGCGAGCGGGCAGGGCGCCAGCCTCTCCTGCCAGACAGAATTCGCGCCTCCACGCTGGCGGTGCAGATGGTGGGGCGGCAAACGCCGCATCCGGGCTGCTGGGCTGGTTGGCAATTGCTCACAAGTTGCTGGCGCGCTTCCGTGGCACTCGCAGCCCGCTCACGCCTCCCCACCGCCACTTTCCGCGCCCCAGCCGCCCATCCCCTCCATTAACCCCGTCCCGCCCGTTTCGGGGGCGCATCGAGCGGAGCGGAGCCCACAATGCAGGCCCTGGCGCTCCACACAGCGGTGGCCCCGCCCAGAGGCGTGGCTTTCCGCCCCGCAGCACCCAGCAGCAGGAGCCTGAGGCTGATGGTGAGCAGTGGGGTGGATGGCGGCGTGGTGTCGTAGGGCTGGGAATGGGCGGCGGCAGCGGGCGGCAACCGCTGCCTGCTCTCTTGCGAGCGCTGCCTGCAGGCCGGCCTGTCGCTCCCAGACGGGCCTGCCGCTCACCACAAGCACATGACATCCACCCCTGGCCGCAGGTGTGCAATGTGGGCCCCGGCCCCAGCACGACGCCGCGGCCGCAGGGTCCCCGCACCGGCCCGCCCCGCACCGG
>RRZL01000022.1:35446-60427 GCA_006782975.1 Chlorella sp. Dachan | reverse complement strand
GGGGCGCGACGGGCAGCGGCCCGGGCAGTGGCAGCGCGGCCGGCAGCAGCGCGAGCGCGACGCGGCAGTCACCATGAATGAAGCGATCCGGTGCGCGGGTGTGATTCGGTGATGGTGGGACGTTTTACCTGGGCCCACCAGCAGGCGGGTTGAAAGCAGCAGCGCACCTCCACAGCAGCCCGAGCGGAGCTGCGCCGTGCGTTGCCAGCGCCGCCCGTCACCACCCCATCTTCCCGCTGCTGCCCCCCCTGCAGGGCGCCCGAGGTGCGCGTGCTGGCTGAGGACCGCACGCCGCTGGGCGTGATGGCCACGCGTGACGCGCTGGCTGAGGCGCGCGCCCTGGGAGTGGACATGATTCTGGTGCGTGGGTGCATTGGTGCGCAATGGTTGCATGGTGTTGAAGAAGAACAAAATGTGCATGCCATCCAGGGCGAGTGCGGCTCAGGGTGCTGTGGATGCGTCAACAGCTGCCTCCCAGCCAGCTGCTGGCTGGGCAGGCGGCACCCAACGCTGCTCAGCAAACCAAAGCCACACTCCCGCAGTGGTTGGACCTCTTCCTCCCTCCCTGTGCTTTCCGGGAGCAGGTGGCGCCAGACGCGGCGCCTCCCGTGGTGTAAACGACTCATAAGGCCACCATTCTGTCTGATCCCGCTCCCGCTGACTGCTGCTGAGCGCAGGTGGTGCCGGACGCGGCGCCCCCCGTGGTGCGGCTCATGGAGATGTCCAAGTACCTGTACGAGCAGGTGGGCTGCGCTGTGCACGCTGTGCATGCTTTGGGCTGTGCTGTGCATGATGTGCACGCCGTGCACGCTTTGGCTGGCTGTGCTGCAAACGCCGTGCACGCTTTGGCTGGCTGTGCTGCAAACGCCGTGCACGCTTTGGCTGGCTGTGCTGCAAACGCCGTGCACGCTTTGGCTGGCTGTGCTGCAATCGCTGTGCACGCTTTGGTCGGGGCGTTTGGGGGTGTCCAAGCGGCTGTGCAAGCAGGCGCGCTGCGCTGCGCTGGCCAGATGAGTATGCTGTGGCATGCGGTAGCCTGCTTGTCCAGCATGCATCCACGCTCGTCCTCTGCCGCCATGCACTCCGACGGTTGTGCTTCCCTCCTTTTCTCTTCCCATCTATAATGTGAGAGCAGATCAAGGCGGCCAAGGAGCAGAAGAAGAAGCAGCGCGATGCCGTGTGAGTGGAGGGCGCAGGCCCAGCGCTTGATGCGGGCAGCAGCCTTTTGCTTCCTGCCGCCTGGCCGCCGCTGCTGCTGCACTGTCCGCAGTTGCAAACAGCTGCTCTTGCTCTCGGGCCTGAGGTGCCGCCGCCGCTGTTGCTGTTGCGGCAGCTGCCCCCTGATCCCAGTCTTCCGTGCTGCCCATCCGTCCTTGCAGTGTGGAGACCAAGGAGCTCAAGCTGCGCCCCGCCACCGACGTGCACGACTACCAGGTAGGTGGCTTGGGTGGCCAATATTAGGGTGGCTTGGGAGGCTTGGGCAGCATGGCGCTGTCGGCATTATGTCGGCATGGTTGATCGCATTGGATGCCAGTCTGCGTCCCCAGAAAGTGGAGCCTCAGCGCAGGAGCAGCGTGGCCACCTGTGTCCTGCCGGCTGCTGCTGCTGCCGCCGCACAGGTCGAGGCCAAGGCTGCGCAGGTGCTCCTGCGCAAGGTGCCGCAGCATCCGGCTTGCACACATGAGCAGCCGCTGCCGCGCCGCACACCCGCTGCCACGCTTCACGCCCCCGCAGGTCAAGGTCAAGGCGGCGCAGAAGTTCCTGAGCAAGGGCCACCGCGTGAAGCTGAGCCTGCAGTTCCGCGGCCGCGAGATGGAGTTCCAGCAGATTGGGCGCGAGATGTTCCAGGTGGGCTTGGCCAGCTTTCCAGGGGTCCGCTGCCGGCTGTTATCAGCTGTCTGCTTGCCGGCGAGAAGGAGGAGTGCCAGCGGATTGAGCATGAGGTGTTTGACGTGTGTTGGGGCGGGCTTCAGGGCTGGCCATTGTCTGTGTGAGCTGGAGCCCTGGTGGCTCTGTGGGTCAAAGGCTGGCGCCGGAGGCCGGAAAGCATACCCTTTGCACCTCCATCTATCCCCCCCGCAGCGCTTTGTGGAGGACTGCGGCTCAGATGTGGCCATCGAGCAGGCGCCAGCCATGCAGGTACGCCCAGCTGCCCCGCCCGCCTGCCCGCCTGCCCGTCCACCCGCCCGCCCTGCCCACCCGCGCGCCCGCCCGTCCAGCCGCCTGCCCGCCTGCCGGCCTGCCTGTCTGCCTGCTATCTGGACTGCAGCGCTGCTGCCTGGGTTGGAGGCAGTTGTCACACTGCCTGCTGTGGCGCCGGCTGAGCGCCTGCACGCTTGCACCGGTTGCTCGCCCATGCGGCATGCGTTCAAACGTCCGGCCCGCCTGCCTGCCTTGCGAACCTGTTGCAGGGCCGGCAGATGTCGATGGTGCTGGGGCCCAAGAAGGAGGTGCAGGCGTAGAAGCGCAGCATGCTTAGCATGCACAGCAGGGGCAACATGCAGCTGGTGAAGAAGCTTGGCGGACCTACCGCTGCCTTGCCAGTGCAGCTGTGCGCTCTCTAGCAGCAGTGCAGGCTGCCTGCTCCAACCCCGCCGCCGTCGCATCGTTAGTAGCAGCGCTTTGTGCGGCGCGCATTGGCAGCCGCCCTGATTATGTGTACACGCGTTTGCAGAGCATTCGTTTTGCCCCTGCTTTTCATTGCTCCGTCCAGCAACTACACTATTCTTTTGAGCCTGCAGCACTGTACTTTGTAACTCCATGTGTTGATATTAACAGCAACAAGGCAAGCAGGCAGGGTCAATGGCTAGTGTGCATGCATGCGTGTTTTCCTTCAATGCGTCAGGTGCAGCAGGACGAGCGGCAGGCAGGGCAGCAGCCAACTGTACACAGGTAGCGTTCAAGTCTGCTGGCACAACCTCTAGCAGCAGGTCTGGTGCTGGCGTGCGCCACCCAGGGACACTTGCAGCTGGGGCCTCTCGCGCTGTAGGCTCTCCAACCGACGCTTGTCCTCTTGCGATGCCAAGGGGGGCAGAACCAGCGTGGCGAGCTTGGGCAGCTGCCGCAGCGCGGCCATGCCTCGTGTGCCCAGCCGGAAAGGCTGCCTGGCGCCCAGACGCAGCTCAGTCAGGCTGGTCACAGCCGCCAGGGCGGGCGGCAGCCGCGCGAACCCCACCACATGCAGCACCTCCAGGCCTGCATGGGTGTGTGGGGTGCAAAGCCCAACATGGCTGTGAGCTTGTGCAGGCTGGCGCGTAATGCATGGCAAACGGTGGTCGCAAGACAGGCGCAGCTGGAGGAGGGCGTTCAGCGCACCAGCACAGCATCAAAAGCGGCGGGCGATGCATGCTCACTTGGATCAGGGAGTGGCGGCAGCTTGAACGTGTCCCACCGCTCATCACCCATGCTCAACACCTCTGCCCTGGTCATGGCTGGGTGGCTGAAGATGGCGGCCGGGAAAGAGTGCAAGTGTCGGGCATCGGGGGTTTGAAAGTCGGTTGCCATGAACCTGAGCCCTTGCAGCTGCGGCGAACTGTCCAGGAGCGCCTGCACAACTCCCGCCATGCCGCGCTGCCCCCGGCAGTCTGACAGGTGCAGCTGCCGCAGCTGCGCCAGCTGCTGGGGTCCTAGCTGCGCCGCAAGCTGGCCCGGCTGGCCAAACTCGCAGTACTGGAGGTGCAGCGTGTGCAGCTGCTTGCCATGAGGCACAGCTGCCGCCAGCAAGGGCCGCCAGCCGCTTTGGTGCGTGGGAAGCGCCGCCACAAAGGCGCCGACCAGATACAGTGTGCCACCTGATGCAGCCGCCGGCAGGGCATCGCCACTGGGCCCGCCACCATCGCATGAAAACTTGATGCTCCTCAGCGGCGTGTCGCCCAGCTGTGCCGCAGACAAGGCAGCGGTGGCAGGTGTGGGTCAGCCCTGCGGAGGCGCAGCAAGTGCCTAGCCGGCCTGGCTGCGGTCGAGAGCTTGACTGAGCCGCACCAAGACAGCTAGCTTCCCTAACACCTCACCTGCAAGTTGTTGTTGAACACGGATGCGAATTCGTAGCTCTCCAGTCCACGAAAGTCGGCGGGGGTGGGCAGCTGGTGCCGCTGCTGTGCTGCATGCCCGCTGCGATCCGTGACGCACAGCTGCCGCAGCCGTGCCAGCCTGACGAGCCCAGTTAAAGCTGGCAGTGGGCCGGCACGTGACACCAGCCGCAGCTCAGTCAACATGGCCAGCTGCACCAAGGCGTCCACTGTGCACTGCGGCAGCCCGCGAGCATCCAACTGCAAGCTGCGCAACGGCAGTGCCGGCAGCAAACGTGCCAGCCATGCAATAGGGTCTGCTGGTGTAATCCTGTGGCCCTCAATACTCAGCTGCAGGCTGGTCAGCCGCGACAGGCGGCGCAGCGGCTCAAGCACTGTTTTGCTGGGCGGCAGCTGGTAGGCAAGGATGGACACCTCAGTAGCTGTTGCAGGCTGCAGCTGGCGCAGCACGCTGGCAACCCAGTACGCCTCTCGCCAGCTGCGGCTGGCCAGCTGCACTGCTGCCGCAAAGCCGCCCACGCGCACCAGCAGCTGCGCCAAAGCCGCTTCCCAAGCGGCCCAGCGCTCGTCATCATCAACGGGGAAGTCGGGAGCATCGATTTCCAGCTGGCGCCACAGAGCAGGTGTAGAGTAAAATACCTCATGCCACCGCCTGCAGACGGGCGGTGCAGCACGCCTGCAGAGCGGGGGAGGGCCAGGGAGGCTGGCGGGGATCACATGGGCTCTGAAAGGCGTGAAATGGTGCAAGCCCTGCCCGCCAGCCGATGTGTCCCACTCACAGCAGCCCTTTGAGGCCGGCTAGTGCGAATATGTGGCCCAGCAGCTGGTCTGGCAGGTCATCAATGCTGCAGGCGGGGGGTAAGTAAGAGCCGGCATGGGGCGGGTGCAGCGCTCCGGCGCCGGCGGGTCTCACTCAGCGGCAGTGCGCCCAGGCGCTGCAGCGAGTTCCCGGCACCCTCACCGACACATCGGTGCCTCCTGGGAGGCCGTAATGGGGTCGGAGGCCTGCATAGGTGCCGGTGTGGGGCGGCCGACACCGAACAGTGGCAGGCGATCGGCTAGTGAGGCTACGATGCACTGCAATTGTACCTCAAAACGGCTGCAACTCTTGATCGGCGTCCGCAAGCACCTGAGATGCCGTGGGGCGGCGCGGTGCCCGCTGCGGCGGCGCAGCAGGTTTGATTGGCTGCAGGGGGCCCCTTGCTGAGTTGCAGACCGGGCACAGCTGATCGTGCGCAACGCGCAACTTATCGAAGGGATCCCCAGGCCCTACAAGCCGTCCTTCTGGCTGCTTCACAGCCAAACACGCCGGTCCGCCTCTCCCGTCAGCTGTCATGGATCTCACAATGCTCAGCACCTCCCACCACTTGCGCCTAGTGGCGTCCCCGGCCTGCCGCGGCTCCCGGCGACACTCTGCCGCCACTGCTGCCGCTGCCGCTCCCCCGCGGCGCCGATGCCGCGCCGGACGGCCGCTGCACACCACGGCTGCAGCTGCCTGGGAGGCGGATGCGGTGACCACCAGCAGCAAGCAGCCAAGTGAGTACCAATGTGCACAGGTCTGCTGTTGGATGGGCGGCTGAAGTGCTCATGGTCGAGCATGATGGTGTCTTGGGCGGCCTGCACGAGGCTTGCTCACGACACAACCGAGCCCATCACAACATGCAGGCAGCCTAGCCGAGGCGAAAGCAGCGCTGCTGTATGCGGTGGCTGGGACGGAGCGTGGCGGCGATGCGCTCGGGCTGCAGCGCGGCATGGTGGAGGAGGCGCAGGTCGGTTGCCGTCGCACAGTTTGCTTTGCATGCATGAAACTGCGCCCCTCGGGATTTAAAAGCAAGTGCGTGCCTAGGCCCGTGCCTCTCGCTGCTTGCTCTCATGGTTCCAACCGAGCCTGGCCTTGCCTTGCGACCCCCACAAGCTGCCACGGCATGCCATGCCATGCCATGCCATGCCATGCGCTGCTATGCTGGGGCCTTCTAATGTTGGCCTCCTTGTGTGTGCCATGTTGCGCGGACTGCGCTCTCAGGCCGTCCTCCTGTCACGCCATGCCATGCCATGCCGCGGCCTTTGCATGCCATCTCATGCCATGCTGCACTGTGCCAGCCATGTGCATGCCCCCTGCGAGCCATGCCCTGCCATGTCATGGTGTGTCATGAGCCTACATGCCTGCCTTTTTCTGTGCCATTGCGCACTTGGCCATGCCGCGGCATGTCTTCTGTTGTGCCTCGCAATGCGTGCCATGCTCACCCATGGCCACCCATGGCCGCTATTGTCGTGCCACTACATGCCTCCTCCTACCTTGCAGCCGGCTGGCCAACTTCTCGACCCACACTCCTAGCTTGCCAACCCCATCAATGGCCCATGCAACCTCAGCATTCCCTCTTGCCATGCACGAGCCAGGCGCATGCCATTTGCAGCCCACCCCGTTTCGGCCGCGGCTTGCTTGTCCCTTTGCAGGTGGCAGTAGAGGCCATGGGCAGCCGTGAGGAGCTCGACTTTGAGCTGCTCCAGGTGCGACATGTACTTAACGTTCCTAAGGGGCAACCAAGCTGCCCTGGCTGATGGCCGCTGGCATCACGAGGAGACATACGTATGGCAGGAGGCGGCTGCAGGGCAAGCAACATGCATGATTTGATCACCCGCTGCCTGGTGCCCCATGTTCGCCTGCACAGGGTTGGTGGAAACTCGAGTACACGACTGCCCGGGATGTGCTGCCGCTGGTGGCGCCGCAGCGCCTGCCCGCGCCGCTGCGGGTGAGCTGGTGGTGGGAAGGGGTTGTTGTGGTGGCTGGCTGGATGGCTGGCTTGCTGGCATGGGAGGGCCATGCCTGCGCGCTTACCCTGCTGGTCTGCTCGTGGTTGCGGCGCCCACACACACTGCTGTTGACCCACCAGCGTCCCACCGTCTGCACAGCCCGCCCGCTGCCTCCTCACGTGCGCCAGGTTGGCCGCATCTGGCAGCAGTTCAGTTCCCTGGAAGAAGGCCGCGTGCAGAATGTGATCGAGGCGCTGCCGCCGGCGGGCCTGCCGCTGGCAGATGGCGCCAGCCTCACGCTGATGGTTGAGGCGGGGTGGGAGCCCCGCACCATGCGCAGCATCGCCCTCACATTCCGGTGCGCGGCGGGGGCGGGGGCTGGCGTGCCTGGTATATGGGCGGGTGGCCAGGACGAGTTTCGGTGGCAGAGGGGCAATGACCTTGTCTGGGGTTGTGTGGCCAGAACTGCCGCGTTGAAGCATGTGCTGCTGCCCATGCACTTGCCGGCAGCTACACTTGCCTACTGCCTCCCACCAGCCTTTTCTCCCTCTGCCCCCCACTTGCAGCGAGGCCGGCTTCCAGGAGGTCCGGCTGAGCCCAGGGCTGCAAAACCTGCTGGCCTCCCCCATCCTGCCGCGCGGCTGGTGGAACCAGCAGCTGCTGCTGGCGCTGAAGCAGGTGGGGCGGTGGCGTGCCGGCTCAACGTGCCTGCTTGCGCTCCCCTGGTTGAAGGGTTGAGCCTGGTTGTCGTTGCTAACAGATGCGGTGCAGTGTAGCGGCTGCTATGCACAGCTGTCCCGTCTGCTGCTTCCCGGCAGCTTCCTCGTCGGCCTCACTTCTTCCATCCGCGCTGCTCCACACTCTCGTCACAGCTGTCGGTGCGGGTGCCGCTGGTGTCACGCCTGCCCGGCACCGACAGCAGCCAGCAGCGGCCGCGCGGCATCAACTACATGTTGACCTATCTGGGTGAGCGCTGTTCCCACGCATGCAACATATGTTGGGCTAAGCTGCTGTGACGGGGCAGGGCAGTTGTGCAGGTGGTTTGCGCGAGGGGTACGAGCGCTGTGTGGCTCGCGGCGATTCAGCATGGGGCTGCTGCTGCCGTGAGGACCAGCCGCCGCCTTCAGCTTGCCAATCCAAGCCTGTTACCTCGCCCCGGCTGTCGCAGACGACGACATGCTGATTGGGCGGGCGCAGGGCAACGGCGGCAGCTTCATCTTCACCAGGGATACCGAATGGGAGGCTGAGCACGGCTCGGCTGGGCGGCAGCCGGAGCAGCAGCAGCAGCCGCACGCGGGGGCGGCATGATACCCTAACCTCTGCTTTTGACTTTTCACCATGTACTGTATCTTCACCCATGACATTTAATGTGTGCAGTCGTGTAACTTAAGCTCTGCCTGCCCGGCTGCATCTCAACCGGGCATGCAGGCAGGCAGCGCGGCCCGCCATGGCGGCTGACGGCAGCCACACAGGCCTCATCCTAGGTTCGCACAGGGCCATGCAGCAATCCACACGACCCTGTTCGTTTGTAAGCAGAGCGCGCGCCGATATATGAGCACCGCGCACAGCCAAACTATGAGCGTAGACGTCTTGATCGCTGGAGGAGGCCCCGCCGGCCTAGCCACCGCCCATGCGGTCTTGCAAGCCAGGCACGATGCCGGCAGACACGTCGCACGCAGCATCTGCAAGGGCTGCCCGCCGCCACTCAGCCGCCGCCCGGCCTCAGCATGGGAGGTTGCCGCCGCCCCCGAGCCAACCTCTCCATCAGCCGCCTGCCCAGCGTGCCACCCTTCCTGCAGGCCCGGCACGCGGGTGGCTGTGATGGAGCGGTCAGAGCTGCGCCCTCGCGGCGCCCACTTCCTGATCCAGCCGAGCGGTGTGCGTGCACTGGAGGCCATCTCACCCGAGCTGAAGCAGGTGCGTGCAGCAGTGCAGGGAGCCAAGGGGAGCGAGGGGCCAGGAATGGCAGGTTTCCCTGAGCTGCCTTGGAGGCGCGCTGTCCGATGCCGCACCACTGCCTGCCTTGCGCCACCCTCGGCCCTGCTGCCGTCCGCCTGACCGCCAGCTGTCGCCGCCGGCTCTCCGCTCGCCCTTTGTGTACCCAACCGGTTTGGGGGGGTCGGCACCCTGTTGTGGAGGCCCGACGCGAGGTAGCACCCCTGCCATGGTCTGGCAGGCCTTTTGGGGCAAACCCGTGACACTCTGCCCTTGCACCCCCACAGGCGGTGGCTCGACACCATCTGGACCACCAGTGCACTCGCCGCTTTAGCCACACCGGCGAGCTGCTGCACTCGAGCGATAGCGGCAGCCTGACAGCTGCCATCAGCCAGCGTGGCGAGCTGGTCAGCCTGCCGTGGCACGTGCTGCAGCGCGAGCTGGCCGACGCGCTGCCACCTGGCGTGCTGCACACCAGCCACCGCTTCCTGCACTTCACCCAAAGCAAGGGCGGCGTGCAAGCAGAGTTTGAGACGTCCGACGGAAGTACAGTCTGCATTGAGGCCGGCCTGCTCATCGGCTGCGACGGCTCGCAGAGCCCTGTCCGGGAGCAGCTGCTGGGCGACGGCCCGCCCACCTACCTGGGTGAGACGCAGCGCTGGCTGCATTCGAACAGCTGGCTGCGGCGCGCCAAACTGGTGTTGCCCACAGGAGGGTGCAGTGCTGCGCATCGCTTGCACTGCAACAGGAGGCAACCGGTCGGCTGCGACTCCCTGCCTCCAACTGCCGCCTGCTGCACAGCCGCTTCCCGCTTGCCACCCCTGCCTGCAGGCACGGCCATCTGGCGCGCGGTGCGGCCCGTTCCGCAGGGCTGGCCGGTGGAGCATGGCTGGTGCTCCTGGGCCGCCCCTCCCGGCAGCGGCAAGGCGGTGGTGATGGCTGCCACGCTGCGGAATGGCCAGGTGGCTTGGCAAGCCTTCCAGCCCTGGCCAGCGGAGCAGCTGGCGGTCATTGGCGGCGGGCGGCGGGCATATGTGCAGGACACAGGGCCGGCCGCTGCCCAGGCTGACGCTGCTGCTGGAGCTGAGCAGCGGGCTGCTGGCGACGGCGGCGGCGGCAGCCGCGACTGGCGGGCGGCGGGGCCAGAGCGGCTGTGGCGTGCTGCAGCTTCTGTGGAAGGCTACCCTGATGTGGTTGTGGGTGAGCGGGGGTTGGCGGCAGGTCTGCGGGCATGCAGGCAGCACTGTTTGCGCGTGCGCTGCGAGTGCGAGTAGTACTTTCGACCCTTCAAGGCCCAAAGTTTTTACCTGATTGTCCACCCCACTCTCCCCCAGCCAAAATCCCTGGTGCGCTCTGCACACTGTCGCTCATGGGCTGCTGTACTCTGCACTCTCCCGGCTGCGCTGCAGACCTGGTTGCTGGCACCGACCCGTCGGCAATCGTGGAGCATGGCCAGTTCTGCCGAGAGCCTGAGCAGTGCAAGGTGGGCTGGGCAGGTACCTGCATTGCGCAAGTGCAGCAGGCTGTGGGTCACCGAGGGTGGCGCAGCCAGCACAGCTCCTGCGTGCTCGGCTCGTGCTGCGGCACCATCGTCAAAGAATATTGTCAAACAAGCAACGCAAGCCACTGGATGAGAAGCTCAAGCCCTCTCCACCCCGCCTGCTCGCCCCGCCTTCATCCTCAGGAGTACGCGCGCGGCCGTGTGGCGCTGGTTGGCGACGCCGCCCACCTGGCCACCGCGATGCTGGGCATGGGCTGCAGCCTGGCACTTGAGGACGCCTGCGAGCTTGGGCGGGCCATTGGTGAGGGGTGCCAGCAGCAACCTATTCTTGAGTTTGAATCCATGGAGTCGATTTTGCTCAAGGAGAGGAGGACAGGGTTTAAGTGTTCGCGCTGCTGTTCCCGAGCTGCTGACTGCGCTGTCACGCAACAACACGACTGCAGCGCAATCTGGCAGCGGATTTTGGCTGCCAAGCCTCGCCGCCTTCCTTCCTTTCCCCCTTTCTGCAGGCGAGCATGGCATCACGCCCGCCGCTCTGCAAGCCTACCAAGCAGTACGGGTACCGGCCGCAGGGGAGGTGCAGGCGGCCTCGGTGCAGGTGAGAGCAGACGAAGGCTGCTCGTCTCAGGAAGCAGGCCTGGCAGCCCGTAGGAAGGCAGGGCGCTCGGCCGTCTGCACATATGCTGCAGCTGCAGCAGGCGAAGGCTGCTGGTCTCCCATGCTGGCCCACCGGTGCCCAGGAGCCTGGGTCAGCGCTGGCTAGCCTCCAGCTCTCATGAGAGCGATTACTGCCCTTCCCCTGGCCACGTCCCTCCATCCCATGCAGCTGTACAAGGACCTGAGGTCCGGGCAGCTCAAGGGCCCGCTGAACGAGTTCCAGTTCTGCATCGACCGCGGCTTTGCGGACCGAACATTTGCGCCCCTGGCACCAGCAGCGGCGGCTGGGGCAGCACCGCCTGCTGTGGGGATGGCGCACCCAGCAGCGCAGGCGGTGGAGGTGCAGGCCAGCTGAGGCGGCGTTGACAAGGCGGTGCAGCGCCCTTGCTTGCTATCGCGCGGATGTGTTGCGTCATATGTAAACGTCATGCCATGCCGCATTATGCAGCTCAGCATCACTCTCTGCGCAGTACCCACAGGGTTGGACGGACGGCTCGCTGAGCAGAAAGTCATCGAGCTCACGAACGGCCAGGGTGGGAGGTGGCATCCACTTGAGACATGCTGCAGTGGTTGCAGAAAGCTAGGTTCGGTCGGAAGGGCTGGAAGAAAGAGCAGCACCGAAGAGCACCGTCAGCGGGGCGGCGCCGCTAGCATTTGAGTGGAGGCCATCGGCCTTCGCCCCGCGCGGCGCTTTGATGCCTTGCGATCGCGCTGCTGTACCGCCTGAGGTTGCTCGCAGCCCTGAAGCCTCGGTGTGCAGCCCGTCCTTTCGGCCGCCGACAGCTGCGGGGCGTCTGTCGCCGCGATGACGGTCGCCAGCGTGTCCAGCATTCTTGCCGAGCTGGAAGATGTGGTCAGCGACCAGCTGCAGGCGCGAGGCGGGGCGGGGAGGTCGTGTTGCGGAAATGAAAGCCCCTGATGCGCTGCCGCCGTGCCCTGACCATCAGGCATACGAAGACCAAGCTTTGGATCGCTCGGCAGCCCCCGCCGCTGCTACCGCCCCACCCGCCGCCCGCCCGACCGCCGCTCGGCCGCACGTTCCCTTCCTTGCCTCCCAGGTGGTCACCTACAAGTGGCTGGGCCGCCGTTTCAACGTGCCGTACGACACCGCCAAACGCATCCTCTTCCAGTTCCTCACCAAGCACGGCCAGGCGAGTGGTGCCGCCGGCCTGCCGCTACCAGCCTGAGTGTGCAGCGGCCGGTTGCGACAAAAGCAAGCGAGCTGCCCGTGGGCCTGAGTGTCGTCACCTCTGCTGCTGCCGTGTGCAGAAGGTCAAGGCCACCTTCTTGCTGAGCGGCTGGGCGGCAGCCGAGGACGGCGGCGAGGCACGGCACGTGGTGCGGCTGGTGGAGGGGCAACAGGTGCGGGCCTCGATTGGCTGGGCACAACACTGCATTACTTGTGCTGCAATGGCTGCCTACCCGCCTGGGGCATGAGAGGCAGCGGCAGCAGCCGAGCCTCCGCGAGTGCGCCACGCAGGAGGCGGCGCTGCTGCTGTGCTGCTGCGCCAGTGCTGCAGTTCTGCTGATGTGGCTGGGCTGCAGGCACCAGGCTGTTGCTCCTGTCAGATGCTTCACTCACCCATGCTGCTCCCGACCATCCGAGTTGCTTCCGTTGTTCACGTGCTGCCTGACAGGCCAGATCAACAATGCTCAAGGCCAAGCTGGCGGGGTTGCTTCCGGCCGTATCTGTCGCTGCCGTGCAAATGTCTGCCACACTATTTCCGCCTCTTCAAACCGCAGATTGAGGATGCCAAGGCCAAGTTGGATGTGGCGCCGTGCAAGTATCTGCCAAAGCTTTCGCCTCTCGCACTTGCACCACAGATTGAGGACGCCAAGGCCAAGTTGGATGTGGTGACCGCGCTGCACGTGTACAGCGTGCAGCCGGGCGTGCCCAAGGTGCGCAAGTGGGGCAGCCGGGGCGCCCACTGCCAGTTGGTTGGCAGCAGCCAGCTTCGTCCCATCGTGCAGACACGCCTGGTTGGCAGTTGGGCGGGCTGTGCAACTGCCTAGGCGCCGCGGTTGCCGGCCGCTGCACTGCAGACTCGGGTCCTGCCAACGCTCTCAACTGCCACTGTCTCTTCACTCGCATTTTACATTGTAAACGTTGTGGTTGCAGGATGCCTCCGACCTGTACAACGCTGACTATGCCCAGACTGAGGACCTGTTTCGCCGCCTGCTGGCCAGCTCGGCGGGTGCGCGTCTGTGGGCGCCGCTTTCTGGCCCGCTGGTCGGTGGGCGTCGGTTTCCATGCCCGCTGGTCGTCGGCGTTGCAGGGCAGGAGCTGCGCTGCACTTGCGGCCTGCCTCGCGCAGGCGTGCCAATGTGCAGACATAGGGACCAGGTCCACAGCTGCCGATGCCTGCATTCCCACCCAACACACTGCGCTGCTGAACCCCTGCGCTTGCAGCGGCATAACATGCACCACCGCCTCTCCCATGCTCTGCCGCAGCCGAGGCGGAGAACAACCCGTGATCGCCCTGCCCATTTGTTCGTTAGTCGGCGCATGCACCTGCTCACGCGCCCCCCATGCCCTGCCCTCAACCACTGCAGCCGAGGCGGAGAACAACCCGCTGGCCACCAATCTGCTGAACAGCGTGCAGGTGGGCAAGCAACGGTGGTTTTGCACACGCAGCATGTTCCGCCTTCAGCATGCTGAGTGCAGCTCTGCCCGGCAGCAGCATCGCTGCTGCTCGGCAACAGTGTGACTCGCAGCACTTTGGCCCCAGCTGCTGCTCTTACGATTGCATACCTCCTCAAAAACATGTCCCCACTCTCTGCAGTGCGCCGGCGTGCGGTACGACCCTGCGCTCGCTGCACGGCCGCCGACCCGCTCCCCCGCAGCAGCCGGCGGTGCAGCGGCGGCAGCAGGCGGCAAGGCCTCTGGCGCTGGCCCTGGTGCAGCCGTGTCAGGCAAGGCGACAGCAGGCAAAGACGACGACAAGTCGCCAGTGCCGCCCAGCAAGGCGTCTGGCGGCGCGGCGGCGGCAGGCGGCGGCAAGAAGCCGTCGGCCAGCCCTGGCAAGAAGGGCGGTGCAGCGGGCGGCGGCAACGCCATGGCACGCATGTTCAGCAAAGCAGAGGAGAAGGCCAAAGAGAAGAAGGCCAAGGCCGCCAGCGAGGAGCCGCAGCAGGCACAGCAGACGCCGCCTGCCAAGGCAGCAGCCAAGCCCGCAGCCAAGGCGGCAGCCGGCGGCAAGAAGGCCGGGGCGGCGGCTAAGCAGCAGGAGCAGGCGGCAGCGGCAGCCAAGCGGCCCGCCTCCCAAGATAGCTGGAGCGACTCTGAGGATGATGATGAACCGTTTATGGCACCCAAAGGTGGGCGGCTGGTGTGCCGCTGTCATGTTTGCAGTGCGGTGCAGCGTGGCAATGGTTGCCTGCTGCAGCGCCCCAATAGAAAACCCTGCTCTGCGGTTGCCACACAGGCTATGTCTCTATGGTTTGTTTCCCGCAGGCAAACCCGCAGGCAAACCCGCAGGCAAGAAGTCGCGGCAACTGCTGGAGGACAGCGAGAGCGAGGAGGAGGAGCAGGCGCCGCAGCCCTCCCCGCCCAAGGTACAACCGCCCTGCTGCTGCCTGCTGTCTCAAGCTGACTTGCAAGCTGACTTGGAATGCGCGCCCGGCTGCGCCCCTTCTGGCTTACCTTGTTGCATGCCGGGCATCGCCCGCTGCAGCTCGTAACCAACCAAGCAACTGCCCGCCATCTCAAGCTGCACATCCTGCTGTCACACCACCCCTGCCACCTCCCACAGGGCGGCAACAAGGCGGCAGCAGGCGGCGGCAAGAAGGCGGCTGCGGGCGGCAAGCGCAAGCAGCCAGCCAAGGCGGAGGCAGATGAGGGGGACGAGGAGGCGGCGGCAGAGGAGCAGCAGGCGGCGGCGCGGCCCAAGTGGGGCACTGTCAAGATCCACGCGGACGAGCCAGGTGCGTTTGGGGGCGTGAACATGGCATGCATGGTGTTCAGAGGATGCGTGCATGGTGTTGCGACAGCTGGAGGCGCGCTGTGGCGTGTGCTGGCTGCCGGTGTTGGACAGAACAATTCCTCCGTGACAGTTGCTGTGCAGCCAGCTTGCTGTGCAGCCAGCTTGCCGTTGCTGCTGAGCCGCATCACATTGCGCTGTGCTTGTTGGCGGGCACGTGCAGGTGTGAAGCGGCGGCGGCGGGTGCCGCGCACCTATTACAACGACGATGGGGAGGAGGTGACAGGTGCGCTGGCTCTGCGTCTGCCATCCTGCACCCGGGCCTCTGCTGCTGCTGTTACCGCTGCTGCTGCTGATGCTCTGCCTGCCGCTCGCTGGATGTGGTGGCCAGCAGTGCATATTGCCGAGCTGCAGGTGGACCGGCCTGCCGTGTTGCCTGGCCAGTACCGATGCGCCATCTCAAACTGATTCACAATGCACACTGCCGTGTCTATTGCAGAGATGGTGGAGGTGACGGACGACGAGGGACCCTCCCCCTCGCCGCCACCCAAGCAGCAGCAGCAGCAGCCAGCAGCCAAGTCGCTGGCCAAGCCAGCAGCCAAGCCGGCAGCCAAGGCGTCGGCAGGTGCGATTGTGTGCGGGCTGTGCTGCTGCCACTGCTGCTGCCGGTGCCGCAGCTGGCCCGCCGCTTGGTCGCGTTGCCCGCTCCGTCTCGAGGTTGTTTGTGGCACCGACAAGTTGCTTGCGCTGCTGCCCCCGCTCCTACCCCTGCCAACCTTCAAGCGGCCCACCCATTTGACTCGCGCTCTGCAGGCGGCAAGAAGGGCGGCAAGGGCGCGCCGGCGGCGGGCCAGAAGTCGATCATGGGCTTCTTCAGCAAGAAGTGATGAGAACAAGAAGTGAATCACTAAGAAGTGACAGAGCACTCTCACACAGAATGGAGCGGGGCAGCAGGGCAGACACAGCACGCCTCAGCAGTGCATGCAGCAGCCCCCATAGTAATATGGTACGGAGGCAGCAGAGGATGTAACCCCCGCTGCAGCGGATGCAGGCAGAGACACTCGGGGACCAAGTGGGAGAAGCAATGTGCGCCAGCGGGGCTGCTCTTCCTGTTGATGAGGCGCAGCTGTTGTGGCCACGCAGCAGCAGTTGAGGGAGTTGCTGCGGCAGCTGTGCTGCGCTCAGCTTGCAACACTCTTGGCAGCGACGTGAGGAAGTTGCTGCTGCTGCTGCTGCTAAAGTGAGCACATTGCCCAGGCATGCGCAAACCTGCCGCCTGCGCTGGCTGGCTTCAGGTGGACAAATCGCAAATCACGCCACGCGTTGTAACTTCTTCTTCTTTGGACACGCCTGCCGGCCTTGCCGCCCTGGCATCCACAACACACAAGACCGACTTCCACTTACATCAGCAGCAATTTACACGACCATGGGCAGTGGGAAACTGTACAGTGCATGCAGAGGCGTGTTCAACTCAGCAGCCAGGCAGCAGAAAACCACGGTCATGCACCGGCATTTGTGCGGCCAGCGGCCAGGAGGGCCTCAATGTCTGGCTCAGCCACTGCCAGCGCCATCCATTCGTGCACGAGAGGGGTGGGCAGGGGCGCCGACAGCCCGCGCTGCGCCCGCGCCAGGCACATCGCCACGGTGCGCAGGCGGAGCTGGGCAGCCGGGGGCAGGCGGGCAACCAGCAGCGCCGCCTCCGCCTCCGAGCGGCGCAGCACCGCAGGCATCGCGGCACCTAGGCCGGCGCAGGGGGAGGGCACCATCTCCCAATCGCTGGCACTGAGTGGCTGGCGGGAGACCACAGCCGTGTACAGCGCTGCGACGTGCTGAGGGGTGCCGAGTGACTGACTCAGCCAGCTCAGCAGTTCGGCGGCAGGCTGGGCCAGCGCCAGGTCCAGCATGGTGATTGCAATATGGAAGGTGCCCTTGCACGCAAAATGCAGGGCCAGCTTAAGAGGCGTACAGCCCGAGCTGTCACGGGCCTGCATCGCCTGTGGCGCGGCTGACAGGAGCAGGCGCACCAGCGCCGGCCCGTTGCGCACTCCCGTTGCAATGCGGTGCAAGGGCGTTGAGTCCAGCGCCAGCGGATCTGCGCCGGCCTCCAGCAGCAGCCTGGCGCATTCCACATGGCCGTTGACGCACGCGCCAAAAAGCGGGTTCCCATACGCACCCATAAAGTCCAGCAGAGCCGACTCGTTCGGATCAGCGCCTGCTTCCAGGCACTGATCCACAGCCTGTGTGTTGCCGGCCCGGATGGCACGATTCAAGGCCCACATCAGGTTGAGAGCGCGCATCTGACTCATGCTGCAGCAGAAGGCGACGGAAGGAGAGGGACTGGTTTGCGGGGCCTTGTGGTATCATGCTGCTCAGAAAGCTGCACCAATGGCTGGCTTGAGCTCCGCCCGGGCCCGCTAGAAGCGGCGGCGGCAGGTGCCGGCGGCGGCGGCGGCGGCGGATTGGCTTGCAAGCTAAGCAGGCTGCCCGGGCCTCGCAGCGCTTCCTTAACCCTTCTCACCTGCTCCGACTGCTGAGAGCCGGCCTTGGAAGGCGAAAAAGCACGGTCAAAGGGCGCCGCAAAACCCAACTGCGGCCCAGGCGTTTTCCGCAACGCTAAACCTCGTATATTGTGTGCACAAGCGTCAAAATAAGACCGGGCGGGGCCGCAAAGGGGTAATAGTGGCTGCAGCGTGCTCCGCCTGCTGTGCTTGCGGAGCGAGCGCCGAGCCGGGCAATCAGTCCCTGTTGAAGCGCACCACCGAACAGCACTATCCGGCTGCACCTGTCACTTGATTTGGGCTGATGTTGCGCTTAGCCCGACTGCCGCCAATGCTGCCGCGCACTCGCACGACGCCGGTTGTGACCGCTTGCCCCTGAAACCGGCCTGCACCGAACTTGAGCTTGGACAGCCTGCAAACTGAAAGGCCATTGCTCGTTTGATTCCAGTGGCAGATGGTTGTGTGACCATTGCGCTTCTCGGGCCCAGGGACACGCAGGGTGCCGCAACTAGGCGGCGCCGCCAGGCGGGCTGGCAAATGAGCAGCCAGGCGTTTCATGTGCTCTCGTGCCCGCATTCACTGGCGCGTTCCTTGCCGGTGTTTCGAGCAGCGCAGCGGGCTCGGAGGATGGCAGAAGCCCTAAAGGCGGCGGGCGTTCAGCCCGAGCCCCGCGCCGCCTTCCTCACCGACCCCTTCACCAGCCGCGATCTATTTGGGGTGTGTCGTGGCAGGTGCTTGCAGGTGCGGTGATGCCTTTTTTGCCGCCCGGCATTTGGTTTCCAAGGCGGCGGCGCTTGTCTGTCCCGTTGCAGCTGCGCTGCTTGTTTGTGGCAGTTTTTCGTCACTCTCCAGCGAGCGATGGCCGCTGTAACTCCCGCTCTCCCACTGCCGCCGCCGCCGCCGCCACCGCCCGACCGCCGGCCTTCCCGCCGCTTGCGGCCACCTTCTCTTGCAGTGCGGCGACTGCGGCAAGTACCTGAAGGCCACTGCAGACTACACCATCAGTGCCGGCGATCAGGCACGTGCGCAGGGCCAGCAAACGGACGCTCGCTGCTGCCGGGCGCCCGACCAGCCAAGCATGGCAGTCGTGTCCAATTTTGACCGGTCCGTCCTCGCCCATGTGCTTGTCTGCATGCAGGGCCGCCGCCACCCCGACAACGATCCCAGCATCACATGCTGCTCGCGCTGCGGCTGCCCACCAGAGGCACACGAGGTGGCAGAGCATGAGCAGGTGGGGTGGGTGCTGGGGTCGTCTTGTTGGCCTCTGGGCCGGCCTGCCAGGTGGTGGAGTGCCGGTGCACCTCTGCAGCTGCCGTCATGCTTGCTCACTCCGAGACAGGCTCCGCGTCACCGCCTTGTGGTTAAGGTGTAAGGTGTGATGCAGCAGGTGCATGTCTGCCACGGCTCACACATCTTACCCTCGGCACCCCCACCTCCCAAATCCTGCCCAGGAGCGCGAGGCCGGCAACGACGCGTTTGCGCTGCGGCGTTTCGACGCCGCTGTGGCGCACTACAGCCGCGCCCTGGAGCTGTGCCCCACGGACGCTGCGCTGTGGTCAAATCGTGCCGCGGCCTACCTGGCAAAGGGCTGGTGAGGCGGATGGATGGGGCTGTGCTGGGCGGCTGCACTGGTGCACCATCTCCATCCCGCTGGGCAGCATGTGACGCAGTGCAAGGTTCCTTGCCCTTGTGCTGACTGCACGCCCAACTGCCTTCAGCCGACCTCCCTGCAACACCTCTGTCCCATCATCCGCAGGCCGCAGCAGGCTCTTCATGACGCTGAGCGCGCCGTGTCGCTGCGCCCCGACTGGTCCAAAGCCTGGGGCAGGAAAGGGGCAGCGCTGCTGCAGCTGGGCCAGCCGGCAGCTGCTGTTCAGGCGTACCACCGCGCCCTGCAGCTGGAGCAGAGCCAGGGCGGGAGCTCCGGAGGCAGCGCCGCCTTGAAGGGTGGCTTGCGGCAGGCACAGGCCGCGGTGGCGAAGCAGCAAAAGGCGGCCGAGGCAGCAAAGCAGCGGCAGCAGCAGCAGCGGCAGCAGCACCGCCCTCAAGCACCCCTTGCATCTGCGGCAAAAGCGCCTGCTGCACCCAGGGCAGCACCCGCCAGCACCGCCCCACGGGCGCCAGCTCATGCCAGTGCCAGCAGCAGCGCAACAACAGCGCCTGTGCCGGCCGGCTGCACGGCGTCTGAGGCGACGCATGCCTCCCCTGCACCACTGGCGTCGCCGGCAGCTACTGCAGCAGCGCCGGCGCAGCACCTTCAGCCGCAGGTGCGCACAGCAGACCTGATAGCCGGCTGGCAGGCGCTGCAACAGCAGGCAGGCAAGGCCGCTGCCGCCCTGGCCCGGCTGCAGCAGCAGATGCAGGCTTTTGAGGCTCTGCTGGCGGCGGCAGACCAGCCGGTAGCAGGCACGGCTCAGCAGCAGCCACAGCCGGCTTGTGAAGACGGCTTTCCGGGCAGCCTGTCTGCCGAGGGCAGCAGCACAGTGCCGGAGGGCAGCAGCACAGTGCCGGCTGGAGTCAGCAAGGAGGAGCGTCCAGCCTCAGGGGGCGCTGCGGCAGCAGCTGGCGTGCCCTCCCCTCTCACCGCTGCGCCGCTTGAGGCCAGCTGCCCGCTGGGCAGCCCATCCAGTGGCGCTGACAGCTCGCTTGGCAGCCTGAGCAGCCTGCTCGGCAGCCCGGCAGCAGCGGCAGCCTGCATTGAGGGTGGCGCTGGCTCGCCAGCTGGCCGCCGCAGCACTGGCACCACCCAGGACGGTGCAGCCCCCAGCAGCGACAGTGGCAGCGACAGTGAGGTGGAAGAAGTGTACTCGGAGCTGCCGCCTGCAGCAGCTGCGGCCACAGCTAGCTCGCAACCTGCACCGGCGCCAAGCGTGCGGCCCAGCAGCAACGGCGGCATGGCTGAGGCAGTGGAGGAGCAGCCAGGGAAGCCAAATGAGGCGCTTGACAGCGAGACATGCAGTGCTGCCGGCGGCGGCGGCAGGGGCAGGAGCAGCGCGCCCAGCAGCCCCCGCACTGACCCAGCGAGCGGCGCCGGCAGCCCCCACGGCCACGGTGGCAACGGGGATGACGATGACAGCAGCCGCAGCGCGGATGACACATCGGAAGGCAGCGACGTAGATGTAGATGACGGGGCGTGGCTGGCCTCGGTGGAGGAAGCTCGGCGGCGCCTGGCAGCGGAGGGGGCCCGCATGACACCGCCACCCAAGGCGGGCCGCCGGGCGCCCAGGCCCGCACAGGTCAGCGGCGCTGAGGATGGCGGCTTGGCCCGCCTGCGGCGCATGTGTGCGGATGCGGAGGCGGCCGCCATGGCTTTGGACGCCAGCGGCACGCCCCGGGCCTCCTGCAAGCAGTGTGGTGCGGAGCACTGCCCACGCTACCGGCCCGCATCCGTCCTGAGCGAGGCGGCCCTGGCGGCAGTGCTGTCTCAGCAGGCGGTGGCAGATGCCGGCTTCCGCACGCCGGATGCCTGCACCTGCTGCGGCTGCCCCAGCGCAGCGCACGAGACGCCGCGCGAGTTTGCAACCCGCCAGGCGCGCGAGCGGCGGCAGCGCCTGCGGGCCCAGCGCCAGGCTAACGGCACAGCAGCTGCGGCTGCCGCTACCGGTGCAAGCGCAGCTGCTGCCGCCACCAAGGGCAGCGGCGCTTTCCAGGCGGAAGCTGTGGACGACCGGCAGCGCCGGGTGGCGGCGGCAGCTGAGCGCAGAGCGGTGGCTGAGGCTGCTGGTGACATGCTGCAGGAGAGCGACTGCGATATGCTGACGCAGCAGCGGCGCACCACCTGCAGCGGCTGCACCTCCTGCCCCGGCTTCCGCCTCGTGTTCAGGTGATTGGTGGGGGTGGGAGAACTTGTGGGCCTGGCCGTAGTTGCAGGAGGAAGGGTGTGGAAAGCCGACAGCCTGATCGGTGCCCGCAGCTGTTGCATGCAAAGTACTGTGCCTTCGCCATGACCCCCGTTGTCATGTGATGCACACAGGCGGTCACTTGAACCAGCTGTGCTGCTGCTTCCATGCAAGTGCTGGCTGGCCTCCCACGCTCCGACGCTGAACACCCCTCCTTCTGCTCCTCCCTGTGCTCCTCCCCTCACTGACTGCAGGACCTGCGATGCCAACGACCCCGAAGTCATGTTCTACTGCTCCGCCTGCGGCTGCCGCTCCGACCAGCACGCCATCGACGCAGAGTGGCAGCAGCACGAGGCGGCCAAGCGCGCAGCAGAGGCGGCTGCCGCAGAGCGGCGCCAGGCGGCCGCCGCCGTATCGAGCGGCGCGGCGGCGGCAGCACGCAAGGCTGAGGCGGAGGCTTTTGCCACTCTGGGCCTGCCTCTGGGCGCTGACGACAAATCCATCAATCGAGCCTACAAGCGCCTGGCGCTGCAGCTGCACCCCGACAAGCAGCAGCGGGTGAGCGCTGCCGAGGCCGAGGCGGCGGCGGCACGCTTTGTGCGCGTCGCGGCGGCGTACAAGCTGCTCAGCGGCAGCTAATCCATCCACTCTTTGAATTTTGTTGATCGGCAATTTGAACACTATTGATCCGCAACCACTACCAAGAGTTTCAACTGTAAACAGCATCGTTTGATTTCGCCAGCGGGGTTCTGAGCGGCATCCAAGCGGCTGGTGGGGTCAGGTTCCTGTGTAGCGCCAGCACCTCACCCAGGCCTACAGCCAGCAACTATGCTGATTAACGACCTGCCGACCGACTGCCTGGGCCACGTCCTTGCGCTCATCGGCCGGGCAGAGGGGTGAGCTCTTGCCTGACTGCACTAGAGGCGTTGCCCGTCCGTTTGCAGGTGCAGAGGGTCGATTCTAGGCTGATGCACAGGACGGTTGCTCCGCTGCTGCCGCTGCCGCCGCCGCCGCCACGGCTGCCGCCGCCGCCTTCCTGCCTGCAGGCCATCCCTCGTGCTTGTGTGCCGCTGCTGGCACGCTGTGTTCTGGAGCGAGCCACGGCTGTGGGAGTGGCTCGTCCTCACACCCCCAACGACAGGCAACCTGTACACGGACAGGAGTGCGGCGCGCTGGCTGGAGGGGCGGCAGCGCCTGCCGCGCCGCGTCGCGCCGCTGCTGCGCCGCCTGACACTGGATGACAGTGACGACCAGTTTACTGGGCACAACCGTGTGGCGCTGGTGCCGTGCCTGGGGGACGTGCAGGCGGCCCTGGGGCTGGAGCGCTATGAACGGCTAGCCACCCGGCTGACTGAGCAGGATGCCACGGCCATCGAGCCTCTGGCGAGACTCACCTGCCTCACCTTGCGCTCGCGGCTGCCCCCGCCAACTGATGAAGCGGATGTGCTGAAACGCTTGGCTGACCTGCCAGGCAGGCTGCCGTCCCTGCAGCGCATGGTGAGATGACAGTTGCAGGTACCACGCTGCATTCCTGCCCCAACGCCTCAATGTTTTGGCCGCGCCGCCTTTCCATTGCAAGCCTGTAACAATCTCCATGGTTCGAGCTGCCATGCCCGCAGGTGCTGAAAGCAGCTGTGCTGCCGGCAGCTTTCACTGACAATGTCGTCTTGATTGTAGCCACCCTTACACACCTGGTGAGTGGTTTATTCGGTGCAATGGCATGTGCCGGCTGGCCACAATGTGCAAGCGTGCAAAGGCACTCAAGTCATCGCCTTCACAGCAGCGGTACCATCCTGCTTGCAGGAGCTGCACGCTGGTTTACAGCCGCTGCCGCCTGTGCAGCCGCTGCTGAGGCTGCCTCACCTGCAGCACCTGAGCCTCTCTGACGACAGCCCAGGCAGGAGCCTGCGGCTTCCTCGCCCGCCGCCGGCCCCAGGCCATGAGCTGCCGCCGCCAGCAGAGTTCCCTGTCCTGCGCGCGTACGAGTTCTCTGTGCAGCGCCTCTTCCAGGTGTGCCAAACGGGCAGGCACAGCGCTTGGCAGCTGGCGGTTGATCAGCAGGCTGTGGTGGTGCAGCGCTAGCGCAGCCTGATTGCGCTACGATTCAGGTTGGCTTGAGCCATGAAGCGACTCGCTTGACTTATTCTCCGCTCATTCCGCAGTTGGACAGCATCCTGCTGGGAGGGCTCTCGTATGGGTTGGAGTTTGGCAGCAACAAGCCGCTGCTAAAAATCTTTCGGCTGGAGGCGGGCGCGCAGCGGCTGGGCCGGCTGCTGATGGCTGGCTTGCCACTGGGCAAGCAGCTGCGCAGCTGCAACCTGCAGGGCCTGCCTGGCTCAGCGCTGCCCCAAGGCGGCACAGCCCTCCTGGCTGGGCTGAGAGAACTGCGGCTGGAAGGGTGCAGCCATGCCGGCGGCATGGACGCGCCTTTGACTGCGCTGCTGCAGCTCTGCGGCCCCAACCTGACTCGCCTGGCGTTAAGCCCGGGCCAGCCTGCGCAATTCAGCTTGAACATGGCGCTGCGTGCCTTCCCACCAGCCCTGGCAGCCTGTGCACAGTTGCGTAATCTGGCGCTGCGCAACGGGGCCGGATCGCTTGCCTTGGAGCTGCCGCCCGGGCCCTACCTCGCAGGTACCGCTGAACAGAGCTGAAGACCGCGCTACTGCAGCCGCTGATGGGCTGGGCATGCTGAATTGCCACGGGGTGCGCTCCGCCTTGGTTGGTTGGCCGGCATGGTCGGCACACCCGCTCCTGGCCTGTTCTTGCCTGCAGGCCTGACCACTCTGACGACCGACGCCCTGAACCGCTTGCCATCGGTGCTGGCGGAGGCAACAGCGCTGGTCAACCTCAGGCTGCAGGAGTGCCAGCCGTATTTTGGTGTGTCGGCAGACGCGCTGCAGGAGCTGCCATTGGCAAGCCTGAAAGTTGTGTTGTGAGTGGCCAGTCAGGGGCTCTCCCGTCATATACCCTGCTTAGTGGGCCGTATCAGACCAGGGCAGGTGGAGCTTCAGGGACTCTAAGCGTGCTTGTGTCTGCTAGCTCCAGCGCTCAAGGCGCTGGGGCATGCTGACTTGCTGCACCATGTCGGCAGGGCGCTTACAGCGGCCTGAAGCAAGCACGGTTTGAGTTGCATCCCGTTGGGGTTGTCAGCTGCGGCTGTTTTACCTGGCATGATGTGCATCCTGCGGTGCCCATGCTGCAGGGGGCTGCCGTCTTTCAGTGCTTCCGGTGCAGAGGCAGCCCTGGTTGCGCTGAAGCAACAGTATCCCCGTGTGAGCCTCACTGGGGACAAGCGCAGTGTGCGAAACATGCCAGCATGACAGCGTGCTTGCTCCTGAGCCTCCGATCTGACATGTGCAGCGTGCTGCCTGTGCAGGTGCGCATCAGCTGCGGGGAGAACCATGACACCACCATTGGGGTGCAGGGTTTGCAGTTTGGCATCCACTTTTAGGCAGACCAGGATGCATGGGCCAGCGCACCTGGGCCTGGTTGGGAGTGTTACCGTTGCGCAACAGCTGCAGGTGCAGACCCGCCTCATCTCCAACCCACGTTTCTGATCCACAGCCTCCCCTTGTTTCAAACAATTCTACAAATGCACAGTCAGTCATGTAACCATTCAACACAAGCGCCCGCCCAGCAGCTGCGCCGCCGCCGCCTCCGCTGCCGCCCTCAGGCCAGCGTCGCCGCTGCCGCTGCCGCAGGCCTCCCCGCTGCCGCTGCCTGCCGCCGCCTCCTGGGTCTCTGTATCAACCACTCGCCCCAGCAGCAGGGTGACTAGAGAGTCACCCGGGTTGAGCTGCACAGCCGCCAGCAGCTGCAGCAGCCCAGACGCCTCTGCGCCAGAGCAGGCGC
>RRZL01000022.1:3046-35033 GCA_006782975.1 Chlorella sp. Dachan | reverse complement strand
GGCAAGCCCGCGGGCGCGGGGGCGCGCGTGTTCACGGCAGCGCGTTGCAGCGTGAACGGTGGCACAGCTGAGACGTGGGGCAGATGCTGGCCGACGCATTGGCACAGTGTGATACATGCTGCTCAGCACTCAGCCAGCACCTAGCCCCACCAGCAGCAAACTGCAGGCAGCCAGTGCGGAGCCTCTCCATGGCCGCTTGTTCAAATGTCAGTGGCACCCACTCACCCGTCAGATCGGCGGGGCGGCTGAGGCAGTTGAGGTGGCGCGAGCGGATGCGCTGCAGGCGCGGCGTGGGGTGGGGGTGCTGGCACACCTTTCAGTGCCTGGTGGCTAGACCCACTGACTGACCGGCAAGCAGCGGTGCTGCAGCAAGGATCCCCGCTGGGGGCCGGGGCCTTCCCTGCCAAGGCGCTTCCCAGGCTGCATGTGTACGCAGGCGCAGTGCCAGCAATGCGCCAAACAGCAAGCCTGTTCAGCAGCTTGCCTGGACGCAGAAGGATGAGAGGCTGTCCAGCATCTGGGCGGCCTTTGGGGTGTGGTGCCCCAGCGCTGCGTACGCCCGCGCAAACCGCACCTGGAGGGTGGGAGGGAGGGGAGGGTGGGAGGGACCGGTGGCCAGCCGACAGTTGGGCGGCAGCAGAGGGGGGAGGGCGGCATCCCTCTGTTCAACCTGCCACCCTAGTCTAGCCTAACCTTCCCTCGTCTAGTCCAGTCTCAATCTAGCCTAGCTCAAGCAGGCCCGCTCCCTGCACCCATCAAACGGTGTGCCGTGGACCCACCAGGTCCCGGGGCGTCCAGGGCGAGCGTGTGGAGTGCTTGTTGGCCAGCTGGCGCCGCACCTGCGGCCGGGCGGGGTGAGGGAGCGGAGCACCCTGCTCAGCCGGGGCAATGTCCAGCAGGGCAGCGCCGCAGCACACACAGCACGCCGTGCGATGCGGTGACTGCCGGCCATGCTGACCATGCACGCCTGCCAACTTCCCATCTCCATTCAGCCAACTACCCGTCTCCATTCAGCTAAATGTTGTCCCTCCAACAGCAGCGCTGCCTCACCTCGTACGCAATCTCATCAAGCATCTCTGCCACCTCATCCGGAAGCTGCGCAGCAGCACCCTCCCGGGGGGCTGCGCCACTGGCTGTGCCACTGCCTGCCTCCCCCGCGAGGCTGCCGCCGCCGCTGGCTGCCCCGCTGCCGCTCGCGCTGGAAGCGGCCTGTTCACCCGAGCCAAACAGTGCAGCGCAGGCCTCCGCCAGGTCCGCAAAATCGGTGGATGAAAAGGCCGACTTGACGTAGGGCAAGCCGCGCCAGCGCTGCAGCAGCTCCCCAAGCAGCGCCGAGCCGTAGGCTTGCACCTCGGGTGTGCGCCGGCTGGGGCAGGTGGGCAGGGGAGGACGCGACGGTCAGCTGTGCATGGGCATGCCTGTAGCGGCGGTGCATGGACATTATGCCTGCAGGAGCAGCAGATAAGCAGGCTGGGCAGGTGGACAGCAACCCATTGCCTCGTACCATGTAATTGGCCTACACAGCCTTTTGCGAAACAGGCCCCACGCCCATCCAACCTGCAAGCCCCCCCCGCCCGCTCTCAGACCCACGTCTCACCGCAGCAGGCGGCCATACGCAAACAGCAGGCTGGACAGCTCTCGGGTGTTGTAGGAGGACAGGCGCCCGACGGGCGCCGCCAGCTCACGCTCAGCCACCTGGCGATGGGTTGGTGCGGGAAAGGGGTGGCAGCATCACGCAGCCGGCAGTGGATAGCCAGCCAGCTAGACAAACGACTGGGCTGCACATGCCTGGCGGCCAGTCCTGATGCCCTCCCACAAGTGCCTCCCACTCAAATGCCAACCAGCACAACTGCAGCAACGGCACACCTGCTGCAGCAGTGCGTCTGTCCAGTCGGCAGCAATGCCCACAGTTGCGTAGGCCCACAGCGCCATGGCCAGCTGTTGCATCGACAGCCGGGGCAGGGCCGGCTCGATGGCGGAGTGCAGGCGGCGCAGCAGCGCGGCCTGGCCGGGAGGGGCAGGAGAGAGGGCCTCCTGAGTGAGCTGAAGTGCTGGCCGTACCATCAAAGGAGTGACAGGAGAGCGGCCCCACTTGACTGGGCTGAAGTGCTGGCCACATCACCGAATAGAAGCGACGCCATGCCGCGCACAGTTACACGTGCGTAGCTGCATGCATGTGCCCCAGCTAGCATCACAACACCCTGCCCCACCTGCTCCTGCAGCGTGCCGGGCAGCAGGCCACGCTGCGCCTGCTCTGCCATGTTGCACAGCACCTGCAGGCTGCGGGCGGGTGCGGCGAAAGAGGGGCAGCAGGATGAGCGGCAGAATTGGGTTACCGACGGGTGGATGTGGCTGGCATGCAATGCACTGGCCAGGAGGCATGCAGGAACAGCAGGCAGCTGCATTTAATGAGCAGTCGCATGGGGGAAAGGGGCAGGGCAGCGGGGCGCCACGTTGTGCAGCATGGGTGGTGGTCTCGGTGGGCTTGGCGCAGCTCGTGGGCCCCTCTCCAGGCACCCCTCTGCTGCCCCGGGCCCCCACCTGCGGCGCGTGAACGGCACAATGTCGGATGCGGCGGTGCCACACAGCGCGCTGCCGCACCTCGTGCCAAGGTCCACCAAGTCTGCTGCCTCGTCCAGCACCCGCTGCTGTGCCTCCACGGTTGTGGCGGAGTAGAACAGGCGCAGCACCTCCCGCTGAGCGATGGCCGGGTTGTGCAGCAGGCCGGGCGGGGCGGCGCCGCTGAGGCCGCTGCCCAGGCTGCCGCCCGGTGTGGGTTGGCCTGGGATGCCGCTGCCGCAGTCGCTGCCGCTGGCAGAGCTTGGTGGGCTGCCCTCTGCTGCTGCGCGCAGGTTCCAGCGGCACCAGCGGGGGAGGCACCAAGCGCCCGGCCCGACGGCTCCCCCGCGGTGCAGCTGCTTGGCGGCGGCGGCGGCGGCAGGCGGCCGGGAGTGGCGGCAGGCGCTGATCGGCTCTACATGCCGTCGCGGGACGGCGCCGAGTACCTTGGTGTGCATGAAAGCGGCCGGAGAGAGCTATGAGGAGTGCTCGTGTTTGGGTCCGAGCGAGCGAGGGCTTTGCGGGCTGCGAACGTCTGTCAATGACGATGGCAGGAGACACAAACAAGTCGGAACCCCGCCGATGGAGTTCCATGCCAACAGCTGCACAGCGTAATTCAGCGGCGGCGGCAGCGGCGGCGGGCGATGCCTTGCCTGCTGTGCTAGGCGCTTGCTTGCTCTGCTGCGCCAGGCGCTTGCTTGCCCTGCTGTGCCAGGTGCGTGCACTCGTTGGTTTAAGCTGAGCGGCTGATGTTCGGCAGCTGCAGCTGTGCATGTTTGTCGTTACATGACGATGCATGATGCGGGCAGCCCTCTCGTGGCGTTTTGACTGCTGAAGAACAGATCAGATGCACTGATGGATAACTGAAGTCTGAATGAGCAGGTCGTGTAATCTTGAAAAGATACGTGCATGGAACCTTGACTACTGTGGCACACCCTCCAGCGCCGCCGCAGCACGCTCTGCCGCTGCGTCCGCTTCAGCCGCTGCCGGGCGCCGGAACGCCATGCTGTGGGGGCAGGAGCGGCAGGTGGGTGGGTGAGCGATGCCAGTGCAGGGACTCATTCTTGTCAGCAACCCGACAGGGCAGCGAACAAGGGAGGGCGTCATCAGCTGTGGCGGCAACCTGCTGGCCCCTGGGCACTGTGCGCTTTTGTGCACATCACGCGCCAGCAGGTTGCCGCAATCATGGCTGCCACGGCATAAATGACCCCATCCCAAACCCTCCAGGCCGCACCTGTAGGTGTAGACCACCACTGGCTTGCCGCCCGTCTGCATCATCATTGCTGGGTCATCGTACGCGGTCAGGTAGTCGGAGACCACCTGCGGCAAGCCGCCAGGGAGGAGATGCAGATGTGTTGTAAGCATGCCGCAATCGAGTCAGTTGCTAGGCGGGTGTGGGCAGGCACCAAGCAGTGGCACGGCAGCACAAGCCAACAGCAACCACAGCACGGGGCAGACATCAGCGGGACAGTCAACTGCGGCAAGGGGGGCAGCAGACGCGGCAGGGCCACCGACAGCAAGGCATCCGGCGTGGCACCATGCACGAAGCAAAACACACTCCTCCTCGCCCACCTGGGTGGCCACCACCTGCACGCCGCCGCCCGATGCGGCCGCCGCCTCCGCCTCTGGCCGCCAGTGGTACTTGGTGAAACACTGAGAGGCCTTCACCTGCGCAGGGTGAGCCCGGGCAGCAGCGAGGCAGTATGTTGCTGCTCGATCCGACACAATCTGAATCCAGCAGCAAGGCAGTAGGTTGCTGCAGGAAATACGCATGCGGCCCCACGCAGCGGCAGAACAGCTGCCTCATCCGCAGCAATGCATTTCCTCCACCAGCCGCCGGCTCATACCCCTGCAAGTGCCGCCCACCTTGGGCTGCGGGATGGAGGGCGAGGCGATGAGCTGCTGGAAGTACTCGGAAGTGGACAGCCGGTCATCGCCCTGCCACTCCTCTGACCGCCGCGTCACACGCGTGGACACCTGTCATGGAGCAAGTGGGAGCAGGGCGGTGTGCGCTGTGGCTTGGCCAGCTGTGCCTGGTCTTGCCATGCCAGCATAAGCTTTCCTACACTGCAGTTTCCAGCAACACGCTTCGTAATGTGGAGTGCCCATGCTGCCCCTTGCAAGACTGACCCCTCTGCAACCAACCACTGCAGCCGCCCCACCACACCTGCATGCCCCCCGGCAGTCCCATGTCCAACAGGTTGGGGTCGTTCTCATTCCATGCGATGCGCCGCCGCACGTCTGCTGCCGGCAAGTTGAGGTAGGTCTGCATCAAGCTAGCTGCGAAGCAGGGCAGCAAGCGGCAGGAGCTGGTTTAAGCGGTGGGGAGCGGCGCGGCAGCTGGACCAAGCCATGCCAGGCAACGACACCCAAGCCTGGCAGGCAATGCCCCACAGATGGCAGCCGCTGCTCCAGCCCAACCAGAGGTCAGGGTCCAGCGGGAGCTGCCTGCCCCACCTGTGTTGAACGCCCGGTCAGGCACCACCTCCCCCCGCGCGTTCTGCAGCAGGGTGGGCCATCGAGGGAGCGGTTTGGCGCACAGCCCGGCGGTGGCAGGCTGGGCGCCGCATGGCCAGCACCACCCTCCAGCTCAGCTCACCCGCAGGAACGCAACCTGGTACCGCACAACTGTGTCCAGATCCTCCTGCCGCGCCCGCTGCACCACCTGCAGCAGGCAACGCCCAGGCAGCGGGGCGTCAGCAGAGCCGCGTCCTTTCATGCACGGCACCAAGCAGAGTGGCGGCAGCGCTGGCCGATGCCTGGCGCGCACAGCACACACAGCATGCCCAGCACCGGTCAATCCACCAAAAGCCGCCCACCCGCATGTCTGGCACAAGCTCGGGCCCAAGCGGCAGGTCGACCCGCCGCAGCACGCTCTCCACATCCCACACCCCCAGGAACTGATCTGCACAAGAGGGGGGCGGAAGTGGACGTGTATAGCAGCAGTGGCTTGGTTGCTGATGCAGGATTCATGTGCATGAGCGGCGCGCAGCAAGGACACAGATGGCTTGCAGCCGGCTGGCCCACGCAAAGAGCCCTATGCCCCAGCCCACCTGGAAACACCAGGTCGGCCGGCCCACCGCCCAGGCCCTCCCATGCCCTGTCCACAGCTGCCGGCAACTTGCTGGCGGCTGCGGGCCACGGCAGCGCGACACCTCCTAGAGCCAAGGCTGTGGCTGCTAGTAGGCTGCGCCGTGGCCAAGAGAACAGCTGCTGCTGCGAGGCGCTGCAAGCCTCATCGACCGACGGTGGCAGGCAGCGGGCGGTGGGCGGCGGCCGCCGCCGCTGGGGCGTTGGGAGCTGTTGCCGGGCGGCGCTGCTGCATGATGCAGCACCTGCGACAGGTCGCACGCCCACGCCCATGCCTAAATGGCCGCCGGACAGGCTAGACCGGGAGTTGTGGCAGCGCTTGAACAGGAGCAGCGGCGATCAAAGAGCCAGGCGTGAGAAACATGCTCAGGGCATGGTACGCATACATATGCCGATTGCCCGAGTGCGGCCGACGCTGGTTGGTTGCCACCGCCCGCCAGCGTGGCGGCCGAAACGCGTGCCAACGGCAATTGATAGGTCAGCCTCCACAAGAAGCAATGCTCCTTCAACACAGACAAACTCTGTGTTCCTGGTTCAGGTGAATTGCGTTTCGCCAGCCACGAGTCGCCTGCTGCCGCGGCATGCCGCCACCACTGCCGCTGTCCGCTGCCGGGGCCATCCACACTGCCACGGGGGAGCTGAGGCTGTTCGGGCAGGTCTGCATCTCATCAAAACCCGCAAAATCTGAAGCGGTCTTCACCCTCCAGGTCGGTTAGGGCCCAATCGACCCAACCTAACATGGCATGCGCCAGCTCCCGTCCCGTCGGCGGCCACCAGGCCCCTGCGCCGCCGAGGACACCGCCCTGGGCTCCTGGGCGGGGTTGGCGCCTCACCGCCGCACCGATCGTCATGATATGGCGTCCATGGCGTCAGTCGGGTGGCGCGAGGCGCCGCAGCGGCGGCCTGCGCAGACTGCGCTTTGCGCCCTTGCACGCGCGGGGCACAGGCACCCTAATACATGGCCTGCCTTCACGAGCTCGGTCCTCTGTGCCGTTTATCAACCGCAGTCCGCCCGGAGGACCGCACACATCCTGCTCTCCCCACCCTGCCGCCTGAGCCTACCACCACCCCTGACCCATCCCTTGGCTCTAGCCCCTCCCGCACGTTCACTGCGGCACCATGTATGGCGCAGTAACATGGAGTGAGTGCAGGCTGGAGCGGCCCGGCATGCATGTCACTGGCTGGGTGGCACCGCCCGGCACCGCCCGCCCTCATCCGCTGCACGTGCCGCAGCCTGCCCATCCCGCTTGTCCACCCCTGCTGCCTCCCTTCCCATTCCCCTCCGCAGTGTTTGTGGTGGGCATCCTGCTGTCCATCGTGGTTGGCTATGGGCTGGGAGCCAATGTGAGTATTAAGTTGCCGCCGATCAGAGGTGGTGGGTGTAGAGTGTCTGCCGGGACCGGAGCTGGCGTGCGCCGAGCGTGCGTGGCTGCTGATGGCAGCCTCGGGTGGCGGCAGGTGTATTGGGAGCGCTGGACTGCCTTCCTCTTTCAAGCCCGTTGAAGCGCTAGTGCCACTGACTGCCTTCAGATTGGGTAATGTGCCTGACTGCCGCCGCCCTCGTGTCCGCCCCCCGTGCACCCCGCTCGCAGGATGTGGCCAACATGTTTGCTCCCTCGGTGGCGGCCCGCGCCCTGACGATGAAGCAGGCGCTGCTGGTGGCCAGCGTGTTTGAGTTCACGGGCGCCATCCTCATGGTGGGCGGCACCGTCGCCGGCGCCAGGCTGCCTGTGTTGGACGCACGACAGTACGCCTCGGCTTTCATCCAGCAGGCTTGCCGTCAGGATGGCAGGACGCCTTCCGCCCCTTCCCCCAACCCCGTGCCATGCCTGCCGCTTTCCCACGTATTACGCAGGGCGCGGGCGTGGTGGATACCATCCGCTCCGGCATCACCCGCATCTCCTACTTCTACGACTCTCCTGATGTGCTGGCCTACGGTGAGCGGTAGCGGGACTTGCAAGCTTGGGTGGGGCACCCTCAGTTCCGCTCTGGTGCATGCCACCTGCGCACCCAGCTGTGCACAGGCGGGGGGAAGCAGCTGCCCGGCCAGTGGCAGCAGGGGCGCTGTGGCTCTTGGCGGCGGCATGCTGGGCCCCACTCCGAGGCCTGCCCACCCACCCCACCCTGTCCCCGCTTCCTTGCCCGCAGGCATGCTGTGCGCCATGGCCTCCACTGCCATCTGGATGATGCTGGCCACCTGGTGGGAGGTGAGCGGTGCTCTTGTTTGGCTTCTCAGAAGGCTAGTATACACCGCAGCAAAAGCCGCATGGCACACTGACCGAAGCCGGCATGAGTGTCGCCGACCACGCTCACCGTGCGCAGCGTGCCCAGAAGCGGCAAGCGCCCCAGTTGAACAGAAGCTGCCCTCCTTGCGGTGCAGCTGCCCGTGAGCTCTACCCAGTCCATTGTCGCCTCTATCGCCGGCATGTGAGCGCTGCCGCTTTTTGGGTGGTGGGGCGTGCCGCGCGCAATGCTGCTGCTGCTGTGGCAGGCAGGGCGGCGGCAACAGCAGCGGCGGCCAGCTGCCTCCATGTGCAGCGCTTGCCGCTCTAGCAAGTGTCCTGGCTCCCCTGATCTTGTATGCACGGCAGCACATGACCTCCGTTGCCCCTCCGCCCCATCCCCATCAGGGCCATCGTGGCCGAGGGCTGGAACGCGGTGGTGTGGTCGGCGGAGAAGGACGAGTTCCCGTACCTCAAGGGCATGAGCTCCATCGTGAGTGGGGGCACAGCATGTGGAGCAAGGCGGCCCGCACAGCACAGCACAGCACAGCGTGCAGCGGCTGCGCCATGTCAGGTAACCTGGCGGCTGACCTGCCTCCCTATGTTGACCTCCCACCCTCCTCCCCTCCCCCTGCAGGCCCTGTCCTGGCTGTTTGCCCCCATCATGGCCGGCCTCGCCTCCCTCATCCTGTTCGTGCTCATCCGCACCTTTGTGCTGCGCGCGCACAACGCGTTCCAGCGCTCCATCTTCCTGCTGCCCCTCTTCACCTTCCTCACCTTCTTCGTGGTCACCTGGTTCATCATTGCCAAGTGAGTTTTGTTTTTGGCCAGGATGGGATGCTGTCTGCTGCGCGTGCGGGCTGGGTTGCGGCTTGCCGGGGCGGTCACTACTGTCTGCAGCTGCTGTGCTCCATCTGAGTGGCTGATGCGCTGGTCTAACTACTAGCTGTCGTGTTGCGCCTGCAGGGGCGGCATCCACTACGGCTGGGAGAAGACTCCCGACAGCAAGAAGGTGGGTGGGCAAGTGGTGATGCGAATTGGGTAGCACTGGTGCCTCATGCGCCAAGAGCGCCTCCTCTCAGGCGCACACCTGATGTTCTTCCGCCTGCTCGCCCGTACTGTTGCCTGCGTGCGCCCAGCTACTGCCCCCTCCCTCCCAATCCGCTGCTGCAGGCCTGGATCTCCGCCATTGTGGCCTCCGGCACCTGCCTCATCTCCATCTTTGTGGGCATCCCAATGCTCAAGCGCAAGGTGCAGCGCGACCTGGATGCCCAGGAGCAGAGGTGAGGGCGCGGGTGTGAAGTTGCAACATGTGGCGCCATAGCCGGTCAGGCGGTGTGGATCCCTGTCGCCTGCCGCACGCACGGCAAGCCTCATACCCAGGAGGATCTGCCATGCCAGATGCGCCTGCTGCCTCTCACACTAGCTGCCCCTGGCGGTCCATCCCCCCCCGCTTTGCAGCGCCGCCGCCGTGCCTCCCACCCCCGGCAAGGATGTCGGCGACAAGGTGTCCAGCGGCAGCGAGCAGTCTGATGAGGAGGCAGCAGCTGAGCAGGTGCGCTGCTGGTGGCTTACTTCTGCCCAGCGGGTGGCATGGCTGCCGGTGGAGCGCCTTTTCGCCTGCCTGACCCACCAGCCATCCTTACGCCCGCACCTCAACCAACTGCCTCCTGTCCCGCAGCTCGCCGAGGCGGCCCAGCCGCCCAGTCGCACCCCCAAGGTGCTGGAGACGATGCGCCAGTCGCGCATGTGGCGCGCCATGACCGCGGCAGTGAACCACGACATCCACGCGGTGGGTTGGTGGGTGGGCGGGGGAGGGCGGCGCCTTGCTGGTCTGCTCCAGTTGCTGATGTGGCAGTGGGGCGGGACATGGGTTTGCGGCTGGGCAATTCTGCAGACGGCGACAAGCTCACGCAATTCCAAGTGCTGCCCAGCTGGCCGCTTACGCAGTGCTCTGCCCCTGGCGCATGCGCAGGTGGTGGAGACTGACGAGCGGGTGGCCGCCATCCACGCCAACTCCGAGTCATTTGACAGCAAGGCGGAGACGAGCTTCAAGTACCTGCAGGTGGGAGGGAGCGCTTGTTGGTTAGGGTTTGTGTAGTCGCACTGCATGGAAGGGCAGCAGACTAATCCATCCCAGGCGCCGACGGCTTTGTGGGGTGCCCACGCCCCTTGCTCTGCCCTGCCCTGCGCAGGTGTGCACCGCCTGCGCCAACTCCTTTGCCCACGGCTCCAACGAGGTGGCCAACAGCGTCGGCCCGCTGGCCGCCATCTACCAGGTAGGGCAGGAGAGCACAGCGGTGCTGGGTGGGCTGGATCCAATCCATCACATGCAAAGTGCCCCCTTCAGCGCACGTGCGCCCTCGTCTGATCCTCTGATCCTGCATGCCCGCCCGCCTCCTTGCCCGCAGATCTGGCACGACAGCGAGGTGTCCGCCAAGAACCCGGTGCCCACCTGGCTGCTGGCTGTTGGTGGCGCCGCCATCACTCTGGGCCTCGCCACCTGTGAGTGTGAACAGCTGAGGCGAGCAGTGGCATGGCAGCGGGAGAGCTGTGCGGTGTTGGCAGCCTTGCAGTGCTGCCGCCAACTACTCACTGTGCACATTCCGCCGCGCGTGCCCTTCCCGCAGTCGGCCACCGGGTGATGCGGGCGATGGGTGTCAAGATGACGAGGTTGACCAACTCGCGCGGTGAGCTGATGAGCGGGCAGGCGCCCTCACAGGCTTGCAGGGAACAGAATGTCGCATGGGCTGGCTGCGGCCGGCTGCCCCTACGCTGCGCGGCACGCACCCGGACCCGACAACACCCCTGCTGCCCCTACCCTGCACAGGCTTCTGTGTTGAGCTGAGCGTTGCCGCCGTTGTCATCGTGGCCTCCCGCTACGGCCTGCCCATGAGCTCCACCCCCGCCACCGTGGGCGCCATTGCGGGCGTGGGCCTGCTGGAGGGGCGCGCCGGCTTCAACTTCCGCCTCTTCCTCAAGTTCTGCGCCGGCTGGGTGCTCACCATCATCGTCTCCGTGGCCATGAGCTGCGCCTTCATGGCCCAGGGCCTCTACTCCCCCAACAAGAGCTGGTGCGTAGGTGGCAGTGGCAAGGGGAGCACGGCAGCCGGAGAAAGCTGGCACTGGCCTTGGATGTGTGTGCTTCAAGGCCAGCGCCCTTACTGATCTGCTCGCCTGCACCCCTCCTTCTGTTCTGCAGCGCCGCCCAGCGCGCCGACGTGGGTGCCTACCTCAACACCACCGCCAACGCCATCGCCGGTGTGCTGTCCACTGTGGGCACGGTGGCAAACAACGCCACGCTGGTGGCGCAGGCACAGGTGCGGCCACAATGGCTGCCTGCTGGGATGACAGCATGCTGCTGCTGCTTTAGTGCTGCGTGTGAGCGGCCAACGATGCTTGCACAGCGCTCCCGCTGCCACTGCTCACGCGTTCACCCACCCGCGCCACCCCTGCCCGCAGAACATCACCATGCTGACCGCGGGCCAGCAGGTGCCGCTGCTCAGCCTGTGGGGCCCCATGGACACCCAGGCCCTGGCCCTGGGCTACCTGGCCAACGACACCGTGCCCGTGCTGCTGCAGTAGAGATGCTGCTGCAGCAGCTCTGCAGTAGAACACAGCTGCTGCAGTAGAGGTGCTGCTGCAAACAGAGAGGGAGGCAGCCGGGGAGCGGAGCGTTGCTGCCCGCACCGCTGCTTCCCTTCTCACCACAAACTCACCACCAACCACCTGGGCCGCCGCCTTCCCGGCCCGTGGCCCGATTTTTTCCAAGGGGCCTTTTACCTTGCCCTCCTCAGAGACAATGCTATTACTAGTCCAGTTGAAAACCTGTTCCATTGTCTGCTCAGTTGATTTGCCGCCTCGTGCCGCATTGCCATTCCTGCAGCATGCTTGCGCTGCCACGCCTCACCCCCCATCTGCACTCTGAGATACTGCCGCCCGGTCATTCCATGCGGGCTACACCCATTCATCCCCACAACCATGATATTGTGCAAGCTGCGTGTGATTGAGTGCGCCCGGAGAAAGGAATAAGGAAGGGCGGGGGGGCAGCGGCTGCGGCAGCGGGCGGTGGTGTGGTATCAGGCTGGTGCATGCATCAACCGTTCACTCTTGAAGTCCGCAACACGTGCAATTGGCAGGCCCAAATGCAGGCCTTGGAGACCCCTGGATCAAGCGATCAAGCCTCCCAAGGGAACTTGCACGCCGCGGCTGCGCCGTGCCGGCAACACATCAGGTCCCACGTGCAGCGCTGAAAGCACATCGTAGACCAGCATGCTCTTAATAGGTGTCTGTTGCAAGCTGATCACCGGCCCTTGAGTCCCTGCCGCCTGCTGGCATCGTCCCGCCCCGTCCGGCCCTCGCAGCCGCAATAGGCTGCTGCACCTGCTGTAGATCGTTGCGACAAGCGTCTGGCAGCCGCGGCAGCGCTGGCAAGCCGTATGGTGGAGGCCGCCCCGCTGCCGCCGCTCGCCGCCTGTGCCAGCGGCGAGCAGCGCGCCGTGCAGTATGCTGCTGTGCTGGAGCGCCTCGAGCTGCTGCTGCAGGGTGAGCGCCAAGCAGGTGTTATGGCTGTGATGCCGCGCAGTCTACCTGATCCCCGTCACCTGCTGCTGCAGTGTTTCCGCCGCCGCCATCACCTGCCATCCCCCTCACCAACCTCTTGGCCACACCGCCCTGCAGGCGAGCACGACTGGGTGGCTGCCATGGCCACAGTGGCCTGCGAGCTGCATGCCGCGTTCGCCTACTTCCACTGGACCGGCTTCTACCGTGCAGCAGCAGCCGTGCCGCCAGCGGCACAGCATGCCGAGCACGCGCAGCATGGGCAGCGCGCCGCAGAGCCGCAGCTGGTCATCGGTCCGTATCAGGGCGGGCTCGGCTGCCTGCGCATCCCCTTCAGCAAGGGTGTGTGCGGCGCGGCAGCCCGCGAGCGCAGGACACAGCTGGTTCCAGACGTGCACGCCTTCCCCGGCCACATCGCCTGCGCCTCCAGCACACAGGTGGGCTGGCGTGCAATGTGGGGCAGGGCGAGCGGCGGCAGCCGACTGCTGGAGCAGGGGCATGTCATGGTAGTGTGTGCAAGCTGACATGCCGGTGTGTCACTGCAGCTCGCCACTGTCACACCATGCCGCTCTGCCGCTCCCCTGTGTTGCAGTCGGAGGTGGTTGTGCCGGTGCTGACGCCTGATGGTCGGCTGCTGGCTGTCTTGGATGTGGACTCGGGTGAGCTGCGAGAGATGTACTGGGGTTCCGCCTCAGCTACTTGTCCAGCTGCCGCCGCCGTTGTGCCCGTTCTTGTCGCTACTTGCTGCGTGGGCTGGCACACGCCCATCCTCACTGCTCGTTGCGTGCCTTGCGCCCATGCCTGCAGACCTGCCAGCGGCGTTCACAGAGGTGGATGCCGAGTGGCTGGAGCGATTGTGCGACCTCTTGGGCGCGAGCCCATGGCAGACGGGGCTGTAGCAGTGCTGCTGCAGGCAAGGGGGGTTGCAGAGCAGCCGGGTGCCGCCATGGGTGCCGCCTTGCCGCCATGGACTGCAACTGGCATGCAGCAGTAGCAGGCACCGATCGATCTAAAGGCTGCCTCGTGCGGCGGCCACCGCGCTGTGCACGCCAGGCTGGCGCCTGGACCCCGCCCCGCCAATTGCGGGCCCCGCTGTTCTCTGGCGTGGTCAATTGCGATTTTCCATTGCATCCGATTCACTTCTGAACCGCCGCAGCCCCTGCTCGGGGCCTCTCCGCGTACCTCGGGAATTCCGGTGCGCCCGTCTTTGCGTGCCGGCCGATTTGCCGCCTTCAGCAAGTTCATTGCTTCAACTGAATGCCATCTCCGCGACGCGACCCTTGTGCCGCCCGCCCCAGCACACCGGCGGCAGCGCCGCTGCCTGCTGACCGCCGCTCCCCGCGCCTCCACTCATCCTGCACTGTCGCAGGCCTGCACACGGATCTGTAACCTTCTGACCGGCACAGGAAGTCAGCAATGTCGGGCAGGCTGCAGTACTGGACCATCATGGCGCTGGCATCGCCGCTGTGGCTGGCCGCCCGTGCGCGGCTCGCCGTCCGCTTCCTACGCAAGTAAGCTGCAGGGCTGAGGGCGCTTGGTTTGTTGGAGTAAGTACTCACACCCGTGGGTTTCAGCAACGACAGCTGCAATCCTGCTGCACCTGCTGACGCCTCGCCGCCCCACGGCTAGTGGCTGAGCCCCCTTGCCACCCTCCTGCCCCGCCCCGCCCCCGCAGCCCGGTGCGCTACTGCCGCAAGGTGGACCGCCGCGCCATGACCTTCCCCGACCCAATCGATGGCATGCAGCACCTGCTGGTGGACAACAATGGCGTCAAGTGAGGGCTGCGGGTTTTGCCGGAGGGGTGGGGGAGGCGTGGCCAGTGCCTCGATGTACCGCCAAGCGCTTGCCAGATCAGCACTGCCAATCGACCCTTTCTGTCCAGGTGCAGGTATTCTGCATCTTCACAGAACGCATGCTGCTGGTTTGCGACCCTGACTCGCTCTGCCGAACCACCGTGCAGGCTGCACGTGGCCACGCACGGCCTGGGCACGGGCAAGCCACTCATGCTCTTCCTGCACGGCTTTCCGGAGACGTGGGCATCGTGGCGCCACCAGATCCGGGTGCGTTGTGTGGGCTGCGGTTGCAGGTTGGGGTGCAGGGGGTGCTCCTGGGGTCCTCCCGCTTGCTGTCGTGTGCCGGCGGGGGCAAGCATGCGATCACTAGTGCGGCGGTCGCACCGCTGCGGTGCTGCTTGCCGGCAGCAAACCCTCTCCTGCCATTCCCACCCATTCCCACCCGGCTTGCCACCGCTGCCGCCGCTTGCCCACCGCAGGAGTTTGCGGGGCAGCACGAGATTGCAGCCATGGACATGCGCGGCTACGGTGACAGCGATGCGCCCAAGGTGCGTTGGCCGGTGCAAGCAGCTGCGTTTGCTTTCTTTCCTCCTGTTCCGCAAGTGCCGCAGTTTTGCAGGGCGAGGCGAGCCCCTGTTGAAAGTGGGTGGTGACGTTGCCTTGGGCGAGGGTGCTTTCCTGATTGCCAGCCCCCTGCCGCAACTCGCCCTCTCGGCTCCCTTGTGGTCCCCCTTCATGCTTCCCCGCAGGGCGTGAAGAACTACACTGTTGACCACCTCGTCACCGATGTGCTGGCGGTGCTGCGGGCGGTGGGACACCCCAAGTGCACCCTGGTGGGTGGGAGCCGTGGCAGCAACCCAGTGCCGTTGATCGTTGTTGTGCAGCATGGTCATGTGTGTCAGCGGCCACGCATGTGCGGCATGTGACGGTGGACATTCTAACGTCTCTCGTTCATGGCTGCCACCGCAGGTGGCGCATGACTGGGGCGGCACTGTGGCGTGGCACACTGCCGCGCTGTGCCCCGAGGTAGGAAGGGCCCGACCAGCGGGCTTGTGCTGCCGCTAGACTGGACGGCGCGCACATTCACTCAATGGCTTCAGCGCACAGTGATGGAGCCTGTATGGCTGGTTGCCAACTGACTCGGGCTGCTGCACCTGCTGCCACTTCCCGTCCAAACCTGAAGCTGCCGCATCACCCCACATCCGTTTGCGATCTGCCTGCAGGTTGTGGAGAAGCTGGTCGTCCTGTGCTCCCCACACCCGGCTGCCTTCAAGGACCCCAAGCGCTTTGATGGCGAGCAGCTGAAGCGGTGAGCTAGCGGTTCACGGGTGGGCTGTTAAAATACCGCTGCTGCTTGTTTGCCGGCACGGTTTGCACACAGAATGCAGACGCAATGGGTTGAATGGGACCAACCTCTGCAGGTCTTCCTATATGATGACGATGCTGTCCAGCGTGGCGGAGTCACACATCCGCAACAGCGGTGGGGCTGCCGCTGCCGCTGCTGCTGCCGCTGCCTTTGGTGCTGCCTGCTGCCACTCTGCCTGCCTGCCATTTTGCTGCCATCACATCGTGCCCTCGCCCAGCCCGCAGCCTTCGTCCCGCTTGTGCAGATTTCCGTGAGGTGGACCGCATGCTGCTCAAGGCGCCGTTTGGTGCCCGCCGCCCCGACACCTTCTCGCAGCAGGCACGTCCAACGGGTGACTCGTGCCGCTGCCTGATTTAGTTGCTGGATGTTTGTGATTGTGCAGGGCCAGGTGCTGCTGATGCTGCAGCTGCCTTGGCCGCCCAGCTGCCTTGAGCTGCTGCCTGCGCCCGCCCTTCCCAACCGCAGGACATTGACCGTGTGAAGGCCGCGCTTGCCCGCCCCGGCTCGCTCACGGGCGGCCTGAACTACTACCGGGCAGCCATTGCCTTGGGCACCAAGTGGCGGCTGGAGGCGGCAGAGAAGTGAGCCACACGGCTAGCCCAGCTGGTGGGGCAGCGGTTGTGCTGCCGCTGCTGCCGCTGCTGCCGCTCCTGCCACTGCACGGGTTGCTCCATGCTAGGGAGTGTCAGCCCTGCACTCTTTATCACATCCTGTTCACCACAGGATTTACACCACAGCCGTGACCTGCCCCACCCTGCTGATGTGGGCTGACCAGGACCTCGCCTTCCTGCCCCAGATGTTCCAGGTACGGCCATATGGTGTGTCGGTACTGTTTTACGCCTCTCACTCCGTTTTTAGGGTTTAGGGTCGCCTGCCGCGGCTGCCGCCGCTGCCGCCGCATCGGTGCCCCTCGCTCGCCACTCGCTCGCCTGTGCCTGAATTGACAGCTGTGGAGTCGGAGTTCTTGCGCTGCAGGAGGACGATGATCTGGTGCATCAGCTGACGGTGGTGTGCCTGCGCGACTGCTCGCACTGGGCCAACCAGGACAGGTGTGAAGTGCCGCGCACTGCTGCCTGCTGCTGCCAAACCGCAGCTGCCCCAGCCGCTAGTGTCGTCCTGTCAGTGCTTTGTGACGCACCCCTGGCTACGGCGCTTCTGCCTTACCTGCCGCGCCCGCCGCTGCCGTCGGGCTGCAGGCCTGAGCAGGTGAACGCCTACATCCGCGCCTTCATAGCGGGCGGCAAGGTGCGCCGGTGGGCGGGCTGCTGGGAGGTTGGCTAAAGGAAGCGCCCAGAAGGCGGTTTGTTCTAAAACAGATTGTTTAGCAGACGCGCGTCATAGCTTGCTGCCCCCGCCCCCTCACCCCGCTGGTTGCCGCCGCTGCGCAGGCTGTGCTCGGCCGGCCGGCCTCCAACTCCAACCGCGGCTCCATGATCATGGTCAAGGTCAACGCCAATGGCAGCTCGGGCGGGGCCGCCAGCCCCCGTCCCGGCACCCCACGCCTCGTGCCCAAGCAGGACTGAGGAGACGGTGCAGCGGTGCCGAAGGCAGCTGCGGGGCGGATCGGCGCATCAGCAACATGTGCGCCAGTGATGGCGCTGCGGCAGGGAAGAGATTTATCGGGGAACGATGCAGTGATGCTTCATTTTGTCTGTACTGAGCCCCCTTGCTGTAAATTGCTTGGCACAGAAGGAGCTGCACAGTGCAGGTGGTGCCGTGCTGCCTGCACATGCCGCCGACAGGGCTGTCGGCTCCGGCGGCTCCTCGGGGCAAAGCATGCCATGCCGCAGGCGGCGCCTCGCATCCCACACACTAGCGCAGAGCGCTCCCAGCAGTTCCAGCACCCCGCGGCCCCCTTTGCCCCCGTATTGTGCGCTCGGCGGCGCCCACCCGCGCGAGTGAACCTTCGCTGGCGGCACCCTCCAGTTCAGGGACTTGGGACGCTGTTTCCAGGGCCATCAGGGTGCGGCCGCCGCCCTGCCAGGCACCCGACCGCCGCCACCGCCACTGCCGCCGCCGCCAGCCGCTCGAGCGGCCTCCCTCTGCCAACACGCTGCTCTTAACTGGCGCTGCTCACTACCCCAACCCCTGCTCTTTGCCGCAGTGCTGCAAACACTGGCCACATAGCCATGGCGTTCCAGCAGCCGCCTCCCCACGCGCCAGAGCCGCCGCGCAAGCTGGACGTGCACCTCGAAGCCGTGGCGGCGTTCCAAGCAGGCGCTGCCACGCTGCAGGCCGGCACCGCCCTGGCGCTGCGGGAGAAAGACGGGCGCCTGACAGCGGTGACGCAGGGTGGCACTGCTGTGGGGCTAGTTCCTGCGGACAAGCGGCAGCTGCTGAGCCGCGGGCCGTGGGCGGGCACGGTGCGCAGCGTGAAGCGCCAGCCGGCCAGCAGCCAGTCAACGGCGGCAGTAACTGCAGCGGCGTCTCAGCAGCAGGCGGCCGATGCTGCACAGCTGTCTGAACAGCAACCCGAACAGCAGCAGCAGCAGTCTGACCAGCAGCACCCAGCTAGTGGTGCGGCAGGAGAGCAACAGCAGCAAGCGGCGGCAGCGCCGCCGGCTGAGCAGGCGCAGGGCCCCCCACAACCGCCAGCGGGAGTGGTAGTGCAGGTGCTGGTGCGCTTCACGCCTGAGGAGCAGCACTGGGCGCAGCGCCAGGCTGCGGGCCAGCTGGCACAGCCAGTGGAGGAGGACACTGCGCGGCTGTCAACGGAACAGTTTGAAGCTTTGGGTGAGCATGATGGGGGCCAGAACGTGGTGCTTCTTGCTCATTGCCCTGTCAAGCCTGCCTGCTGGGCAGCGCTGCTCTGTGCTTGCGCTGCTTCAGTGGTGGCGAGCAACCTGGGCTGACATCTTCCTGCCGTTCTCGCCTGCCTGCCGCCCTCTCAGCCGCCAACGAGGAGCTGCGGTGGATGCTGCGAGATGAGCGGCTGCAAAAGGTGGTGTCCGACATTGATGCAGCGCCCGACCGCGAGCGGGTGAGCCGCGAGGATGAGGGTGGCTTGGTGCAGAGGCAGGGATGGACCGCTGGGCGTGGTGCCACAAGACGTGCTGCGGGCCAGGGCGGTGGCAGGTTGCTGTGGTACCCCTGATATTTCTCCACCGCACCCCACCCGAACCCTGCTGCCACCCTGCCTGCTGCCCAATGCTCCACAGGCGCTGCTGCGCGCGCTGCAGGCGCCCAACTTTAAGGAGTTTGCGGACAAGGCAAGCTGGGGGGCGTGCCACGAGGGGCGTTGGTCCGCTGCCGCCCGGCACATGGTGTCAGCTGTGGCAGGCTTGCAAGCACAGCGTGCAAAAATACTTTGAAGTTGGGCAAGCAGCAAGATGTGCGGCAGTGCTCTAGCGCACACCATCTAAGAGGCGTGGGGTGGCGCGCTGGGCAGATCCCTGCGGCCGGGGCATGGTTGAACGATGCTGCAACCGAATGCCATACCCGCAGGTGCTGAATGTGGTGGCGCCCGAGGCCAGCTGATTCTTGGTGAAGAGTCAGTCCAGCCCTGCAGGCAGGCCCAGCAGACCGCCTCCGCAGCGATCGTCGGCGGCAGCGGCGGCTGGCCGCCCAGCGCAGCGCGCCCCATCCAGCCATGCATGTGCTCGCTGACCGCCTGCGGAGCATCGTTTGTGCGCGCTGATCGGTTTTGTAAACGCTGCGCAGCGAGGCAGAGGACAGGGAGCTGTGCACCAGCGCACCAGGACCGGTGACGGCGAGGGCCAGCGCACGGCCGCTGCTTCGACAGTCGGGCAGCTTTCAAGTTTGCTGAGCGCGCCGGAGGCGTGATTGGTGGAGCCCTCGTCGCTATGCGGCTCGTCCTGAGCTCTCCAGCCACGCTGGGCGGCCAGGCCGCGGCCCAGCGCACGCAGAACGGTCTATCCGCCTTCCCCAGGTGAGCGGCGGGCCGGCCCGCGGTGCCCGGCCCACCGGCGCCGGCGCCTNCCTGCCTCCCCTGCGCCCCCCTCGTCCCACAGGCTGCAGCCGCAGCTGCAGGCGCGGCACCAGCAGCATGCAGCACTCCCACGCGGCGGGGGGCGGCAGCGTGACGGCTGCCGCATCGTCGCCCGTGCCGCGGCTCCGGAAAAGACGGCAGAGAAGGCGTCCGCCGCCACGCAGTCGACTGACCAGGCGGGCAAGGGGCGCGCTGGCGGCTCGGGCATCGGAAGCGGCATCAAACTGGAGAATGTGAGCCGCGGCTCGGAGTGGGCCGAGGGTGGGAGGAGGCTGCCGCCGCCATGCGGTTGGGCGGTGCGCTGCGGGCGGTGGGCGCAGTCGCGGCTCGTGGCGGCGGGTGCACTGCCCGTTCAGGGTTCCGGCTGCCTGAACGTTGCTGCCTGCACCCCGCCCCGAATCCGCTGCGCAGATAGCCATCACGTTCAAGAACCAGCAGGTTCTGCGCGACATCAGCTGGGACGTGAAGAAGGGCGAGCGCGTGGGGCTGGTGGGCGTCAACGGCGCCGGCAAGACCACGCAGCTGCAGGTGGGCGCATGGCTGATGGCTGGTGGGGTGAGGCCTGACAGCAGATCATGGGAGGAATGACGGTCAGGCAGGCTTTCATCGAAGCCTCTCCTTGCAGAGTGTCCGCAGTGCCGGCCAGACCAGCTGCGTCGTGCTGCCGCCGCCGCTGCCTGCTCCCCTGCCCTCTTCCTGCTCCTGCTGACCGCGCCGTGCTGCGGCGTGCCGCCGCCATCTGCCCTGCTGCCGCAGATCATCATCGGCGCGCTGACGCCGGACAGCGGCGAGGTGATCAAGGCGAAGGAGGACATGCGCATCGCGTACCTCACCCAGGTGCGGCCTCTCTCTCTTTACATACCCTGCTTGGTGGGCCCTATCGGACCAGGGCAGGGGAGGTGCAGGGGATCCAAGCCTGCTTGTGTCTGCTAGCCCCAGCGCTCAAGGCGGGTCCAGGCGGCGAGCGCGCTGGTGTGCCTGCAGTGGCCCCAGCTAGCTAGCTGTCAAACATCTGGGCTCGTCGGTCGCTGCGCTGCCGCCTGCATTCCAGTGCTGTCCTCCCCTTGCTGTCCTCACCTCATGCTGCTGCCTCCATGGTACTGCAGGAGTTTGATGTGGACCCTCGGCGCACGGTGCGCGAGGAGTTTATGTCCGCCTTTGCCGACCAGGTCACGGTGAGCTGGCGGCGCCCCTGAGGGCAGGGCTGCGCAGTGGATGCAGCCGGCGATGGTTTGGGGCAGGATGTAATTCGCCACGACAAGGCGTGCTGCAAGCAGCTTGTTTGGTTGGCCTTGTCTTGGCTGGGTGTCCTCGCGACGGTTGCTGCCCCCACCCGCTCCTGCCTCCTCACGCTGCCGACGCCTCCCCGCCCGCCTGCTGCAGAACTCGATGCGGCAGGAGGAGATCCAGAAGGCGCTGGAGAGTGTGGGGGAGGACATGGACCGCATGTCTGAGGCAAGCGGGCCGGGGTGCCAGGCGGCGTCGGGACGTTGTGCCCTGCTGGTGCTATCTGGGTCAGCGCCAAATGTAGCTTCTGCTGGCTGCGCTGCAAAAGGTCGGCTGTTTGTCGCGCTACTCCACTGCTGGTGCTGCCGCCGCTGCTGCTGGAGGTTGCGTATCATGCCAACAAGCAGCTGGAGGTGGTGTGTCATGCTTTCGGCCCTGCCCCCCCTGCCTGCGCGCAGCTGCTGGACGAGCTGCAGGAGCTGACGTCGCAGGCGCAGGACCTGGACGTGGCGCTCATCGACAAGAAGATTGACCAGGTGGGTGCGGGGTGTTTGTGTTGGTGAGGCGGCGGCCGTACTACCCGTGTTGGTGAGGCAGCCGGTGCCTGTACTGGCCGTGTTGGTGAGGCGGCGCCTGTACCAACCGTGCAGCCTTCTCGCTGTGTCTCCACCTCCCTCGGCGCCTGCGCATGTGGTGCAGACCCACGGCACAGCTTGATCTTGCTGCCGCGCCTCACCCTTTGCCACACCCCTCCCTCACCCGCAGATGATGCCGGAGCTGGGCTTTGGCCCCGACGACAACGACCGGCTGGTGGCCTCGTACAGCGGCGGCTGGCAGATGCGCATGTGCTTGGGCAAGATCCTGCTCAAGGTACGGGGGAGGGGTTGATTGGGCTGCTCGCCACTGCGCCTTCTTGGGGTGGTGCTGGTGCTGCTGGGGAAGCGAGCGCAGAATTCAAGAACCCCGGGGCATGCCGCTGGCAGCCAGCCAAACGCGGTGGGGCGTCCGCCTGCTCAACGTGCGCCTCCGTTGCCCATCCCTCGCCCCTTGCGCGGCACTCCCTCCTGCCAGGACCCCGACCTGCTGCTGCTGGACGAGCCTACCAACCATTTGGACCTGGACGCCATCGAGTGGCTGGAGGGTGGGTGGCTCGGGGTGGGTGGTGTTGCGCTGCGGTCAAGGCAGCTGGCCCGATGTGGCGAGGCAGCGGCAGGTAGCCCGGGCGGTTCTTGCGGCTGCCAGGCTGTTGTGTTCCGTCCGCCCATGTTCTCACCAGCTCCTGCTGCCCCGCCCCTCCTGCCTGCCAGGCTACCTGAAGAAGCAGGAGATCCCCATGGTCATTGTGTCGCACGACCGCGAGTTCCTGGACCAGCTGTGCACCAAGATTGTGGAGACGGAGCGCGGCATCAGCGCCACGTTCAAGGGTGGGTTTGGAAGGTGGTGGGGAGGGGTGGTGGGGAGGGCCGCGCCGAGCGCCGGGCAGTGGTCGAGTGAACAAGTTGGCGGGGTGGCTGCCGATGCCGTAGCGTGCTGGGCACGTGAGCTGCCGGCAGTGGTCACCCTAGTCTGGCTGCACCCTGTGATGAGCTGGGTAGCAAGATGCAACGTGCAGTGCTTCATGCTGCTGTCCTGCTCTGCCTGACTCTGCCGCCCTCCCGCCCGCCCCCCCTCCAGGCAACTACACCGAGTATGTGAAGCAGAAGGAGGTGGCCGCCGCGCAGCAGTGGGTGGCGTGGGAGAAGCAGCAGAAGGAGATTTCGCGCCAGGTGCGGTGCAGGGCAGGCCGCAGGAGTGAAGCCTTGCAGCGGCTGCAGCTGCACTACGCCATCACTGCCGGCTGCCAGTGCTGCGCCAGTCGTCACTGCGCGCGGCCTCAGCGCAGTGGCTGCTGTAGCATCCCTGTGGTTGGCATGTGGCTGGGCAGCGTTGCTGCTCCCTCTCCCGCCGCCGCTGCTGCCGCTGCCACTGCCGCTAGGCTCACCCAAGCATCTCGCACCTTGCACTCTGCAGGAGGAGATGATGCGGCGGCTGGCGGGCGGCGCCAACAGCGGGCGGGCCTCCACCGCCGAGAAGACGCTGGAGAAGCTCAAGGCGGAGGGGACGTACGTGGAGAAGCCGTTTGTGCCCAAGAAGCGGTGAGGAGGGTGGCGAGGCTGGGAGCTGCTTGTGTGCATGTAGAGGGTGCGGGGCGCGCAGCGCATGCAGGCTGGGGGGCGCACACTCAGTGCTCCAGTTGGGGTGAGCGACTGCTGGCTGGCCACTGGCGCACCCACTCGCTGTTCCCTGCACTTCCGTCTCCCACATTCCCGCCTGCTTCCCTGCTGCTGCTGCCCCCAGGCCCTTCATGTTCCCGCCGGTTGAGAACATGGGCCAGGTGGCGGTTCGCATCGAGGAGCTGACCCACGGCTACAACGGCGACAAGCTGTTCCAGGATGCAGGTGGGGGCAGTGGGAACAAACACGCGGCGGCAGCGGCGCTGCTTTTTCCTGGGCTGCTGCACAACCGGCCCCGCATTCCCGCCTGCTTTTGTTCCTGACTGTGTGTTTCGGTTTGCGCCTCCTCCTGGCCAGATCTGGTCATCGAGCGTGGCGAGCGTGTGGCCATCATTGGGCCCAACGGTATGCATTAGGCTTGGTGCAGAGTGTTGTGGCTGGCGGCAAGCGGGAATGCTGCAGGCCCGACTAGCAGCTGCAATGCGGCAACTGCTTGCATCCTCGCTTGCCCATGCACCAACTTGCCGACCGCTGTCCTTTTCCTGTGACAGGTGCCGGAAAGAGCACGCTGCTGCGCCTGCTGATGGGCCGCGAGAAGCCGCAGGAGGGCACAGGTGGGCTGCGCTGCCGAGCAGGGCCCCTCTAAGAGCATGCCTGCAGCTCTGTTGCACCAATTTGACCGTGCAGGTTGCAGCTCAGTCCTGCATGCTGCACAAGTGCTGCCAGCCAGTCGTTGCAGTGCTCCGACTGCCAGCCAGCCTGCTCGCTGGCCTGTCTGCCAGCCTACCGGCTAACTTCTGCTGCCGTGGTTACTGCATGCATGTGAGGAGTTCACGCCTGCCTCGGCTTCTCGCCCGTCCTGCCTGCAGTCGAGCTGGGCCAGTACGGCATTGTGCCCAACTACTTTGAGCAGAACCAGGCTCAGGCGCTGGACCCCAAGCTCACCGTGCTGGAGACGCTGGTCAGGTGCGGCGGGGGAATGGAGGGCGGTTGCGTGGCCGGCTGCCAGGCCGCAGGGCGAGCGCTGACCTGCGGCATGCTGCTGGCAAGCAGGCCAGCTGCGCCTGGCTGGCCGACTGCACCCGTGCACAGCCTGCTTATTTTGACTGGACCGCCAATGCCTGCCTGATCATGCAGGGCTGCCCCCGACGCCAAGCTGAACGACATCAAGGCGCTGCTGGGCAAGATGCTGTTCAGCGGGGCGGGCATGGAGAAGAAGGTGCGCACAGTGCCCACCTACTGGCAGCGTGCTGGCAGCTGTGCAAGCTGTGACACAGTGCTGCTGTTGGCAGTGCTGGTGGACAGCGTTTGCCGGTGTGCCGCCTTTGGGCCACACAGCTGCCTGCCTTGTTGCTGGCCGCCCTGCTCGGCCATATGAGCGGTGCAGCTTGGCTCATTGGCCAGCCCTGCCGCTGCCGCTGCAGGTTGAGTGGCTGAGCGGCGGCGAGAAGGCGCGCCTGGCGCTCGCCAAGTTCATGCTCACCCGGGTGCGGGGAGGGTGGAGCGGCAGGGCGGCTGTCTGCTCAGGTTGCTGGCTGGGTAGGAAAGGGGGTGTGCCTGTGTCCCTGGGGGTGCTGCTGTTCGCTGCCTGCTGCCCTGCCCTCTCGATTGTGCCCCGCCATCTGCCCCGCCTGCGCAGGGCACGCTGCTGGTTCTGGACGAGCCCACCAACCACCTGGACATCCCCTCCAAGGAGACGCTGGAGGAGGCGGTCAGCAAGTTTGAGGGTGAGCGGTGGCTGGGGCAGGCAGGGTTGTTGGAAAGTGGGGCAGCCGATGCACAGCTGCTGCCGGTGGGCATGCCCACATGGCGGGCGCATGCAGCTGGCAAACGTGCCTCTGGCTCGCACTGCCCCTGCGCTCGTTTTGCAACCCGCAACCTTGCGTCACGCTCGGATGTGCGCAGGCAGCGTGATTGCTGTGAGCCACGACCGCTACTTCCTGCGCCGCATCGCCACGCGCATCGTGACGGTGGACAGCGGCAAGCTGGTGGACTACCAGGGAGACTACGAGGTGCGGGGCAGGGGGCAGGGGGCGGGGCACTGCCTTGGAAGGCGGCTGCTGCTGCTGCTGGGGTGGGCAGGGGGAGAACGTGCAGCGTTGCCGGCTGCACATCTGTTGGCAGGGCGCCCGCAGTGTGTGCCTGTTGCGCTGCCCCTGCCAGCGGGTTGTTGCGTCTGCACCCCTGCAAGGCACCGCCAGCTGCTGCCATTGATGCCCCCGCCGTTGCCGCCGCTGCTGCTGCCGTCAGGCCGCTGCCAGCGAGGGGTGCTGCTGGTCGAGTGCGGCCTGCAGCCCGCCAGGCCGATACGTATGGCTGCCTACCACCCGACACATATGGCAGCCTACCACCCAGCCAGCCTCCCTTCCATCCCCCGTGCCTGCTGCAGCTCTTCCTGGAGCAGAACGAGGACGAGGCGGAGAAGATGGAGGCCAAGGAGGAGAAGCAGCGGGAGATTGAGAAGTCGCAGATCAAGGTGCGGCGGCTGGCAAGGGGCGAGGGGCGCAAGGGGCGGTTACAGCTGAACAGGGAGGGCGGCAGTGCCCGTGGCCGGCAACGGCAGATGGCGATGCATGTCTCAAGCAAACTGCTGCTGCAGCTGCCTTGATTACACTGCTCTGCTACTGTGTGTGAGTGCTGCTAGCATGTGCAGCCGCAGGCCACGCCGCTGCCGTGGCGGCATCCATGCCTTGCCGACCTACCGCGAGCTGTTGTCTCCGCCCGCAGGCCAAGAGCAAGATGAGCAAGGCGGAGAAGGCCAAGGCGAAGAAGGACAAGGCCAAGGCCTTCAACCAGGCGCCCAGCGCAGCCGGCAAGCCGGCGAAGAATGCCAAGCGCTGGAACTGAGTGCGGCAGGCAGCGCAGGCGGCCGGCCCAGCAAGGCCGCCGCTGCCTGGCGCGTGTAGTGTAGCTGTCGCAACCCCCCCTTCACACTCTCTTGTATGATCCTTCACAGCGGCCCTCGAATTGGACCGTTGCGGCATGATAACCTGGGACTGCTCCCAACCCACTCATTCCTTCTCAGCCCTCACTTGCTTTCATTTGTGCTGTGCGTTGCGCCTGCACGGTTGCGTTTCGTTTGTTGCCGTCATTTGAGCTTGCATTCCCGGCTGCTGCTGCATTGTGCGCCGCTGAATACCTCCGCTTTTTGCAAGCAGGACCTTATTTTAGAAGCTGCACGCAAAAGCTGGATCAGCGTGGGGAAGGCGCAGCCAATGGCAGCGGACAGCGACAGGCCATGGAGCGCTCAGTACGTCGTCTTCACTTCTAAAACTGTCCAGCGCAGACGGCATTTATCTTCAGGGTATGAACTTGGCTGCATTGTGCTGCAACCTGCCCGGCGCAGCTGGTGGCACCACCATCCGCGCAAAGCGGCAATGGCAGGCAGCGGCGTCGGCAGCGGCGGCAGCGGCGGCGGCAGCTTTGACCGGGCCAGAGCCGCTGCTAAAATTTGCGTCGTGATGCACCTGGCGTGTTTTGGCTGCGCAGGCCGCTTGCAAGCACCAGCCGGGGCTCATTTATGCCGCGTCCCATTGGATCTCCACCTAAACAAGCGCCTGCCGCCCCCGTCGCCCATCAATGGCCGTTGCATGCATCCGATCGCTGTCTTTGGCCATGGCAGCTCTGGTCCGCTCGCTGTGCAGCGAGGCTGAATAGGCCGGGCGCGCGCACGGCCACTGCCGCACCCCTGGTGCCGCGCAACGGCATGAGCTGCAGGTGGGACGGGATGCATCGAGCGTTTAGCCTGTTGTGTTGCTTTGCGCCAGCTGCCGTCGCTTGCCGCCCCTACCGTTAGGGGTACCCCTCTCGTGCGCACTCCTGCTTCCCTCCGTAGGCTTGCAGTGCAGCGGCAGGCTGTGCCAGCTGACTAAGCCTCTGCTTGCAGCATTTACAGGCTGTAATGCAGCGCGCGCCCCACTGCGCCGTGCAGCCTGCAGCGCGGCAGCGGGAGATGCCGCCAGCGGCGGCACCGGCTCGCCTGCGCCGTCTCAGCAGTTCAGCCTGCTGCGCATCGCCGGCGACGGCAGCTGCTTGTTTCGCTCGCTGGCTCAGGGTGGTCATGTGGCAGCGCAGGAGGATGCCGCAGCTGCCGGCAGTGGCTGCCTTGCCCCGCAGCTGTTGTCACTGAGCAGGAAACGGCAGTGGCTGGCGAGCTGCGTGCCGCCATCTGCCAGGAGCTGCTGAACCGCAGGTGGGTGATAAGCTTGTCGCTGAGCCAGGACCATTCAATTTGCTGTTGCAACGTCCCGTCTTGGCTGCGCTGTGCGAAACACAGCTGCCGTCCCCCTGCCCTCCCCTGCACTTGCACGGAGGAGCTCTGCTTCTTCATTGATGGCGACTATGACAGCTACGTCGCCCACATGCAGCAGCCGCACACTTGGGGAGGTGCGCTTAGCAACAGCAGCAGCAGCAATTGGCAGGCTGTGGCTTGGCTTGGGCCTCCTTCTGCACTGCTGGTGCTGTGCCTGCTTGCCGACGCACCTGCTGTTTGGTGTTCAGTACACCGCTCAGTCACCTCTGACTGCGAGCAGGCGAGCCGGAGCTGGCGGTGGCGACACACGTGCTGCACCGACCCATCACCGTCTACATGCTGCGCCACACAGGCCTGCAGCAGATCAGCTGCGATGGCGATGGCCAGCATGGCAGCGCTGCCAGCGTGCCGCTGCTGTTCCACGGTGCCGGCCACTACGACCTGCTGCTGCGCCAGCCGCCGTCAGATGGGCCGCGTAGCCGGCTGTGAGGTGGGCAGGTTGAGAACTGTTGCGCGTGTTGATGCACTGGCAGCTTTCCCTCCTGCACGTGTGTGTTGCTGCTTTGCTGTGTGTGCAGTGCGTCTGAGCTGCTGCCTACCATGCCCTGCCGCGCTGTCTGCTGTCTGTTGGCTGGCCAGAGCTCGCTGCTTCTGCGCTGCCGTCCAAATACCTGCCCAGGAGTATGTATGCCTCTGCACGCCTTGCTGTGCAGGGACCGGGGAGCATGCTGCCGAGACCGGCAGCTCCGGCAGTGTGACTTCGGCGCAGGTGGAGAGCAGGTGTGCTGTTGGGGTGGTTCGGCTTTTGTGTGCAGCTCACGGTCTCGCCACCTGCGCTGCCTTCTGTCAGATGGTGTTGATGGAGAGTCGCCCCACGTGCTAATTGTGGTGGCCCCTGCTACCTGCCTCTGTTGCAGGCCCTGATAGCGCATGCTGCCCTGTCGCTGTGCGTTGCAGGTTGAGTTGAACAAGCCAGTTCTGGCAGCGGCGGCTGCTGGGGCGGCCCAGGTGAGCTGCTGGGCGATGCATGCTGGGCCGACGGGTTTGCTTGCCTGGGTGTTAAGGCCTGCCAGCCGCTGCCAGTCTGCTTGTTGTACCGGATGGATTGGCGTCAACGTCTGCCAGGAGGCAGGACTTGCGCTTGCTTGGGGTGATACAATGGCATGGAGTGTCTGCTGCTTGGCTTCAGATGAGTTCAACAAGTTGCTGCTTCGGCGTCCCTGGTACACAGGCAGCAGGAGGAAGCGCTGCTGGCACACAGTAAAAGCAGGGCGGGAAGAGCTACCGCCAACAGCCCGCCGGCGTGCTGCGCAACAGGTTCACCCTTCTTCTGCCAGCATGCCGCTGCTGGGAAAAGCTGGCTCGCAGCAGCAAAGGCACGCATGTGGTTGCTGGAGGGTTGTGGTTTGCGCTGCGCATGTGAGCTGCTGCCAAATGGGGCCAGATGCTGCCAGACAGTTTGCTGCTGAAGCATGCTCAGCCGCTGGTTCCCGCGCTACTGCCGCTTCTTGAGACGCGCCTGCTGACAGCGCGTGACACTTGTTGATTTTGTCGTTGCAGCGCGTGTTAGCGGCTGCCGCTGCGACATGCTTGTGCAGCTTGTGCTGGCCGCTGCCAGTTTGTGGCATTGTGGGTCATGAAAAGATTGTTTCGCCGCGGCGCTAGCCTGCTACCGCCTGCCTATTGGTGTGCGCTGGCTGAGAGTCCCAGTGTTGCTTGTGTGCGCTGCAGCGCAGGTGAAGTGCGACAACTGCTTGATGCGGCAGTGGCCAGGCTGTTGCAGACGCCGCCGAAGCCAGGTGGGCGGCTGGTGCTGTGTGCTGCATTGCCGATGGTGCATGCTGGACCGGCTGAAAAGAGTACTGCCCCTTCTGCAAGTGCCGGTGCAGCGCGCCTGGTTTGGATGTGCATGTATGGGGCTTGCCCACTGCCAACAACTTGCGCGATGTGGTGCTCTGCTGCGCAGGTATGAGGCAACGGCGGCGCTGCTGCCCCCAGCCGCCGTATGGTGTGGCGGCAGCTTGCAGTGGGTGATGCGCCAGCCAACTTAGTGCGGCTGTGCAGCTGTGTGCAGCAAGCGGCATCCTGGCCCCCCCACCGGCTTGGGCCGCCGCGTTCAGCCGGCCGCTGTGCGCGCGAAGCCAACACTGTAGCGGATGCGGCGTCCGTGGTGTGCGCAAGCTGCCTGAAGTTGCTGCTTGTGCGGCCACTTGCATCCTGCGACTGTGCAGATGGTATTGCATGTTGGTTGCTGTGTGTAAGGAGGCTGGTGCTGTTCCCCGAGGTGCTGTGAAAGTTGCCGCGGCAAGGCAGGGTGGCGTTGTTGGCAACGTGTGTACGCCTATGTGCAGCGGCCTGACTTGAGTGCAGTGGCCTGTTGGTGAAACGAGTTTGCTGGGTGCTGAGGCAGGTGGCAAGAGCGGCAAGCTGCCCCGAGGCCCGCTGTGTGCCTTGCCCGGTGTGCGCTGCCGCTGTTGTGGTGATGGTGCGCTATTATGGCACCCGGGGCGTTGTTGATTTGCTGTAAGGCTGCCTGCTTGTTTGTGTGATTATCATGCGTGTGGGTTGCGGCAGCCGCTGAGTGTCGCTGCACCCGCTTTGTGTGCGCTTTGCATGCGCCGCCTCGCGGTTCCCGCCATGGGCGTTGCGGCACGATGTGCCTCCGCAACGCGATACCGGAGCGTGAATGGGCTCCTGGTGGTGTGCGTGTGGTTGCTGTGCCTGTGACATGCGGGCAGGTGCGCCTGTGGGGGTTTGCGGGTGATGCGGGTGCGGCGGCGGCGATGGTGGCGGGCGGCGCGCGGCGGCAAGGGACGCGTGGCCCCGGCTGGCTGGGGCTGTTGCGGCAAGCGGGAGCTCCTGGCAATTGTTGTTGGTAATTGTGGCCGGTCGNGCAGCGGGCGGCGGCAGCGGCGGCGGCAGCAGCGGGGGTGGGCCACATGAGGTGGGGGCCTGCACAGCGCCGAGCGAAATTATGTATTTGATACAACAAAGCTTCCGTGAGGGTGCATGACGACCTGCAACGGCTGTGACGGGCGAATGGAAATTGGGTGGCCCCGATGCGCATTGCGCCTTGCCGGCGGTGTAGCGATTTTGCATACCATGCTATCGCGGGCGTGTGGGCCGGCGGCGCGAGGCAAAGGGGGCCTTTGTGCTGTGTTTCAAGTCCGGTCATGCTGGTTGATGTGCTGCCACTTCCGTTTGGGCCCGTGGCAAGCCTGTAGGACAATGCTAAGTGCATGGAGCAGCCCAGATGACAGTTTGGCGCACAGCTAATAGGCCCCTGGTAACTGGTAACAAAAACCTTAATACATCATTTCGTCACTTTAAGGGTTGTGTTGGACTCGTCATGAAGAGTAGATTTCGAGAAAATTTTGAAAAAAGTCATCCGAGTTCATTTGACCCCCCAAAATTAGGGTCTAAGCTTTTCCCCATCGACGACGACTGCCGTCGACGACAGCTTTTCCCCATCGACGACGACGACTGCTTTCCGAAGTTGGGATCAGGCTGTTGATGGTGCATTTAGGGTTTAGGGTTTTTAGGGGTTTTAGGGACAGGGCAACATGCCCCCTTCAAGGCCGCCCACAGCACAGCAGAGCATGCGCCCGACTTGGCGGGTCGCGCCCCCAGGCACCACTCATGCATGGCTACAACAGCATGCCAGAGCGCGGGGTTGGCGGCTCTCGGCTGGGGTGGCAGCATGCCGACACGCAAGGTTGGGGACGCCACACCAACTCCCCGTTGCGTGCATGCGCGTCCGTGCTCACTGTTTGGCTCATCGGACAGGCTGGTTGACGAATCATCGCTATAGGGGTCCTCCTCCTCCCAGTCTGAGCTCATTGGGGTGCGCCTGCTCGTAGCCTGCATACGCGCAGGGTACCGAATCGGCGGCGAGGTGAGCAGGCGGCAGGCGGGAAGGGCGGGCAGAAGGCTCAGCCGTGCGGGGCCCAAGCCTGCATTGCAGTTCTCTACGCCGTACCCCAAGATGGTTCCGCTAGGTACCCCGCATGCAGCAGGCTCGCCTGGGGCAGAGCAGGGAGGGGGGTTCCGAGGACACTGCTCTGCTGCTCGGGGCAACGCGCTTGAAGCTTGCAACAACACAAGATGGCGGTCAAAGGCAGAATCGAAGTAGAAATGCTGCGGAAAACCGCAGGGAGCACGCACTTCCCCGCTCAGCACCGCCCAGCACGCGCAGCTCCAGGGTGACCAGCCTCGGCTGCTTCTGAAATGCTCTCCAGACTCCATTTTAAGCACTTGGAGGCAGGTGCCGAAAGCCCCGAAGCAGCAGGGACAGGGCCCAGCAGCGGAACTGCTGTGCTGGTGCGATTGCCTCTACTTGGCCATGATGCCTTGTGCTGCTAGATGACCTGCCCAATGGGTGTTCTGGGTCGCCCTGCAGCTCCGCTGCTTTCTCCACGCTGCTCCCCGTCCCTTACCTTGATGTCACTGCAGTTTGATTGCATTGGCGTGACAATTCAACCTCGCTTCTAGCAGTGTGGGCTGCCAAGATGGCCGCAGCCGCCCCCAACAGTGGCCCGCCAGCTAGCACGCTCTGCTATTCGTGCTTGGGCCGGCTCCATGTTTATCAGTGTTGAGCAGGAAGCGTAATTGGGGGAGCAAACTGCGCCCTGCTCCGCTGTTCTTTCCCGCCGGCGCCGCCCGCCCGCGCGCGGCGCCGTGGCACCTTGTGCCGCCCCCCGCTTACGTCCGGTGTCGAGGTACTATCGCAGTGCAGTGCCATAGGTACTATTGCAGT